>VDFB02281492.1:268947151-269034334 GCA_007258455.2 Sequoia sempervirens
CAAATACTTCATTATCACTCTAACATGTTTGTAGACCTTCTTGAACTTTCATCCACAAACATTGAGAGAAATGGAAAAAAAATCCCCGAATAGTGGCATTGGGAAAATTTTCAGAAATAGATCCCATGAAACCTAATTCAAAATCAATAAATATAGATTTTGGGTTTAGATCAAGTTGAAGTTGTTTTAATTCTGCAAGTACTTGTGTATAAGTGGTTCTTGTTTTGTTGCTCATAAGAATATAAATGAGTGAAAATATTGCATCAGTTTTCAAGCCAAGAATCATCTAAAATTGTTGAAAAATAATTGGCACTATTTTAAATGTACCGTCACTAAACCAATTTTCATATTCTTTCAGTAATTGTAAATTCTGTGTGGTGGTGAATATTAAAAAATGATTCTCATCATTATTGTCATGAATTTTTTTTTTCCCCTCTATTGGTAATTGTATATTCAAATGGTAAGATAAGATCTACTGATGTATGAGGATTTGGTGGTAGTGCTTCAAATCTTAATCTTTTTCTTCAAATCATTTTGGATAGTGCATGGGTTGATGGTATTGCTCCTGCTATGGGTAATGAAATATCAAAACACGAAGCAGTGATGATATTTCTTGTAGAATATTGAGTCGAGCACGCCATGTCTTTCATTTCTTTCAATTTGTGTTTGATAGTGATCATCTCAGGTTTTGGAGCATGATTATGTTCTGTATTGCTAATCACATCACCAGATTCTGTTTGTGTCATAGTGTAGCACCAACTTGAACATTTATTTGTAAAATATTCCACACAATGCCAAATCATTTTATTGATGTCTTATCGATGAAACAAAAATGTGTAACTGTCTACAATAAGTAAATTCTTGTTTTTTTGACTTGTTAAAAACTGAAGAGGCATTGTATATATTAAAAATTATGAAGAATGTGTTGGTTCCCTAAAAAGTATATTGATTTTTTGTACTCTTTTAGAAAACCCTAGGAAAATTTAAAATAATGTTCAAAAAAATATATTACAAAATATCTTCTTTTATGAATTTGGATTTTCTCCTCTTCTTATCACTTTACACACTCTTACTTCTTCTCACCTTCTTCCTTTCTTTACTTGTCTTAATTCTACCACTTTATATATCTTCTTAATGCTTTTTCATTTATATATTTTCACAATAACTCTTAATCAACTTATTCCCACGAAATTGCCTTTATTTTTATAATTATTTACCATTTTATAGGTTATTTAAGTAGTTTAAAGGCGTTTTATGGCTATTTTAGGGGTATATAATGGATTAATGGTCTAAAAATGACCTAAATAGCCTTTATGGTGCCTCACAGTCATATTTATAATTTATTTTATGTCATTTCTAGTTTACTAGCTTGATCTAAAATGACCATGGGTTATTTTGTCCATGGATTATTTTGACCATGGGTTATTCTGTCCATGGGTTATTATGATCCTGGGTTATTTTTTCCTTGGGTTATTTTGGCTGGGTTATTTTGTCTAGGGTTATTTTGTCCAGGTTATTATGTCCTGACACCTTGGATATAGGGTTGTTATCTACAAAAGCTAATAATATTCTATTGGGCCATTGAATCCCTATTACCCATTTCCAGTTGTTTTAATGTATCTTTAGTCATTCATTGTCACTTGGTAACCAGCCCTTTCTAGCTTAGGTTCAAACCTTTCTATTTTTAAAAAATTGGGTAAGGATCTTTGAGCCCTTACGCTCTTTGTATTTTATAACTTAGAGGTTTTCGAGTTAATTCTTGTCCTAGGGAGTCCCCTTCATAAGAACAAACTAATTAGTACGTGCTTCAAAGGTTCCCACTTACGACCCGATGGCCTTCAATGCTATATCGCTCATTGTTGGTTTTTCATCAATTCACACATTGCAATAGCAATAAGCGATGGATTGATGTTTTCCTTTTAATATTGCTCATTTCTAATGGATTTTAAGTTTTTGAAATTATAATAGTGATGAGTGATACTTCTATCTTTATGGTCTTATCACTCATCGCTAATGGTCATAAAAAAGACATACTTGGAATGGCGATGAGCAATGTAATCGCTTGATCGTAGATACGTTTTGAATGTAAAATATCACATCAGTGATATGTGATGGACATCAAAAGTTGTAAATCTTCTCATCGCTAATTGCTTACAAAATATATGAGGATAATTAGCGATGAATGAGGACCTTATGTTATAACTTCATTGCTCATCACTAATTTTTTTTGGAATTTGAGTTCTAAATTGGCGATAAGCAATGGATGTTCTCTAAGAGGATTTTTCTCATTAAAATCATATGATCCTATGAGCGATGTATTTTGTGATGTTTGGTTTATGCAAGTTGTACATGTCCAAATCTGGTGCCATCATAGCATTTCCTATCATAGATAGAAGCATCAATACAAGGTTCAAATTAGCAATACTTGATAGGAGGATGAATGTAACCAAGGGTTAAACGATAGAACTAGGGGATAAAGATCATTGCCGGGATGTTTACATTGCTAATGGAGCCAGGCAAAGACAAAATAGATCAGCGACAAGCGATGGTCACTGCATGGAACGGGCTACGTGGAAAAATCCTGAAGGTCTAGCATAAAGCAAAAAGGAAAGCAACGAGAAGACTGAGGAACCGTTGATAATTTTTTTTAAATTAGGATAACCCAATGGATTGAGAATCACCACATAAATGCTTTCATAAAAAATTAGGATCAATGATGAAGCGATGAAGTGTATGTTGGCAAAACCAGGACAGACAACTGAGAGGGGGGGTGAATCAGTTGTCACAAAAATTTAAACTTTTTCTAACTTAATTTATCCTTAATCTCAGATTTGATGAATGAACAATTAACCATAATAAATTAACACATCAGAGAGACAAAGAACACCAAGATTTTTTACATGGAAACCCTGTTAGGGGAAAAACCACGGTGGATGTTAGTCCACAAGATTATACCCTGCTAAAAGTATAATGAGAAACAATAAGGGGAATGCACATGCATTTAGGCACACTACCTAGAGCTCACTACTCAATTACAAAAGGGGTTCACTACCCAACAAAGTTGGATTAAAAATTCAAAGGGTATGAACTACGAAAATAGCTTTTGCTCAAGCCTGATTATAGTTCCAATTAAGCTCAACACTTCTTCACACTTCGCACAATCTTCTTCACACTTTGCTCAGTAATGATATTCATACATACGCACATAGGAGCACATGAAGCATAATTTCCACCAAACACACAATCGCTCTTATATATCCACTATAGGATATTTCACCACAACATGGTCGGCCAAGAAAAATAAATCATATTTGCAATGTCGACCCATATTTTCAATTAAATTTTTAATGCGCATCCACCAAGGTCAGCCACAACATAGTGAAGACCCAAATTAATATCTCCAACAAAAAATACTTTAATTAATTCTTCCTCTAAGATCCACAACACGCTACCATCAACATGTCAGTCAGGAACAAGAAAAATCGAACATGCACAAAAATATCTTCAACCATGAGCACATAGATCAAGTGGACGTACCAAAAAGATAGAGAATGAACTAGAGACATTTGAGAACACCAAGAACCAACAGAGAAGCATCCACAACAACTAAGATAACCATAATCACATAATTTTCATTCAAGAACACTAATAGAGACCAACAAAACACTGTCAAACCATAACTCACATAGAACTTCACGCGGACCTCTGAAACTTCCAGTACATGATCTAGACATACTCAAAAAATAAAACCTTTAATCCACATCAGCTAATCTTTTACATACAGAGAAAAATGCCTTCATGACCTACACAGTTCCACTAGGAACCTGAAACACTTTCTTTTACAATTTTCTCAATATCCTCGACATATTGAGCAACTAATACACCAAATGTTAATAGTGTTGACATCAATGACAACCACATATCAACAACACATCCACAACATCCAACAATCTCCAACAGTGTATAAAGAAATTTTCCCTCTAAGAAAAACTTGTTTTGTGTACTTCGCTGATATTAATGAAAGCACGGATTAGGTTGGCGATACATGTTGATTGACATATCGCAACACTTAAGTTGGCATTATTTTTTTACATGGATGAAGTTTTAAGTTATTTAAAAGAAATTACTCAGATTCAATCTTGACCTATAAGTTATCAACTTGCTCGCATAAGGAGATTTCGAGTCATTAATCTTGCATGCTTCAAATTTCCTATTTAATGAAGATTACTTGAGTGATTTTCCATGTCATAATTCATTTTGCAATGAATGAGGGTCGAAGGTTGATAAGAGGTGTGTGGGAATTGAATTCTCCTAAGAAGTGTGTAGAGATTCTAAGCAAGTAGGTCTATCATGATGATTTGAGAGTCTGAGAGGCTAAGTTTGTTTGAGCCTAAGGGAGGTCTTGAGAATAAAAATGGAATACATGGAGCTCCCGATATTCGAAAAGGAAGAGTAGGATTAAGAAAATTCAAGGAATATAGTACCAAGGAAAATTACCATGCAAGAGAGCAGATAGTTTCAGAAGAATTAATCAAACACAGAGAGAAGAGGATGGTAAAATATGAAAAGAGGACATGGATGGAGAGTGAACATTATAAGGCCTATCCAAAGGAATACAATTCTCCATGTGAGGTTCTTAATAACCCTTTAGAAAATGAAGGTGACACTGAATCAAAGGGTGATTATTATCCCCTCTCCTCGGTACTATCGAGGAATCTTGATAAATAGGTGGTGATAGTTTCTCCAATCCCACCATGAGTGAAACATGGACGGATATCCTCTAAGGTTGATGACTTAGAGTGATGATTGCGCCTTGTTTTTATTTTTGATGATACCATGCCCTTTATGTTAGGATTGTCCTATTTAGCATTCATATGATTTATTGTTTCATGTGCTGAGTTGGAAAGTTTTCGGGCTGGTATGTAGGAGAAGTGCTAGACTAGTTAACCTTGGCGGTGTGTATGTCATTTACAAGCGATATACAAGTTTGTGTTGGAGCTACTATTGGAGAATCTTCTTTGGTCAACAAGGATGAGGATTCAACATAGTTACAACAAACTCTATTTTTCAAGGAGCTGGCGTGTCTTCATTCAAGGAATGTGGAATGTGGTCTTTTACTCTTCCATTTTCCTCAAATGATTGCATGTAACAAACTAAGAATATCTTGAATTCTAGTACAAATGAAATGAAATGTAAACGTAATTAAGCCTAATGCATGTTGCTCCCTTATCCTATAAAAAGGGATTTCAGGGATTATTACAGAGGTCAAATTTTGAAGTCTTAATAGAGTTTTAGGTAAAATCTAAGTTCAAAAAAGGGCACTTAGAATAGAATTCTAAAGTAGGCTAGTAGTTTTTCTTGGAAAAGAAGTCATGTATGTAATGATCTTAAATGAGTTTTATAGAAATTACTGATATCGAAATAAATATCAGTCAAGAAATTTATACTCTCCTATGTATGTTCATTATGGAGTTATGAATGATAAATACCAAAGGTGTTATCATTTGTCTTCAAATATTTCATTTGAATGTATTACTCTATTTTTAGCTTTAATTCAAGGAATTAATTAAAATGCTTGAATAGGGTTATAAACTTTGTAAGGAATGGCTTAGGATTACTAAGAAGTGAATATTTCTTGCACAATAAGTTTTTATAATGCAAAGCAATATGAAAATATTTCATTTCTCTCTTAAAAGATTAATTTGTAAATTATTGATCCTCTTATGTACTTGACTCCATTGCTCCAATTGATTAGACACTGGTCCTTCTATAAGAAAATATTGCATAAGATGAACAAATAGTGTTCCTAGCTCTAGACTTATGAGAAGAACAATACTCACAATAAAAAATCTCTCCAAAGGTAGTAGAAGTGGAATTAATCTTAATTCCTAGTAGATAGCTAGTCCTTCATTTGAAAATCTGCCAAATTTTCAATAGAAGTGATTTCATTTGCTATAGAAAGGAATTAATCTATGTATAAATGTGTTACTAATTGATTATATTGCACAAAAACACAATTAGGATTATTGTCCTCGGTTTCACAGAGCCTAAAGTGAAGGGGTACAAACTTAAAAATCCTATTCTCATTGTGTTGGCCACTAATCTAATAGTTCTTCATCATAGGAGTTGGCTACATCTTAGAGGATTGCTCGGTTCTATTGGAAAAATCACCAACAAGATGCATGAAAAATCCACCAAGAAATTATTTGTAGCTAACAAAACCTTGAAGTCCCCCTCCGGGTTACATGTCCTATGAATCCAAGGGTCAAGGAAAGGAAGAGAGACCCTCATCCCCAAAAAATTGCAAATTAAAACATGCTTGCTGTAATATTCTAAATCCTCTGTGACTGCTTCCCTTTGAATCACCACCGTCAAATATACTTGAGCCCTTTCCAAGCAACCATTAACCTTTTTCACTTTAAACACACCGACCCTAGACAAGCCCACTCCAGGAGAAGATGAAGCAAGAACCCCATCCCTTGCCTCCATTATAGCATCATCCCCTAGCACCCTGTCCAACCATCATTCAAAGCCATGAGAGCCACACCTGGTAGCCCTTGCCAAACACCACCACTCACCAAAACCTGTACTCTTCAGACCCCACTCCACCGAACATGCAAAGCAAAAAACAACAAACAAGCCTCATAATCTAGCCCACAAGCTGACAACCCATGCAACCAAGGATAGGCTCAAAACAGAGATAACGTTGGTTCACCAAGCGCAACATGAAGGAAATAAATATCCAAACAAAAGGATCTCCCACCTTGAACATAACAAAGACCCCACCCCACCACATAGAAATCACTGTGAAACATGATCCACACATAGGTTCGAACATGCACTTAGCAGCAACAACATGCACTGCAGCCTCACAGGCCACATGCAATATTCTCCCGCACACACAGTCCTTGTTGGATTAAATTAATCATCCTTAATTTACTCTAGTGCTTAATGAAAACTTAGGAAAAGGTCATCAAGTTTTGATCTCGAGTATTATCACATTAATCATGCATTTCAATCAGTTAAGTGACTTAACTGAATCATGAATTATGTTATCTCACTCCTCTCTCAGTCAAAACTCCACCATTTAGGGATTTGATGTTGAGTTCATTTGAGTCTAAATAAGGATATTCAATCCTTCATTGTATTCATGCAGTAATCAATAATCATTATTGTTTCATGTATTTCTCTGTGTGCACTTGATCTCTTATCTCCTAGATCTTCCTAATTCTAATATCGTATCAGAGCAGGAAGGACATAGTTTGAGGCCTATAGGTGAATCAATTTATTGTATTTAGTTTGATTCTTTTTTCTATTCTTGTCATCAATCTGTAGAAAAGATTGAAATGGATCGACCCCACCCTGTTTCAAATTTGACATTTGAAGCTCTACTTAGAGAATCAAATATCTCTGTAATCCCTCATAACTGCAACCTTTTCCATTTTTTTGGCAACTTTTAACAACAGGTTTGATTTAGGGGCAGTATGGGTGTTTCAATTTGCAGGTCTAATTCATTTTTTGTAGACCTGTGTTCAATCCCATAGAGGCACGTTTGACTATTAATGAAGGCTAAATTTGTCTTTGTAGTGATGTGATCTCCTCATTGAAGGCAACAATTCAACCCTGAGGCCATTAATGTTCTCTATTGCAGGAAAATTTCTTGAATAGAATGCAACATTGGAAGCTGGAGACTACGATTTGCTATCATATTTGTAGCCATCAAGTTGTTGTAGCGTTCGAGATAGGCCTGAGATAGGAGATTTCCTTCACTCAAAGTCATAGGTTTGTGCAGCCTGCTTATAAGGGAGATTTCTTGTTTCTCTGTGCAGGTTGGAGATTGTGTGGCATGTTTCTCTATAAAAAGTTGAGAAGATAGCCTGCAATAGGAAATAAGGTGTGTTTTAGATTGGAGGTATTTACCAATTTGGGGAAAAATTGTATGTGGATGTTGATGATGTAAAGTTACACATTGTATTCGTTTGTCGAAGATGAAGGGTGAGGTCTGGGTTAGCAGGAGGCCAATTTCCCCTCACAATCAAATCCTTTGTAATCTTCACTTCACCCCAATTCCAACAAGTGGTTGGAAGGGCATATTCACCTCTCCGATAGGTTTATTTTTTGCTTTTCAAGTGCAATTAATTAAATTAGACCTTTTTTGCAAGAAATTAACTGTTTAATAACTTTTGCTCAGTAGCTCGAAATTGGGTACCATTTTTTTCAAAAGCGAATGGTTTTTCATTCTCCATGTCAAATTTATTCTGTAAAATGCACTAAGTTATAAAGTTCCAAAATCTGGGGGGTTTCTCTTTCAATAGTTTTCGAGGGGGGGTTTGCATTTGATCTTTTGCACATTTAGACCATGTCTACATGTTGCATAGTCAAGTGTACATATTGTGGGAGCACTCAACATAGGGGTGATTTTTTTCCTCATTTCTCTCACACTATCTTTTCACTGTTATGTAAGATTGAAAAATATCCTTCTACTATCGTCTTTCCAAATCCACCACTTTAGGATGTATATGTACTCGACATTTCATGTCTTTTTGTAGAATCCCATCTTGTTGATTTGGATGACACTATTGAGGACATGCGTCTTCTTTTCGATGATAGATTCATTTAAGTTGCATCAACCTTATCTTCTTCAGATATTCTTGCTCATGCCTTGCCTACTTCAACTTCTATAGTGATAATATTAGATTCTTATGGTTCCAATTATCACCATACATCTATATTCCCTATGGTCCTTGTTCTTGAATCTTTGTCACACATCGTCTTTGTCTTGGAGATCATTAAGCATTCTATGAAGACATTATGGGAATCATCTACGTGTTTGAATCTTATACATAATTCAGAGACCTTTATACTTCTTTCTGCATGTTCCTATCAGGAATGGGAATATTACTTGCACACTTCAGTGGTTCGCCTTCTTCCTAAGGGGATAAATGTGGTTCAGTGTTCATGGATTCTCTTTGGCATACTTCATCGAGCATCTATGCACACTACAACATATCTTATGGGGGCTTCCAAGTCTCTCTTTTTATCTCCTATTTTGGGGAAATCTATTGTACTTGCATGATAGAAGCAGTCCTTAGGGGTTCACATTGATTCCTCCTTCTATCTTTCTTTTTGTAGTACAACCATTTCTTTTTATCTTTTGGAGAGGAGTTTTCCCATGTGTTTTTTTCCTTTCCTCCAGTTATGAGAGATTTCATGTTGTTCATGGGTACCTCATCAGGCCTTATAGCCAAGACTCATTTTGCATCCATCTTTGCATTTTTTTCCTTCATCAATTTTTACTTCTCTTTGTTTTCATTTAGGGGGGGTGTTGGAGTAAATTAATCATCCTTAATTTACTCTAGTGCTTAATGCAAACTTAGGAAAATGTCATAACATTTTGATCTTGAGTGTTATTGCATTAATCATGCATTTCAATCATTAAATGACTTAACTGATTCATGCATTTTGTTATCTCACTCCTCTCTCAGTCAGAACTCCACCATTCAGGGATCTGATGTTGAGATCATTTGAGTCTACATAAGGATAGTCAATCCTTCATTGTATTCATGCAGTAATCAATAATCATTATTTTTCACATATTTCTCTGTGTGCTTGATCTCTTATCTCCTAGATCTTCCTAATTCTAATAGTCCCTTTGCCATCCCCTCTTTTTCAAAAAAATAAATATAAGTTTAGTTAAGTTAGTGTTTTTATTGTTAATTAGTTTTTTGCATAATCTAACCTAACCCTAACTCACACCATTATCTTAATCCAAGACCTATCACTAATCCTAACTATGGTTGTAACACTATCCATAACTATGGTTGTACCCTAAAAGAAGAATGAAATTACAAATAAAAAATTTAAAAATTGATGAATTAATATTAGGAATAAGATTTGGAAGAAAGATATTAGATGAAGTGATTCAATTGACACATTTGATACAATGAATCATCACAAAGCATAACTGGGTGCATCCTAGTTCATCTTGGAAACATTGCTACAATGGCCTAATAGGCATTCAATAAGGGAAACCAGTGTTACGTATGAGTTCTTATAAATTTCAATCTTTTCATAATATGTCTCAATGATTCTACACTCAACCATTATAAAACTATGTAAAGATTTGTTTAACCTTTTAGCAACTAGGGTTTTATGACAATTTTCTTACAAAATGAGACACACATTCAACTATTTCACCTTGCAAGCCATAAAATATTGGCCTAGGGCTTGGAAATATGAAAGAAGACATGAAAAGAGAACTTCTACAAGTTTATAGAATTTTTCACTATATGGATCATGAGAAATGATTTTCTTTATCAAATTGGAAACCCTAATTTCTGAACATGACCATCTAGATAATTTTTGTCATAACTTTCTCAAATCAACTCCAAATGAGAAAAACAAAAATTATTTCAACCCTAAAACATATCTCTAACTTTTTCAATGACTTCCCTAGCCATTACAGGTCATACAAATCCATAAAAGAATAATTTCTTGCTATAAAACAATGAAAAATCTGCATCTATTGACACCATAAATACAACAACTTTTACAAAAAAATAACAAAAATTGACCAAATAAATTGTAAATGAAAGGTATCTCATTTCTCCATCTTCTACGGGTAGTATCCCATCCATACAATCAAGTAAAGATCTGTACAAAAGGAAAGAACAGGTCCGCAATGTTAGAAAATGCACATAAATGCTTGCTTTCATTCACCAAAAACTTCAAACTCAATTCTTCCCCTCATCTATTCAACTTTGGAAGGTATATTTATGCATTTACAATCAATCCCAATGGTTTTTAACCATTTCTTGCTTGCAAGTAACAATTTTGTTGATTTTTTTCCACCTTGCTAAAGTTTCATGACAACTTTTAGCAACTTTTGACAACATTAGCAACTTTTTACATTTTAAAACCAACGACCCTCTAGCACACCAAAATGGATTAATGTGATCCCAAATAGCCATAAATGACTTTATTAAACACCAAAACACAACAATATCCTAAAAACCAATAATGACATAAAGACTTTCTTATGAGGTCTTGGTGACCATGCACCATACACCCAAGGGGAAGAAAACTCAAGTCCACTTGAGTGTCGGTCTTCTTTTTCTTCTCAGTCTTCCAATTCTTCTACACTATTTCCTTGATGTCTTCTTGGATTCATCTTTTTTTCCTCCACTTGTTTTCTCTAGGATTCTCTCTCATATCCTTCTCTTATTTCTTCCTTGCAAGGTATTCCTCTTTTGGCATTCTCCTCTAAACCTAATCTCTTTCAAGAGCCTGCTTCTCAATGATTTTTATCTCGTTATCTAACAAACCTTCACATGCATAGTCCAATGAAATATTATAAATTAAATATTTAGACCTTGAGGTCTCCTCCTTGTCTCCTTGCACCATACACTCCACTTCAACACCCAAGATATCCTTTATGTGAGCTATTATTAGCTTAGGATTGAACTTGTCCTCTAAGGGTATCTGTGATAAATAAAATCTTCTAACACTTCCATCTCAGTTGTTAATTGCTCTTGAATTTCATACACAATTTAGTGTTCCTCTTTTCCCAAACTTGCCATCTCCTTCCAAAGGATGCGATCAATCTCTCTATATGGACTAAATACTTGTTGCTACACTTCAGGGTTGCATTCATCATTGAAATTTTTAGTTTGTCTTACTGCTGCAAACATCTCATCATTCATATCCATTTGTTCCAATGAAAAAGCATCCAATTCATCATGCATGTCATCAAACACTGGTCTTTCTCTAAGAGAACACAAAACATATTATTTATTCATCAAACTTTTACTAGCAAAAACAAAATGCAATACACATTCACCAACTATCTCACCTTCCTCAAGATGACACAGTATTCCATCTTTTTCACTTAGGATTTCTTCTTCATTTACTATTATGCCTACATTTACACACTCAAAGATTTCATTAATTTCAAAACAATGAGACTTACTTTCCTCCAAATCTCTTTCTTTAGATGACTTGTCAAGTACTTTTAGCCAACTTCTCCAACTATTAGCTTCCTACTGCTTCCTTCTCTTTTCCATCATTTTCTTAAGAGGACATTTCACCTTCTTTCTTATTGGCCAATGCCAAAAATTTCCTTGATATGCTTTCTCAAGACACTGTTGTAATACAAGCTCAACACATTTTTCAAACTCGTCCATTCTTCCATTAAACTCTACAACTAGGCTTACCCTATTGTCTTTCATCTTGTCCTTCTTTTTGAGGCCTTCTTTCTTATCTTTCTATGACATCTTCTTATCTTCGTGATACCTCACCTAGGTTTTCTTCGCTCTTCCTCACTACCTAGTCTTTTGGCATCCAAGTTCTTCACTTCAACTTGTCAACAACAACACACAAACTTCCAAAACTTCCTTTTCCTAGATCTTTGGGATCTGATACCAAAATGATGCAAAGGAAGGAGAGACTTAAACTTGATTCAATTGACATATTTGATACAATGATTCATCACAAAGCATAACTAGGTGCATCCTAGTTCATCTCAGAAACATTGCTACAATGGCCTAATAGGAATTCAACAAGGGGAAACAACGTTACACATGAGTTCTTGGACATTTTAGTCTTTTCATAACATGTCTCAATGACTCTACACTCAACCATTTTCAAACTATGCAAAGATTTGTTCAACCCTTTAGCAACTAGGGTTTTCTGACAGTTTTCTTGCAAAATGAGACACACATTCAACTATTTCACCTTGCATCCCATAAAATCTTGGCCTAGGGAATGAAAATATGAAAGATGTCATGAAAAAAGAACTTTCTACAAGTTTATAGAATTTTTCACTGTACGGATCATGAGAAATTATTTTTTTTTATCAAATTGGAAACCTAATTTTTGAATTTGACCATCTAGAGCATTTTTTTCATAACTTTCTAAAGTTAACTCCAATTGAGACCAAACCAGAAGAATTTGAACCCTAAAACATATCTCTAACTTGTTGGGGGGTGGGATGATCTTAGGATGTAGGTATTAAAGAGGATCATACGAGTGGATCCAAATGTGTCCCTAACCCAAAGTGGCTTGTAGGATGATCTTGAATGGGGATTAATATTATATCAAGTGAAAACTAATGGAACACGAGTAAATAATTAACAAAGATAACAGATGCCCCTCTCATGCCTTGAGTGCTTGTAAAGACTAAGGATGTTCAAGAAGACATGCTAGCTCAGGGATCTCAGATCTTGTAACATTAAGTATCCTCATCCATATCAGAGGAGCACTATATTCCACATGATTTCATACTGATGAGAACCATGATGCCACTCTCTAACTAGCTATTTAACATTTAATCCTTTTTTTTTTTGAGTAACACCTAAAAGAAGTTGTAATTCCTTCTTATTATTGGTGTTGAATCTTTTGCATTATTAGATTGTGTATTCTCTATGTATTATGCGGGTTTAAAGCCTTCTCCCCATATGTATTGCATGTGTGTGATTAGGCCTTGTGACTATCTCCTAGCACAATGGAGTGATCCTACGAGTCTCACATGGTCAAGTGGCATGGAAACCACTATTGGGGACAAGAGTTTTGAGGATCAAGATTAGTTATGGTATTGTTGATGGTGGTTTTAGCATAACAAATTACTGATTAATAATAAATCACTACTCCTCTTGAAAAGAAGGGAATCCTATGCCAAGTTTCCTTTTAGGCTAGGTCTTGATTGTGATGGATAGCTTAGTTTTTTATGTAAATTGTTTAACAAGGGGTCTTTGTGATTTAGAATTTCAGAAAATATATATTCAAATTATATGAGATCAAATGAAACACACATATATCTCATCCTATCTCTCAAAATTCAAATTAATTACGTTTCATTCAATGTTGCATCATTCTTTTAGCAGATCTATAAAATTACTATGCTCTTCAAAGATTCAAAATAACATAAAGATTGAGTTAAAATAAATAACAAAATATTTAGTTCAAGAGAGAAATTGATAAAAAATAATTTGAATGGACAATGGTAAATCTCATTTTATCTATCAATTCTTACATGGTTAAGAAAAATCAAGAAACTAGTATTGTAGTAATCAATATTCACCCAATCACAAATAATACCAATGCACTCATCAAAGGGAAAATTATAACTTCATATTTTCAAGCCACATCAAATTAAATCACCATAATGCATATGCATATTTGAGACAAGACTTTATTCAATACCACTATAAAGAAATTGATTTCACTCATTTATTCAAATTAGATAAACAAAATAGGCATACCATCACCAATGATCAAAACCCATATTCATACATTAGGCATAATCCTTCTATATTGTATTTTTCTCACAAAATACAGTGGGAAAATCCATGATGAATTTATATTTGTTTCTTACATACAAAATATCTTTTGATGATTAACAATTTCTAAAAACTCAAAATATATAAGAACCATGCATCCCCTATCTTGTCGATCTGAAAATGGCCTACTGAAAGTTCAACTTGGGCGATCAACCGCTATTCGAAAATGGACTAAACTAAACATAACAACTAATACATAAATGGAAGCTTACCTAAAAATTCAATGCCACATTGACACTTTGCCAATTGGAATGCTAGCTTATTACAAAAAAATAAAAAAAACACGAAATTCAAATACTTATCACTTATTGCTTGGGAATGTTTCTTAAAAAATGTTGATAACTCCATTCAATGTGACCATATTTTCTCCTTTGTCATATTGCAACTTAATCCTTTGAGAAAACATGAAGTTCTCTAGCTTCTATTTCATCTCATTGAAAACATCAAGCTCGTCTTGGAAACTACAGATATCTCCTTTTTGTTGCATCATTTGGTTGATAACTTCTTGGCTAAGTTGACCACAAAGAGTATTTTCAAACTCTTTGATCATTGTTTGATCAACTAGGACTTTATTCCCATTCAATTTATTTTAAACTTATTCAAAACCTTGACACTTAGTTGTCTGACCTTTAACCATTCTTTAGGTCTATCCTAGTCTTCTTCATTGCAGATACTTTTATTAAGCGATCAGTATTATTAGCCTTTATTCTTTAAAAAATAGGGATATAATCATCTTAGACCAATAAATATTCATTTATTTATGTTTCTATTTGGTGAGCCTGACTGGATTCATCACTAATTTAGCGAGACACCTTTATTGCTTTCTTTGAAACTTTGTTTCCTAAAGCTTGTAGATCATCTCTCCCTTCTCTAGCAGTAGAGAGTAAACCTTCAAGATCTAGATGTTAGGCATCCTTATTTATTGACACTTGTAGGATTGGGGTAGGGGTAACTGAAACAATAGGCCCAATCAAATGGTTGATATATGTTGTCAATTGATACACTTGGGATTTAAGCTCTTCTTTGTTGTTCTCATCCTTTTGCATCTTATTAAGGATAATAGATACAACCATTTTTTGTGATTATTTCTCTTCTTCTCTAATTTTTAGCTCCCAAATCTACATGTCACAATTTATAATATTCAAGTAGCATATAAGATTCAGGATTTTCTACCATTAGGATAACAATTTGGGTTATTGTATTTCATTGTTCATCTATGGCGGTGGAAATCCTTCTCAATATTTTCTTCTTTCTTGTGGGTGCTTGGAAGGCCTCAACAAGAATTAAAAAATATTCCTCCTCCTCTTGGAAATATGTCTTTTTTTTCTAAATGGTATGGTTTAACCATATGGGGAGGGGGGAAGTAACTTTGTGCCAAGGAGAGGGAATGACCTCTATATCATGTGAAGCCTAAGAATCTACATGATTTATCTCATGTGCTTCTCTTTCTTGTTATGTATCATCCCTTCCAATTTCTTCTTGTATTACCTCCTTATTCAAAACTTGCTCTTCTATAGCCTAGATTTTCTCTTACTCTTGGGGAGGAGGATGGAAATTTTCATGTGGAGGAAAAGGGGCGAGAGAAGGAATGGGAGGTGATGGAGGGGGGAGGAGGAATTGGAGAAGTGGGAATATGAGGAGAAATTGGGGCAGGGGAAGGATGTCGAGGAAATGGAGGATGAGTAGGTTAAAGAGATTGAACATATGGAGGAGAAGAAGAGGGAGTGGACAAGATAAACTTGTGGATGGGTGGTATGGAGGAATATGTAGCCCAAGAGAAGATTTGTGTTCTCTTCTTTCTTTGTAGAGGAATTTCTTCCTCACTCTCCTCTCTACTTGTTTCAATAACTATTATTTCTTCTCTCCTCTTTCTCTTTTATCTAGATGTTAAGGATGCTGGTCTTTCTTTCTCAACTGCAGCAGTAGAGTGACCTCAAACCTTTTATGCTTTTCAAAGCTAAGATTTTGGTCATGGTAACTCCATCATGGGAAAGGGGATACTAGCCATCTTTTTGAACAAGCTATAACACTTTCTACTCTTAATTTTATGTTGTCATCTCCTAAAATTAATCATTATACATTGTAGATTGGTTGGTTATAAATCCCATCACCACTAGAAACAACATCTAGGAATTTCCCATTATCTTTCAAATCCTTTGGTACTTTAGCCACATTGTAGGTCTTCATTATTTCTACCGTCAATATACAATAGTATTTAATCCTTAATTCATACTCATCTTCACATTTGGAGAAATGATATTCTAAAACAAGCTCATGCTTGTAAAATAAACCAATAACCCTACTTATTTCCCTAATTGGATCAAACTTAGCTCTGGGATCATTGATCAAGTCCATTGTGTACATGGACAATTCTAATTCTAGAGTTTTTCTATTTTTATGTCTGCACAAGAATATACAACCACATTTATGAGGAAAGAGTATCCCAATTTATACTTTCTATCAATTATCTTGTGGATATTTGTAACTTGTATCCATAGTTATAATAGCATTGTCCTATCATTGGGGTATCTTGGTAGCTTGAGAGGAGCTTTGTGGAACCATGCCACCATGATGTATGAGAAGGTTTTGAATTAGATATACTGATCCCCATAGTTCTTCAATTCTCCCATTAATCCTAATGAATTCCTCTTGGAAAATTTGTTTTATAATCCTCTAATGATGACATAGAGGAAGAAAGCATTCACTATGTAGTAGTTTTGATTGTTGGAATTCAAATTAAATCATCAATAATGCTCATTAACCTTTCTTGAAATCATAGATGAAGTGATCCTATTCTTCTTAGGCTTGGAAAGGATTCCTGATAGGAAATCAAATACACCAAGTAGGAGGTCATGTAGAATTTGTTGTTTTATACATCCTTTAGTTGCACATGAAGTGTGTTGTTGATTATAGTGGCCAAGTTTATCTTCTTTTCAAATACCATTATCAATATGTAGTAACAAATCCATAGGTGGAAGTCTCTGCCATGGGGATAACCATAAACCCTACTGAAGAGTGTGATTTGGTTTTTGGAATCCTCTTCGAATTCACTCTTGTGTTTCACTTTGGCCATTTTAAGTGCTAGTTTCCTAGGGTTAAGACAAATTTGATTATTTTGATTATATGGGAAAAATAAGTTTTGAAGGGACCTGAAACCCTTTACAACAAAAGACACAAAATGCTGCTAGAAAAGATATTGAAGAAGCTACCAACAACAACCCAACAACCATAAAACAAAGAAAAATGGGTGCTAAACAAAGATATAACAACTAACTACCAACAACACCCAATAGCCACAAAACAACAAAACAACCGAAAAGAAACCTACACCCAACAAGAAGTAGAAAGAAACAAAGAAGAAGACTAGGTGCTAGTCCAAGCTATGTAGGGTCTTGGCTACTTCAATCTGTTGGTTCCTATGTCTTTCAACCATATCCAATAGATCCTTCTTCTCAACATCAAATTATCTATTCCAATCAGCTGACCCTCTAACAATAGGTCCTTTTTCATCATCCTTAGCAAGTTTTTTACCTTTTCCCTTAGCCGCATGCTCTTTCTCCATAAGCTCAAAGAAGTAAACCTAATCCTCCCTAAGCTCACTAATATTTCTAAAAATGACTTCCAAGGAGTTTGTGTTGTTCTTCATAGAGATAAGACAAGCCTACATTAATTTTTTGATATCAACATTTGTACCCAAAACCTTGGTTTCCAAAGCAGCTAACTTTTCCTCACATAGGGATTTGAAGTCATGATTGGAACCTTCAAGGTCTACAATTCTATCAATAAGAATGTTAAGAACTGAACCCTTGGGAACATTCTTCAGGTTCTCCTTCAGACCTCTAATTTTAATATTAATCTTATTCAACTCCTATAGAGTCCACTTATTAAACTTAAAGGTACCAATGGCCCCAACCCTAGCCATATCCAACAAATCATACATGGAGATAGTGTCATCATCAAGGTAAGATAAATCCTTGGAAAGAGGAGTTATCTTCAAGGACTTGTGTTTAGCTTTTTTCTTCTTCGCATCCTCCACATTTAGACCCCTTATCTCCTTGTCCTACTCCATCTTGGGCATATCTTGCATTGGGGAATCCTCAATGGCCACTGTCTTATCACTAGAATCCTTGGCTTCACAAGACACAATGGGGTCCTTAGCCAAAACATTTGAGGCCTTGTTCTTCAGGTTAACAATGCACTTCGATAGCCTCCTCAGCTTGTCCACCAAACCAATAACAATATCCTATGTCCCCACCTCAGGGCCACCACCAACAACCACCTCCATAGTTCTTGGAGAAGAATCATCTGACCCCACTTCTGTGTTTTCACTCTCAGAAAGGGAAAGTTGTTTAGAAGCCTTGTTACTCTTAGAGCCACCCACCTTCCCCTTCTCTGAAGAAGCCACAACCACCAGAGATAAGTCCTCCTCCTCTTCTTCCAAAGAGGACTTAGAGCTAGAAGACACATCACTTAAATTTTTCTCCTTGCCCTTGATGGTAGGAGTAAGTGAAAGAGACTTAACATGCTCCATAATAAATAAAATAAGCCCTTTATGGAGGATGGGAGCCCTCCTATTCTTCAGATGGGCATATACAAAGACCTCTAAAGACAAAAGCAGAAAGAAAGGAAACAAAATGAACAAACCATGTCATAAATGGTTGAGGAGAGTAAAATGGTGACCAAGAAAAGACATAAACCTCCTCTCTAGAGTCACATAACGCATAAGCACCTCAGCAATGCTCGCCCAAATTTTCTTGAGGTATTTTATCTCATAGTCCTAGGTCTCCAGTTTAACTAATTTCTTTTGCTCATCATCTTTAAAAAACTGGGCCATCACCTCCTCATTGCTCTTTTTATCCTTGAAGAACTTACGGCCAACCATCGACATCCTAGTGATAGTAGCAATTAAATCCTCATTAACCTCCACTTCCAGACCATCAACCTTGAGCTTGCGATTTTGCTAGAAAGAAACAAATTGCACCGAGGCATTAGGGTCATGGCCATGTAGCCTCTTTAAGAATGGAGTAAAATTTCCATGGCACAAAATATTCTAGAGCTTCTTATTTCTCTGAATGTCCCCACAGGAATGTGACTCGATTCTACTCCTATCACCACCCATCGCTAGCAACACTAGAAACACCAAACCCTTGTGAATAACACTCAGTTGGTGACCAAAGAGCAAAAAAAACCCACAAAGCGTGTGAAATGGAGGAAGGTACTAGAACATGAATGTCACATCAACTCAACCCACACCATCATTCCTCAATAAACTCCTATCTTTCTTGGGAAGGATCGATCACTCCTTGCACAAATGAAAATCATTTAATCTGACATCCTCATTGGCAAAAAAAATCTTCCAACGAGTTTCCTTCTTAGTAAACGTGAGAGATACGAGTCTCCTCACAAGATCCTAACATTATTATCGTATCCTTAATGAGTTGATCGACATTCCAACTCAAAGGATGGGTGCCACATAGATAATTTATTATGTTAAAAGAGTCACCTTCAACCCATAATTTGGAGTAGCCCTTACTGATAGTGAATTTAACACTTATGAATGCAACCTCCACCTTCATGCAATGATTGTTCTGAGTACCAAATGGGAGAAAGATTTGATTGTTGATGAAGTTAAGGTAACTTATATTTTTCTTCTCAAAATAAGACAATGCCTTCTTCATGTCAATTGATTCATACTTTGGGGATGAAAGGATCACAAACATAGAGAGAATTCAAAATTTGGAAGAATATCTTGAACCTTAACAAAAAATGTCATGAGGGAGAGAAACTAAATTTGGAGCATGGACGACCAAGGGAAAAACACATGAGCACTCCCACAACAAACCAAACATGAAAAAAGGTGTACAAAACACCCAAAATAAACTAAACACCAAAAATTACAAGGAAATGAGTTCATTTTCAAGAAGACCTATAAGGTAAATGTATAAATCTTAAAGAACTCAAATAAATAGTGTTCGTATGATAATTATAATCATTTCATTCCCCTCTTTTAAACCCACAAAATAGGTATTGTGCAACACATCATCCTATTGGCTCAACACTCAACCATACATGCCTTGTGAAAGGAACCAAAGAGTATAACACATTAAGATAATTCAGATGACCTATAATCACTCGCATAATTCTGCTCCAAACTCTACTCATCTCCGCACAACCCGAAATACTTAGGTCAACACCATTGGTGAAGTAACAATAGAATGAACCAACTGTTGAATCACAACTTAAAACAAAAACAACCAAAACACTCTCCAATTGGAGAAAACATACTACAAGCATCCTTAAACACTTCTACAAATCTGTATACCAAAATATCCATCCAGAGTGGAATGCAAAGCATTCCAATCAGGTATTCTGTCATAGTTGCGTTGGCATTTCTAGACCGATACTCTACCACAATTATCTTCAACTGTAGAAGACATAAGGTCATGAAAATTTGAATTTAGAGTCTTGCAACACACACCATCATTACCTCAAAGCTGCATAACTATATTCTTCATGGTGGAGCAATACGAACCAAGAGATTGGTTTTCTGAACATTGTAACTACTTTACAGACTTAGGCAATTATCCAATCATCTCATCTTCACCAGAACAACACTTCTACATCTTTGCCATGAATTTCCATCAAGAATGGGTTGCCATCAATGACCATAATATTACATCATATTTTCATCAATATATCCATTCAACTCATGTTTCCATCACACAATCTTCAATGAAAAACTTCCAACAATCTCTCCCAACAAGTCAAGTTTCCAACACACAGATACTAAGTTCCACAAATTTTAACAAATATTATCAATAAGTACAAACCTCCCATTGCAAAAAAAGGAAACAACAGTGCATGCTTTCAAAAAATGTTAATTGTGATTAATATAATTGATATGGAGAGCAATAAAATGATTTATAATTTTTTTTAAAAATTCTCTAGAGGCTTGGTTGTAAAGGTTTTGTGATAGTGAATAATAGTTACAAGGAGAGACAACACCTAAAAGTTTTTTTCTCAAATATGTCAATTGAGATGAAATCAACTTTATTTATAGATGGATAGAATGCCTTATAATCAAGTATTCTAGAAAGTATTCTCTATCAAAGGCTTGAAATAATGAATGGTAGAGAATAGTAACAACTATATAATAAATGGAGCATAAATTTATTAAAAAAATCTAACTTAACATCTATTCCCTGAAGATTTCAAGTATATAGTAAAGGAAGCATAATGTGATAACAATTGTTCGTGTCAAACATAACATAGTAGAACACAAAAAACACATAATTTCATTCTATACAATAGTTAAATGCTTACAATATGTTATAGAGAGGATGGCTCTATCTTATACTTCTGAGTATATAATTTGGACTTACCACTATGTTTCTTTTTAATCAATAAATAAAATATATGAGATTGAGCAATCACTACAACATATTCATATATGAATTGTTTCCCAATTATGTGGATAACTTGGATGATTCTATACTTTTAAAGAAAATATGGGTCCCAACATCAGTATAAACAAAATTACAAAACTAGGGCTCTAAAATGTCTCCTAACATTTGACTACATTCTATCAAAACCACATCTATATTTGAAAGAAAACATTTATGTTTCATCCAATTTAACCCAATCTAGCTAAGATAGTTCAAGTATCTTCAAATAAAAGAAATGCTAAAAAAAATTCTCTATTATTAAGTATTATTATAATATTTAATAGTAATCTTAGTTGTTAGTTTACTTTAGTTAGTTTTAGCAACTTTCAACTTATTGTTTTTGTTCACGACTATTTCTTTTTAGAAACATCGTCTTCTAAACTATTATTAAAGGAATATTCCTCTCCTTGTTTAATATTGAATAGCAATATTCAATTACCATTTCATGGTATTAGAGCAGAGGTTTTTTTGGAAATTTTTTGTGCAATAAAAATTCATGGTTTTTTTTCCTAAGATTTTTGGAATTTTTTTAGAAGTTTTTGCATGATTTTTTAATAAAATTGTGGGTTTTTGCTAAAAAATACATCGACCTATTTTTTCTGCAAATTTCAAGGGTTTTCTTTGGTGTTATCTTTTGATGTTTTTTTTCTTCAAATAAAATCGTGACCACTTGCAAAATGCAGGTCTCTCTTTTGCTCAGAATCCTGGATTCATTTTGTGTTGAATTTCACAGGCATTTATGCAGGGATTCATGGGTTTTCAAAATCAGGTTGCTTGAAATTATTGTTGTTCTATGTGGCTAGGATTTTTTTATGTAGCCTATCTTTTCTATAATATTTTTTGAAATTCGTGAGCCTAATTTTTGAAGATTTTTTTGGCAATTTTTTTGTAAAATCATGACAAGTGTTTTTTGATGATTTTTTGAAAATTCATGCCTCCTTTTGAACCTATGGTTTCAGAACTAGTAATTTCTATTTTTTTCTAAATATTTGGACAAAATCATGGGGCCAATTGATCGCCATGGGATTCTTGCTAGTTGATTACCTCATTTTTCATGCCTATGGAAAATGGGAGGGATGGCATCCATGCATTCTGAGGAGTCTACCTCCTATGCATTTATGGCCAAAATACTAGTATATCATGTCAAATCATCTATGTGATACATTGATTCTAGAGCCTCTTAGAATTTCACAAACAAAAGAGATTGGTTCATGGAGTATATGGTATTTGGCTCCCTATGATTCCATCATCTTTGGTGGTGGTGAAGAGTATGCAGTTGTTGGAAAGGGAAACATTCAAATCACATCTGATGGGAGAAATCTAATGTTTCTCAATATACTATCTAAGGCATGGGGATCAATCTTCTCTTAATGAATTAGATTATTTGAAATTTTATGAAGTTGGTCATTATCTTTAGTTCTCATAAGTGTCATAGTGTTGATAAGGAGTCTAAGAAAATAGTTGTAGTTGGGCTCGAGGATCGTGGCTTGTATCATCTAGTTGATACTGGATATTCTCAGGAGAATGCATTGGTTGTGAAGAGTTCATCCATCAACAATATTTGGCATCAACAGTATGGGCATCTCAATATTTCCCACCTCTCCTAGCTAGATCGAGAGAATTTGGTATAAGGCTTACTCTAGATTCAACAATAGACACATGGTGTATGTGGATCTTTCCAAGCAGGAAAGCAACATCAAACTCCATTCTCATTTTGCAAATATTGGAGAGCATCCAAGGTTCTTCAACTGGTTAATGTGGATGTTTGTAGACCAATGAATATTGCATCAATCATTGGTTTCGAGTATTTCCTCTTGTTTGTTGAAGATTTTAGTAAGAAAATATGGGTGTATTTCATCAAGGAAAAATCATGTGTTTAATGAATTTTATAAGTTTAAAGCATTAGTTGAAAAAGAGTTGGAATGTTAAATCATATCTCTTAGGTCAAATAACGGGGGTGAGTTTTGTTCAAACCAATTCACTGACTTCTATGTTAAACATAGTATTAAGCGTCAACTTACCTAACCCTATACCCTGAGCAATAGAATAGTTGTTGAGTGAATGAATCATATCATCATAGAAATGGCTCATTGTATGTTGAACATAAATGTTCTCAATAAATTTTAGTTTGAAGCAGTGTATACTATTGTATAACATCTTAATTGATCTCCCACACAAGTTTTCAAGAAGATGACCCCAAGGGAAGCATGGTCTGGGAGGAAACAAAGAATCAACCACCTCAATATTTTTTGTTTGACTACATATGTTTGTAATCCATATGCGAAGAGGACCAAGCTGGATTCCAAGAGCCAGAAGTTGATGCTAATAGGATACATGGACAATCATAAGGCCTATTGGTTGATTGATGTGGGCACTGATCATTTGGCATTCATCAGGGATGTTGTGTTTGATGAGGAAGGTGGACCCTTTTTACTCTCTTCTCTCATCAAGAGTCTTGAGGATCAACCTCTAAAGACTAAGGATTTGGGTGTTAAGCTTGCATTAGCTCCACCTAAAGGGAGGTATTCTAATTAGACTAACATTGTGGAATCTCCTAGGCATGACACTATACTAGGAGATTTCCCTCAGTATAACTTGGATTAGAAACCAAATGATATTATTCTAGGTAGCCCAAGTCATGATGATGATCATCCTGATTTGGAAGAAGATGCATCTCCACCTCATCCTAAGTGGTGGGACAATCTCATTGGTGATGTTTGAGATGATGAGATTGTTAATGATAGATCATCTAGAGGCAAGAGCAAACAAAACACAATAAATTTTTCTCTTATGGCCAACTTTCAAAGTGTATATGAACCCCACAACTATTCAGAGGAAAAGGGTAAACCTGAATGGGAAAGGATATAGATTTTGAGCATCATAGTCTTGTAATTATTGTTTTCTATAAGTTTTATTAATGTGAATAAAACTAAATATAATTTTTTTAATAAAAGAGGGTAAAAACTTTATTAATCAACTAGAATAGTACAAAGCATAAAGCAGAAAAGAGCCCAAAAGAGACAAGAACCATCCTACAAGAAAAAAGAAGCGTTCATGCAACATCTCATATCCTCAGTAACCCATACCTCCATATCTTGGGAAAGATCCCCTTGTAAACTGCCCCAATCATCCACCAACCAAGTCCCATTCTTCTCAAAAGCTGATTTGGCCAACCTATCCTCCACCTTATTCCATTCTCGAGGGATATGAGAGAAGGTGATAGAATCCAATAATTCTCCAAGACTGGTGATTTTCTTAGCCACCACCACAAGCTACCAACTAACATCCTCAAATTATCATCTATTTATCATGTCCACTACCACCTGAGAATCTGACTCATAGATAACCCTTTTCCAGACGAGCACATATTCCCTCTTCAAAGCCAAAAGAATTGACAAGGCCTTCATAAGTTTATTATAATGTTGCTCCCTATACTCCATAAAGAAGAACACAACCACCCTGAAACTATCTCTTCCCACCCCACCAACTCCAATGGGCCCAGGATTATCCCTTGTAGACCCATCTGTATTGATTTTCATAACTCTAGTCGAAGGAAGCATCCAATGCCCCTTCCCTCTAGAACACCTGCCTTGCCCAATCTTGGGCCTTCCGGTACCCCCAATAAAAATCCCCAAATTACAAATTATTCCAGTATCTCCACAATCCACCAGGACTGACAAGTCACATTTAGCATACAAAGTCTCCTACAAGGCCCCAACAATATGAGCCCAAACTTGACCTACCAACAACTTATTATCTAGAAAGATATAGTGGTTGCGCTCCAACCAAATGTTCCAAATAATCAAACTAGGGCCAATAGGCCATGCTATGTGCAAAAATGAAGTCTTCACCAGAATGGACCCAATGTTCCACCAAAACTCATCAAGAGAAGAGGGATGCTTGCATGACAAATTCCAGGCCTCCCACCAAAAATGCCAAATATTCCTAGAAAAGGGGCACTGAAAGAAAAGATGAGGAACAGTTTCAACATCTTTTAGACAAAGGAAACATAATGAAGGACCTTGGAAGCCCCGCTTATATAGGTTATCCCAAGTCAATCACCTACCATATACCACCAACCAAGAAAAGAAATTACATTTAGGCCAAGAAAATTTATTTCAAATATTCTTCCACCAAGGAACTTCTATGCTACCTAAGGCCATTCAGTCCAAAGCGTGATACCTTGAAGCAACAGTGTACTTCCCTTTAGGACCCAAACCCCAAGCCAACACATCCCTCTTTGGAAGAGAACAACAGACTCTATCGGCCAAAATAGAGGATTGTTGGAAACTTGTAGCCAATTAAAGATAGTTTCCACATAACCCATAAGAGAAATCTATGCATCTAAGTATTTTGAATCCACATGCAAGAGAATAGACAACATACCCATTAAAATATGACACAAGATATATCCTAGGAAAAAATTCAAGAGGGAAAAAACCCAACCTCCAAAATCATCCATCTCTCATGTATTATTCAATAATAAATATTACAATAAATCTACTGAGTCTCCATGAACACCATTGAAGCAACAAACCCTCTCCAAGCAATCCATGTGAACAAGCATGTAACCACACATCCTATGCCTTGCTTCAAACCCTCACAAATGCTAACCAGAGCTAACATGCAAAATTGCATCTAACAATAACTACCTTTTTGGTTGCTTTTATAGAAGCAAGCTCCCACAAAACTACTTAGTGGTATTACACAAAACCATGTGACTAAAACCATGAGATTACAAACCATGTCCCCTTATTTAATATTGGGTACTTTATTTATTTATTTTCCCCAATATTACATTTTAGCAATTTAACTTATGTCCCAATGTTACATGCAACATTAAGTGGCCCCAAGAATAATTACATTAAATATATTATGCAAGGTGTACAACACACCTTTTTCCTAACAAATCACAACACAGTGATTTACCCTTGAAAACTCCAAACCGAGGAAAAACTAGTAATGAAGATCTTCATATTAATCCTCAGCCCCAACCATGATGAGCCTGGTGGCTTCAACCAACCACCCATATAATGGAGTCACCAAGCCATTATATAGACTTCCATACATGCAAAACCAAGGGCTCAAAACCATGAGCTCCAAAACCATGGACCAATACAACTAGCATAAAACCATTTGCTAAAGACCACTAAACATTAATCCAGTAAATCTAACCCAAGAACTAGTTTAACCCAACAAGGACAACTCCCTCCTATCCTCCAAAGATCCACCCAAGGGCCACTCCTGCATATCCTTCCACTAGTAAACAATAGTATTCCACAAATCCTGAGGGGCTTTGAAATCCATCACTCTACTCAACCAGCTTGAATAAAAATCCTACATAAATCATCCAAGTGGGGATGCGAGGAGAGAATAGGTGGGAAACCATCCCATGAGTCATGAAAAAAAGACCATCATAACCTCTATTGCAGATCCAAAATAGGCCTTGTTTAACCAGCATAGCTCCCCTCTTCAGATTATCCCACATCATAGAACCTTTCCCTAACAGACTAAATCGAGGAGCCTAAGCACCATCCAGTCCCCCAAGGTACTTGAAGGTAAGGATCCCAGCCCAAGACTGATGTTGGTGTGAACACCATCTCCAATACAACTTAGTAGCCAAATCTTTTCCATTCCAATCCGCCCTATGCAATCCCAGACCACCATCTTGCTTTAGCTAACAAACAACTTCCAACTTAATTAAGCTCCACTTCTTTGAAAGGAGATTACTTGACCAAAGAAATTATCTAAAGAACACCTCAAAATATTTAATGAAACTTGAAGGAGTCTTCATCACAAAGAATTTGTATATAGGTAGGGCCTGTATCACAGACTTCAACAGAGTAACTCTACCAGCCATAGAGAGCCATCTATAGGTCCAATGAAAAACTAGCCCTCAAAATTTATCAATCACATCCTACAAAAAACACTAGGGAAGCGGGTGCACATCCAAAGGGATACCAAGATAGATAAAGGGAAGCTTTCCCGCTTAAAACCTTAAAATCCTAGCAATACATTATTGAATAAGCATGGGGGTATTAAATAAATAAATGCAAGACTTACTTTCATTTATGCTTTGGCCTAAGTCATCCAAATAACAATCCAACATCTGTAAAAAAGCAACAACTTCAGCCACCTTAGCAACACCCATCAAGACTGAATCATCCATAAACTAAAGGTGAGTTTGAGGAGAGAGAGAGTTTCTCCATTTCCATCCTTGAACGGTCCCATCAGTAACCCAAGACTTAATGAACCTCCCCAAACCCTCAACCATCAAGATGAACAAATATGGGGATAAGGGATCCCCATGTCAAAGACCTCTAGAAGTACCAAATAGATTCAAGGCCTCTCTATTTATGAGAATGGAGAAAGAGGACATCGTCACATAGCTCATAACCCAATCAATCCACTCCCTACTAAACCCAAGGGCTCCTAGAATTTTGGTCAAAAAACCCCATTTAACTCTTGTTATGCCTTGCATAACCGCCCCATTTTGTTTCGGAACAAAATAGGTCCCCCTTTCTTTCTTGGTTGTTTGGTTGGGTCTGAGGAGTTCTTTTCTTTTGCTTATAATTATGTCTTTTGTTCTTTTGGAGGAAGAGCCAAAACCAAATCCAAACGTGGAAGTCTCACAAGGTTTCTAGTTCAGATAAAGTTTTGACTCTGACTCTGCCTTCTCTTTTGTTTCTTGTTTGTTTTGTCAGTTTTTTTTACTAACACTTGGGTTGGTCCGTCCTCCTATTTGTTGGTTGTTTCCTTGTGTTTTGTTTGTTTTCTTTCGCGGGGTCAGAACCGGGACGGGAACCCACATCAGGAAGTTTCAGGTTTCCATTTTTATTCCCGACCTGACTGCTCCTCTGCTCTTTTTCTTTCTCGCTATTTTTTGTTCAGGCCGGATCCGGTGTTTGCTCCAGTCCTGTTTCCCTTGTTCTGGTATTGTTCTTTTCTCTTTGGTCAGGACTGGATCCGGAACCAGAATGGAACTTCAAATTTTGTGAAAATTTCATTTCGGTTTTGTCTCTGCTCCCATCTTCGTTTGTCCTTTTCTAGTCAGTCCTTTTGCCAGGACCGGACCCAGGGTTGGAAATGAAATATGGAACTTTGTGTAGTTCCTCTATCTAGTTTCTGACCCGGCTCCACGTCCGCCTGACCTTTAGATGTTCCGTTGACTTGACTTTAACTGTGTGTTCGCATTGTCGGCTCAGTCCTCGAACTACCACATTTATGGCATTAAATGCTGCCTGTTTGCACACACAAATTAACAATTAAAGTTTTAATTATGCTTAAACTACCTCATTGTTATTATTATGTGAATTTTTTAAGCAAATTACGGCCAGGAAAGTCTTGAGAGTTGATTTGATTGCGGGGGCAATTTTCGGAGTGAATCTTGGAAAATTTTTGGTCAATTCTAGGGAGCATTTCGAGGTGGGTTTCTTTTGCTCTTATTTCTCTCGTTTTGTTCTTTCTCTTGTGTTATATTTGCGTATTCATAGGATGGTTTATTCTATGAATTTTTCCGCTTGGTTGGTGTTTGTTTTTGTTCTTTTTGTTCTGTTTGCTTGTATCTTTCTTTTTCGTTCCCTTCTGTCTCGTTGGGTTTGCTTCTTCTTCTTTTTTTTCTATTTTGTCATTTTTGTTTGTTTTGTTGTCACTTTTGTGACAGGTTCATTTTGTCATGCTGTGGTTTTGACTAGGATTTTGATTTAATGGGGTTTCCTTGCTTGGGTGTGAATTTCATTTTTTGGGACCCTGTTCTGGTTTTATCATGTTGGTTTCGAGTTGTTTGTACGAGTTTCTCATGGTGCCCTAGTTTTTACAAATAGAGTATCGAGCGAATTGGGGTTTTTACAAATATAACTTGTTCATGGTTTTAATGACTTATGTACAGAGGATTTTTTGGAGGGGTAAGTTGATCCATTTCTAGTTTCTTTTGGGGTCCATGTGACCACCTTATTTTGAATACTCTTTGTTTCTTAGGATTAATCTGCTCCCATTCATTTATTATCTTACTTATCTTTACCCTGGTCGGAAGTGGATCTAGGGAGGAAGTTGAACTTGGTAGCTAGCTTTTGTTTCTAGTACTGTTCCCGCTTCGGGCCCATCTCTGACCCTGTTGGGTTTTGTTCCAATTCTGATCCCGTCCCCGCCTCATGATAAGAGAAATTTTTGGTTCCTAATACTTCTATGGTTCTACCTCCGATAAGGGCATAGTTTTACCAAGTGAATGTTATCTTAGGAGGATGGAATAGTGATTATATGATTGACTAACTTAGATGCTTTGTTCATCTAAATGCAGGGAATTGTTGCAGGTATTAAGAGATGTTAGGAGCATCATATGAGGCCTCTCAAAGGAGCCAACCAGGTGAAACTTCATGGCAAGGAGTTAGGCCAAAGATGATTAAAGTGGAACAACTCCCATATACTTTGAGATGTAAGAATAGGGAGGCTGTCCTCACAGCTAGCAAGATTGACTCTGACTGGACTAACATAACTGACACCAATTTGGGTCCTTTCAACTATGAAGAATTGCATGAGGAAACATTTACTGAAGAGAAAATCATAGGAAGGACAAAAAGGATTGTTCAATAGGGACTAGCACATGTTGCACTTTTTTCCATATTTGCTCAATGTCCAGAGTTGATTCTTGTAGCAGCAGGAGCATATAACCCTGCTACTAGGCAGTGTGTGGATGTGAAGGGTAATGTCATTATTGACTTCATACCTCAAATGATCAAATTCCTATTTCATATACCTGATCCCAAGAATCATAGGCAATTAAATGAGGCAAAGGCGTTGAAGCTTTACAGTGATAACACGGAGAGGAATAGACTCCACATGAATAAAACTTAGAGAGTGGAGAAGAAGTCTCTGACCAAGCTTGCAGACCAACCTAAAAGGGCAGAATTTAGTAAAGAAATTACAGATATAATCATGTTCCTTTCTAGGGTGTTTGGGAAAAGGGATGCTTCACTGTTTAAGGAATGGATGTTTCCTTTTATCCAAGCTATTTTGGATGGGAGGCAATAGTTTGATTGGTCAATGATAGTGCCTGATAGCATTCATAATCAGATGATAAAGGTGAGAGAAACTAAACGTTTCTTTATGACCTCTTATGTTGTTTATGCAACTGCCCGAGTGGGGATTTTTCCTGGACTTCAAACAATGGGTATATTAGGAGAACCCAAGGACAAAAGGTGTGGGAGTATTATAACCATCTCACCTTGCAGGCCTCAGAGCAACATTATAGAAGGGTTAATGATTCCTTTCTTTATGCCATTATTAACAAGCTTAATGGTGATGTTGGGTATAGACTTAGCAAAGAGGCAATGGATTTTGTGAATGAACGGGGATATTGGTTTATCCAGTGCCCCACATTCACTTATTTCAGGTTGGCGGGCTTTGATGGTCACCCCCATTTGCTACCCAAGTGTTGTGGTGATAGGATCATTTTAATGGAGTTTATTTATCAAGCCTTGGCTGTTAATGTCCAATTTGGCAACAAACACAAGACGAGTTACCATAAATTTCCAATGAAGCTGGGGGCTTTTTGTTGTCCACACATTCAGGAAGGTAAGGTTGTTTGTGATGAATTAGTTTATTTGAAGTTGGGCTTATACACTACCAGGAAATGCTATGACCCTAAACACAAGATGAGGGATTTTCTCCCTAGTGTCTTTGAGAAGCACTTCAATCTATTGGAGGATTTTTGGGAGGATTTGCAGGATGATTATGACCTTAGGAGAAGGAATTATGAAAGGATTCCTATCCCACTCATGATTGAGTTTGGGATAAAGGAAGACATTCTTGACACATTATCTGAGGATGGGATAGTTTTGGATCCCGGGTATGATGCAGACAAGATTGGAATTAAGGATCTTGATCCAATATATTGGAATGTTAATGAGACCATTGACATAATGCATATTGCAAGAGAAATGCTTGATAGGAGTATTCAATGGGTGAGTTTAAGAGATAATCAGACCGAGGCTACATCATCCAAGAAGAGGAAGGCTATAAGTACCACCCAAGGATACAAAAGGGAAAAGAGAAGGATGGCACCTAAGGAACCTTTAGAGTTTATGCCTTCTAGTGCACAAGAAGAGGAGGTGGTTCCTCAAGATCTTTCAAAGGGACATGAAGATGAAACAACTGCGGAGGTGGGTGCTTCTACATCTATTGTAGGGGAGTTACCTACTCAGCCCTTTGATTCACAAGATTTAGGTAAAGAATCATCAAAGGGAGCTCTTCATGGTGAAGCAAAGGCCTTGAGGCAAATGGAGGATGAGGTGGAGGTACATAATATAGAAACGGATTCAGAAAATACTCCCTTTGATAAAGAGAATTATGTATCGACATTGTTGGATATGACAGATGATGCAGGAAATGAACACATATTGACTAAAGAGGATCAGTGGAAACTTTTTTGCGGATGAAAAAATAGAAGTTGATGCTAAGGTAGAGGCATTAGCTAAGCTACAAGAAGAAGAGGCCAGGGCATAATCTAAGTTGGCGGCCAAGCAGAAGGAGTTGGAAGATAAAGTAAAGGCTGATGAGTTAGCTCAACAACAACAACAAAAGGAGCAAGAGCTTAAACTTCAAGAAGAAAGAGATATGTTGATGTTGCAACAGAAAATTCATGATCTTGAAGAAGAAAAATCTCAGCAAAGAAGAGAAAAGGAAGCTATTGAAGCTAAGGTCAAGGAACAAGAAGAAGCTTATAGGAAAAAGGAAGAGCAAGAACATAAGAAAAGGGAAAGGGAGGATGTTGAGATTGCTGAACATGTGAAGAAGTCTAAGGAGGCCTGGGATTATGTTGAATAATTAAAGAAACATCAAGATCAAATTCTAGAAAAGAAGAAAATGGAACAAGAATGCTTAAGGCAGGAATTGGAGGCTAAGAGACTGCAAGATCAAAAGGATAAAGAGGAAGCAGAAAAGTTAGTGCAAGAAAGGGAGCAAAGTGATCAAAAAAATGTGCAAGAAGTGGATTCTCAACCAAGGCTTACATTGTTGCAACCTTTGTCTTCCACTACTATTGCTTCTTCTTTAGCTCAGGCAGCCACTACTCCCATTGCTCCTACTTGGCTAAAACTGGATTTGGAGAGAAAACAAGTTGTCCAACCCTAGCCATTGAATTGGGAAGAAATGATGAAAGAAATTGGGAAAGAGAAACCTAAGAAGAAGGCTCGGGTTCTTCACTCCACTAGGCTCACTAATGTTGGGGAGATCATTGCTGAATGTGCCATACCTGTAATGGAGAATAGTTGTGATGATATGCAATTCACGAATTATCAGTTGGGGGCAGTGAATTTGGGAAAGCCTACTAGAAACCAACAAATGAGTCTGATTGATATTGTGGCTTCTTCAACCAAAAATTGCATGATTAAAGATAAGAAAATAAAGGATGAGCTTAAGGCTCAATTGGATCAGCTTCATGGTTTCTTGAAAGATGTTTCCAGTCCCATTTCTCAACAGGCTGCTCTTCCTAAATCCCAAATTTTGTTAACAAAGAGGGAAGCATATGATTTGATTAAGATGAAAAGCAAGGTGGGAATGATGGATAAATGGTTGGATAAGCTCAACCAGGAGGTTGATGATGTTCTTGTTGAGGGCTCTAAGATTCATAAGGATGCTCTTGAATTGGCAGAAGATCTAGACTAGCAAGCTAAGGATTTGGATAAGAAAGATGATGAATACAAGGAATATGTTAAAAGGCTTGAAGAGATCAGCAAAGTGCCCAAATACACCTTGTTAGAATATTTAGTTCTTGAGCAAGGTAATGAAGATTTTGTGGAAAAGACTACGAGCATCATAAGATACAAATCTAGAGTTATGCATGGACATCAAGAAGAGGTTCGAGAAATGAGTAAGGACTTGCATCAATAGATGGTTGAGTTAGAGGCAGTTGTAGCCATTATAATCAACTTAGATTCCTCAAAAAAAGAAGGCCTATCTTTGGATAAACTAAGGGAGAAATGGAGGGGCAGGTTTGAGGAAATCATGCGAAAGGGAGATGATGGGAAGAGTTCATTGCTTGATCAGTTTATGGATATCTAGGAAGAGGTAAAAATGGCTAAAAAGGAGGTAATCAAATTAAAGGAAGTGAAAAGGTTGGTTTCCATGGAGTTTGAAAGAATGAAATTTGAAGGTGATTGGTTGGATGGGCCAGATTTGAAAACTCTTCTATAGGTGTTCTCCAGTTTTGACGAGTACATTCTTGAGCATTCAGTGCAAAAATGACTGACTCTTTTCACTATGCTTTGTCTGCTCTTCTCCTCTTTTTGTGGATCTTGACTTAAGTTCAACTCTGAATCCAATCCATGTGTTTCAATTCCTTCTTGGGGTATCATATTTCCTTTTTTTGTACAACAAAGTGATCATCCTTGAAAGCAGGGGTTCTTGAGTCCACTTCTACATTCAGTTTCAACTCCATGAATTGTAGATCTTGACTAATGATTGAGAAACTGGTGCATGTGGCACCCTATATGTATTATTAGAATCTACTTTGTAAAGGTTGGCTAATAAAAAGGAAGATCAACCACCTGATGAAAAAAGATAGAAACTAGATCTAGGATTTCAATGTTTTAGAAAGATACTCTAAAGTTCAGTAAAGGCTTCGATTTATTTTAGAAGTTTTTATACGTTTTCATGTCAGGATTTTAAAATTTGGATCCATTATGATAAGGTTAATGATGCATGATTAATCCATACACCAGTGGTTTTACTGTGCTTAATTGTTTCTTATTTGATGGAAATCAATAGAAGGAACTAGATTCAAAATCATATCATTGAGTTATCTGTGAATTAAATTGTTATTGTATTCATTTGATCTGTGTTTTGGATAATGAGTGAGTGAGTTGTTTAAAGTAAGTTTAGTGAATATTGATGATATTTGAATTAGCATTACGGATGTATGCAGTAGCGTAGTTTATTCTATGGATTGTATCTTGTTGTAGTTATGGTTAGGTAGAAGGAACACTCATTGTTGATTTGCATGTCTGGATATGTAAGGATTTAATTCATATCTCTTTGATTTAAGCTCTGTTTCATCTTTTTTCTTTTATTTAAACCCCCCCCCCCAAATATAGATTACTTGATGCTATGCAATCTTGTTCTTTGTTACCAGCAAAGGCCCCTTGAACATTATAGTTACATGAAACACTGAGTGAAATCAACATAATTGAGAACCAATTACCAAGACCTTGGGAGTTAGATTTCCATGCGTTATCTTGCTCTTTCAGGAGAAATAGAATAGTAATATTCTATTTAATGTTGTTGTGCTATTTTGACCATCAACAACTCTGTCATATGCCTTACCCATGTCCAACTTTATAAATATGGCCTTTTCCTTCGAAGAGTCCATGGAATGAATAGTATCTGCCGCAATAACTATACCATCCAAAATCTATCTACCCACAACGAATCCCCCTTGTTCTTTCGAGATCAACTTATCCAGCCATGGCTTCAGACATTCAGTAATTAGTTGTGTGATGATTTTATATACCACATTACACAAAGCAATTGGTTGAAAAAGATCCAGAGAATCAACACCCTCACATTTTTGGATAAGAGTTAGAAATGTAGTATTCATGGCTCTCAACATTTGCTTATTCCTTAAATATTCCTGCACCACCTCCAACAGATCAACGATGATCACTTCCCATGATTCCTGAAAGAACTATGTCAAAAACCCATCTAGACCAGGAGCCTTCCCTTTTTTCAACTGAAACACCACCTCCTCCAACTCCTTCAAAGAAATAGGCGTAAGAAGAGAGGCATTCATTTCTAAAGTCACCAAAGGAGGAATACAAGCCAAGATAGAATCTTCTTCCTCACAAGTAGGTGGGGTATCTTCAAAAAAGAGATCAGAGAAAAAGTGGACCGCCTCCCTAGAAATCTCCAATGAGGAAGAAAGAACAAAGCCATCAAGAGAGTGAAGAGAAGAAATAATTGTGTGTTAGAAAATATGTGTGAATTATATAAAAACAAGACACTTAGATGGGAATTATTACAAGAAAGAATCTATCTAAATCAAACAAAATTCAATAACAAAATTCTTCAAAAACTTCTCATCTTCCTCTAATCTCAAATGTCTTGGTAATTTATGCTCTCAGATCTTATTCTTGCAAAAATCACTGAGATGCCATCTAAGAAATGAGTATCCTATCTATTTATAATGCAGAATCTAAGTCTACATCTACATGATTGAACGATTGTTGGATGGAATGATAAAATGGACTGATGCATACAAAATGGTGTGAGAGTAAGATAATGCAGAACCAAACTAATGATCTAATGAAATGGAAATGATTCTACATGCTAAATTAAACTAGGAAATGTCTAAAGGAGCCATGATTCAAATCAAATTGACGAACTACTCTAAATGCTAAGCTAAAAATGCACACTAAGCTCTTAAAACATGGATGAATTCCTGCAGAGTAATATTATGCAAATGCTCCTTATTGAAAAGTTGTAAATGGGCCTCAATTTATAGATTTTTCCAAGGCATTGGGTGAGTTGGAAGCCATGAACGATCAGGATTTGATCTAGAGAAATCAACAAAGGAGAATGAGAATGATGAAGAAAACAAGGTAAATGTTCCCTTTAATGAAACCATCTTGCCAAGTGTAAGAAGGAATCATTTGAATGAAGAAGCCATGTGTCTTTGAGGTGGTTAAATGGTTGAGAGTAAATATCCAATTTAGAAAATAAAGATAATTATTTTCATGTGACACATGGTGAGTTGGAGGGTGAGGTGGAAGGTAGTTTAGAGAAATATGTAGAAATGTGATGAAATTCAAATTTAAAAAATTGAATTAAATGAGAGGGAATCAATTAAACTAAAACAAATTGTTTAGATTTGTTCATTTTAATTAAGTTATGAAGAGGGTGAATTAGAATAGAGGAATTAAGAAAATAGGAACTATGTAAATAAATTTGTAATTTATTTATATAATAGAAGAATAAAAAATTATTAATTAAATAATCGATATTTAATTAATATTCTCCATACCAATTTTGAGTGTATACATTTTCCCCCTCTTTGAAGTGATGTGTTTACACATTACTTCAAAGAAAAATTTACTAGTGCTACCAAAAAATTTCAATGATGCCCCAGACAATGATTTTCAGTAGATTACAATTGTATGCCCCCTAAGGAGATAAATTGAGAAATTTGTCATGATAAAGGGTTTTTGACGATTTTTGAAAATTTCAATTGATTTGTGATGATGATGATGATAAAATCCTGATTTGATTAGATTCTAGTGATTTATCTCCCGATATGGAAGAATTGGAGCTACCCCAATTAATTAACCCTCAAAAGAAATTAAAATAATGCCACCAAAATAACCCAATTTAATTACCTTTATTAACATGTAAAAAGTAAAAAGGAGTTCATTTGTGCAATTTGTATTTTGAAAATTTTTTGAGGTGAGAGAGCATTTTTTTGAACTTCTGAGCAAGATGGTGATTCCTCTGCAGACACATTGATTCAAGAGAGTGTGACGGCATAATCAGCCAGTGGGATATAGACCTTCGATAAGAATTTCGAAACCTACATTTGTGATTTGAAAATGAATTTTTCCACATTTTTAAATCAGATTTTTAAATTTCAAAAATCTTTTGGCACTTGCAAAAAAATTTGCGGCGCTCAGACTAGGTGTTTTGGCGCTTTCGCCAAAAATTTTGACGCTTCAGAGAGATTCTCCAGCACCTCTAAGGTTTGTTATGGAACTTTAGTTTTGGCACCTAGGAGGTCTGAAATGGTGCCTCCAAGCTGTCCAAAGGTCATTTTTTATGAAATGGCACTTTTACCCTCTATTCTAGTGCTTCAGAGGGATTCTCCAGCGCTTCCAACGAAATGGCGCTTTCGCCTGTTTCTCCTGCACTTTGGTGGATTTCTCCAGTGCTTCCACCTGAAATGGTGCCTCTGCATCACAAAATGACACATTTTCTTGAAATGGTGCTTTGACAATATGTTTTGGTGCTTCCAAGATAGAATGAAGACTTTGTGATTTTCTCCTTGAATTTGTGATGTTTGATCACATTCAGCCGATGATCAGGTATTGATGATAGGATAAATGATGTAGTGACCTCATGATAGGCAAGGTACACTAATGATGATGTCATTTTGACCTCATGATAAGCGAGATTCAAAACAAAAATGTCGATGAGATTTGATGAAAATCTCATTAGAAATGATAGGTTGATTGATTTTGATGTTTGATTGTTTTGTTGATTTTGGTTCGATTGATATGTTGATTTGCGATGTTTTCAAAGTGATAGAAGACAGATTTAGATAATCTTCAATCTTGAGAGTGATTTCCACTGACATGGGAGATGATTCCACAACTATCTCATGTTGATAGAGATATTATTGAGAGATTTGGTCTGTCTGCTTTGATTGATATGCCCCGGGTTAGGATTAACTAGGGCTTGTTGATGACACTAGCCGAGAGGTAGCATAGCAACCACAACACTTTCCATCTTCCCACCAAAGAGATGACTGTCACACCAGAGGATGTGTATAGGATTTTACAGATTCCTGTGGTTGGAAAGATCGTTACTTATGATTCTACTAAGCAGGGAGGGATAGATGAATTATGCCAACTTTTCCATGATGATCATATTGTTGGATGTTGGATGTCATGGTTGGAGATATTTTCCAATGATCTCCCTTTGCCTTCCATTCTTGCGGGATTTTTCGGTGGCTTCTTATGTCCTGACAAGAGGGAAAAGGGATTATTTGTTGGTTGGGGGCACACATTGGAGCAGATGGTTCAATTTGGGACCCGTTTTGCTTGGGGTTCATGTATGCTCATGCATCTGTATCATGATTTGCACCAGGTTGTGTAGCTGAGAGGAGCCAAATTATCTATCAAGGTTACCTTGCTTCAGGTCTCATCCTGGGAGCATATTGCAGTTACACAACTAGAGACAGACATATTTCGGCCATTTGGGAGACCCTATATCTTTTGTTATGCAAGTGTAGTTGTCCAGCATAAGCTAGGAAAATTGAAGTATTGGTAGCAAGTGTTAGATGACCTAGATGCAGTCACATGGCGACCCTATGTGGATTACAAGTAGTGGGCAGAGGATCACTTGGAGGTTCCTTACCTCATGACTTCTAGATATCTTATTGGACAAACTAGGTATATAATGAGAGACTCCTATTGCTAAGAGTACTGAGATAGTATGGCAGAGTTCAGGGGATGCCGCAGGGATCAACTCTATATGCCCACAGACTGCAAGATATGATTGAGTGGGGACCTACATTGTCCTATGATGTTGCATGTGACGAGTACCTACATTTACAGTCAGTTATATGGGATTATCATCCAGATATTATCAAGGGATATATGAGTGAGGAGTATACAATTTATTTTGCTCATCATACGTTTATGAGGATTTTGGGGCCTGATGAGCCCATGCCGCCATTTGAGGATGATGAGGATAGGCCTCCCAGGCGGAGACGAGGCAGAGATGGTGGAGATGAGGAGGAGGGAGAGGGTGGAGATGAGGGTGATGATGATGATGGAGGGGATGGTGGAGGTGATGATGGTGGTGGTGGAGATGGAGGAGGTGTTGCACATCTTAGTTTCGATGCTAGAGTGCCTCGCAGGAGGTGATCCTTGGTGGTGGCAACACAATAGTGTGTACAAATACTCCTGCCTTCTCAACAGTAGTAGTCACAAATCACTGCTTTGTAGACACAAGTTTAGACTATTCAAGGGCAGTTGACACAGTTACAGGGGTAGTTACAGACATAGACACAACTATTGACTCAAGTATAGGCACAACTCCTGCAGGCCCATGGTTAGATTCAGACTTTGACAGCTGAGAAGGATGCTACCCGATAGCAGCTGGCATAGATACAGGGCTAGGGACAGGCATAGGGACAAGTTATAGTATTGAATACTGAGAGAGATGCACTAAGATGATGGGTTGAGCAGGTAGAGACCATTGTAGAGAGGTTACAACAAGATGCCACAGCTATAGGATCTGTAGATTATTTTTAAGAGATTTGTCGCATAGTTCAGGAGGTGGAGTTTCACAGGACCTAGTATCATGAGTTAGTGCCTCTTGATCGACGAGAGAGCTTCATCCAATCTCGGACCAGCAGATCCCAGTACCAGAAAATGAGCATTGGTGTGACACAACCGCATCCTATGGATAAGAGGGATCTAGGTGCGGGTCCCTCAGGTGCAAGGGGAGATACAGGTTCAGTGATAGCAGCAGCGTTTGGGGGCAGTACCACATAGTTTATTGATACTTGATGTTGTATTGTTGATGTATACTCTGACACTCAATTATGTTACCACCATTTTTTATGATGATACACTCTGATCATTCTGATATCCTTGTACAATTGATATATTTTGAGATATATATGTAGCGATGATGTTGATGATCCTATGTGTTATGCATTGATTTATGATGTATGCATTTAATTCCTATGCCATGTATTCTTTATGATGCATTATGATGATGATTTTTTATGGATGTAATACATGTTATGATTCTATGATTTCATGAAAATGTCCATATGCTATTATTTTTGTATTTTTCTAATGCAATGATGTATGGTGTGATGAATGTGAGATTATGTTAATGCAAAGATGAATGATTCTAATAATGAATAACTCTATTATGGTCCCATGGACATATGATATGCATGGTAACTAATTTTTTTGTATTTTTTTAATGCAAATATTATGATCTAATGCATATATGAAAGGAATGAATGATACTTTACATATGTTGATGTCTATGATGTATTACTAAATGGTTATGAATGAAAATGATATGATCAATGCATTTATTTTTCTTGGGTTTTTATTTTATTTTGTAATGCAAATATATGATTAATGACCTAATGGATGCCTAGATGATGGGTATGTGCAGGATCATCATGGAAAAAATAGGCCCTTAAGTGGCCAAAAATTCAAAAAATCTATGTTAGGCAACTTGACGTAAAAATTTGAATAAGTTATCTATATTATTTAAAAAATATGTAAGAATAGAATCTGTAGAAAATTGAATGTAGTTTCTAAACTACTATGTTTATTTAAAAATAAATAAAATCTATTTGGTGAAAATTTGAAATTTCAATGCAGTAGTACTTAAATTTCAGGGAAAAAATAAGAAGTAGGTGTTTGTCCACCTAACCATAATAAAATGATAATATTTTTATAATATTTTATATATAAGTAGAACTCATGTCCGGATGTGATGCATATTTTTTTGTAATTTTTTCCAAGTAAATAATTAATTATGAATTTTTATTACAACTTTTAAAAAATATAAAAACTCATATGTCTGACCACCTTAACTTGGTTAAAACTTCATGAAATTTAATTTTTCTTTTTTTAATCCTATATTATGTGAAGTATAGAATGTGACGCATGTCTCAAATTCAAAAAATGTGATACCATTTGAAAGTTATAAATTTTTTCAATCAGCCTATCGATTAGGACTTTAGTCGTAATTCTAATAGAAAATAAATAATAATTATTTATTAAATTCAAATTAAAGCATAATTTATATTGGTGAAAATCTGAGAATCTCCTCTAAAAATCCTTTTCATTTCATCAATTTTGGTTAAAAGAAAAAAGTCGCCAGCCACATACCCTACAAATACCCATAATATTGCCACTTTTTGGCCCATCATGATCTTGCACATACCTTGATATGATAATGCTATGATTGATGTACTAATGCTCATGCTTCTAGATGATGTTTTTGGTAATGTCAAATGTACTCAATATGTTAATGATAGAAATAACATCAGCCCTGGAAAAATCTATAAATTCCATTATAGCAACCGAATACGAATGTAACCTAGGCATGCTATACTAATAATGCAATAGTGACATCCCAGTAATTTATTGTGATTATTGTCATCATTGAGCCTTTGAAATATTGAAAGTGAGTAAAAACATCGATGGTATAATTGAACCATGATGACCTGAGTACTACTTCTATGATGTTTGATAGTGCATGTTAACACAAGCATCTAGGTATAATTAAGTCAAGATGGCTTGAGCATTCCTTGCGTAAATAGACAAGAGTTAACTATTTTCCTATATGAATCCGAAATGTCATCAGTGATACTTTTTAGAGCACATCCCATGATGATTCTCATAGTAATAATGATTAACTCATAGGCAAAATAAATAAATATATCATTCTCAATCATAGCTTTTCTAGTTCCTTGACATCCTTGAATTACTCCTGAGAAATTATAACACCAATCATAATGCAAACAGTTTGAACATTCGTGTAGAAATGGTAAAACCATGATTCAGAATAGCATCATCCTTGTAACCTCAATTTTCTATTGTTTTTGGGATTTTTGATTTTCCACTTTTGAGGTGTTTTCTGAGATTTTGACCAAGGACCTAGCCTAAAGACCTATCCTAGGGGTCTCAAGGGCTAATCAAAGATAAGCCTTTCCTACATTATACATGCAGGAGACCACATAGTTCGACCGACTCGACTGATTTATAGGACCAAGGTATGAACAAACAACTAATTACAACGAATTGCAACAACACAATTTGACAAGGTAACTCGGTTTTTGAATTTTTTGGATTTTTGAAATTTTTATGGATTTTATAACATGACAAGGATGTTTGATGTGTTTTCCGATGATGATTGATTGTTCTATTTTGGATGCATTGTGATCATTGTTTTCATTGTGTTTTGTTCTCCTGTTGTTTGTCTATTGGTTCAAGCTCAAAGTTTGTTGACCCTAGTGAAATCAATATTTTTCCCCCAGTGGACACAAACCAGTTTATTATGGATATGTACAATGGTCAAAAAGCCAAGGTGAGACATAACTGCCATCATAGTATTTGCGTATGCATCTCAAATGAAGGGTGTGGATGTTAACGGTATAAATCCAGTGGTCAACACACATTCTTATAGAGGAAGAAGCCAACTTGTCGCAACTAGCGCCTGTTACCAGGTTTTCACTAATTGCATTTATTGCACTTTTTTAGATTTTATAATTTTTTTGTATTTTTCTGCTTTTCATTTTTTTTGTTGTTTTTCTAATTTATTTATTTTGTTGTCACCAAGATGCCTTTTTTCTAGGTTTTCACCAGGTTAACCATTTTTTCAAGATATTTTTCAACTGTTTTTGGATTTCCTAAGGACTTTTGCGGATGTTTTTGGATTTCTTCAGGAATTTTTCTGATGTTTTATGATTTCTTAAGGACTTTTACGGATGTAGCAACCGAATTATGCATAGAATTTCTTGAGATGAAGACTATTCATGGGTTCCTCAAAATGATCTCCTTCTGGCATGGATAATTGATACGCTTCTGAACCATAAACTAACACAATAACAAAAAGTCCCAACCAATTTGGTTCAAATTTTCCTTTCTTCTCTCTTTCGTGTTGATTGTGTGGGTTCTCCTTCAACACTAAGTCACCAACTTGGAATGTTTTGGGTTTGACCTTGTAGTTGTAATTTTGGACATCCGTTGTTGGTAGGATTTTAAGTGATTTACTACACGTTGACGTCACTCATCTAACAGTTCTAATTCTTACAATCTTGAGACCCGGTAGTCTTCATCAAGGATGCTACCTTTCAAGGAAACCTAGATTGATAGTATTTCAACTTCAATAGGTACAATGGCCTCAGACCCATATACCAAAGCATATGGTGTAGCTCTTGTTAGTGTGCAAATACTGATGCAGTACACCCACAAAGCAGGGTTTAATTAGATGTGTCAATCACGTCCCGCGTCATTGACAGTTTTCTTCAAAATCTTCAGAATAGTCTTATTTGAAGCCTCATCTTGACCATTCCCCTAGGGATAGTATGGTGCAGAGAAGCGATGTTGAATATTGAACTTCTCACAAAATTCTTGCATGTCTTGATTTTTGAATGGTCTTTCATTATCAGTGACTATGGATTGGGGAATGTCATACCGACATATAATGTAGTTGAGGATGAATGATGAAATCTACTTTCCTATGATGTTGGTTAGAGGAACAACTTCAATCCACTTCGTGAAGTATTATGTAGCTGTGATGATAAACTTGTGTCCATTTGATGAAGACGAATGAATTTTACCAACAAGATCTAGTCCCCATTGACAAAATGGCCATGTGGATGCAAAAGATTAGAATTCTTGGGCTAGTGCATGGATGAGGTTTTTGTGAATCTGACATTTCTGACATTTCTTCACAAACTGAAAAGATTCATTTTCCATAGTTGGCCAGTAATATCCTAAACGAAGAAGTTTCTTGGCTAAGGTTAGGCCACTTGAATGTGTTCTGCAGAAACCCTCATGGACTTCTTGTAAAGCTATTTCAGACTCATCGTGTTCCAGGCATTGTAAGAGAGTTTTGTCAAGACCTCATCTGTATAGTACATCTGCTATAAGTGTATGTCGAGCAACTCGGTGAATGAAATTGCATTTTTGGTTTCGTGACAAGTCAGGTGGAAGAGTGTTATCTTTCAAATACGTATAAATTTCACTATAGATTGAGGTATGGGTATCAGATAGGTGACATATAACATGGGATTTAGTATCGTCATAGGTAGGGGAAAACTGTTGTTCCACCAAGAACTTGTAATTGTTTCTTTTCTTTGGAATTTGTAACAAGGAAGCAATAGTAGCCATGGCATCAACGACTTTATTGTCCACTCTTGAAATCTGTTCAAATTTGATATCCACAAAGTACTTCTTGAAATCATCTAGCATTCTCTTGTAAGGCATCAATTTTTCATCCTTTGTTTGATAATCATCATCGACTTGGTTAATGACCAACTAAGAATCCCCATACACTTGCAATTCTAGGACCTTCCATTCTACAACTATTTTGATGCCAATGATTAATGCTTCATACTCCGCCATGTTGTTGGTACAAGGGAACATTAGTCTGTATGATTTTGGTATGGTATTTCCTTGTGGAGTGACAAATAGGATTCTAGCTCCTGATCCATGTTGGGTGTGTGATCCATCAAAGTACAGTGTCCACTATTTTTCAGCCAAGGTAAGAACATCAAGATCTAGAAATTCAATATGTAAAGGATGATTATCTGGTAGTGGTGCCTCCACTAACTGATCAACAATTTCTTGTCCTTTTATTGCTTTCTTATCTACATATTGGATATCGAATTCACTGAGTATCATGACCCATTTAGCCAATCTCCCTATTAGGTTTGCTTTGTTGAGGAGATATTTGAGAGGATCAATTTTAGCTATCAACTTGATGGTGTGAGTTAGCATGTAGTGTCATAGTTGTTGGGTAGCGAAGACTACTGCAAGAAAAGACTTTTCAATGGAGGTATAGTTGATCTCATAGCCATTTAGCATCCTACTGATGTAGTAGATTTCTCGTTCTTTTCTTGTTAAATCTTCTTGTGCTTATAAGGCTCCCAATGATGTCTCTGTTGTGGCAATATATAATAGTAGTGGATTCCCTTCTGTTGGTGGTACTAGGACAGGTGGATTCATTAAATAATGTTTCAAATGCTTGAAGGCTCCTTCAAATTTCTCATCCCATTAGAAGGTAACATTTTTATGTAACAAATGAGTGAAGGGATGGGTCTTGTCTGCCAGCTGTGAAATGAATCTACGAATGGACTGAAACCTCCCTTGTAGGGAACATAGTTGACTAATGTTCTTTGGCGATGAAATTTCCATAAGAGCTTTGAATTTGGTTGGATCTACTTCAATTCCCTTTTCTAAGACTATTTACCCCAGTAGTTTAGCTGATGTCACCCCAAACACACATTTCTTGGGATTTAGCCGTACATTGAATTTTTCCAATCTGGTGAAGATTTTATCTAGGATATCCAAATGTCCTTCCATAGTATATGATTTAGCCAATAAATCATACACATAATCTCCATGAAAGTATGCATCATATCATGGAAAATTGTTGTCATGGCGAGTTGGTAAGTAGCTCCAACATTCTTCAAGCCGAACAACATGGCGTTCAAACAAAATGTTCCCCATGACAAGTAAAGGTCATTTTATCTTGATCCTCCAGAGCTATTTTGATTTGGTTGTACCCAAAAAAGTCATCCATCAGTGATAGCATGCCATGTCATGTCGTCAAGTCTACTATGATAACTATACTGGGAAGAGGAAAATCATCCTAAGCACAAGCTTGTTAAGGTCTCAGAAATCTGTGCATATGAGAATGTTGTTTTCGGGTTTTGAGACTGGTACTATATTGGAGATCCACTCAACATAGTCAATGGGTTTGATGAATCATGTATCTAACTTTTTTTCAACTTTGTTTTTACGAATAGAGCAATATGGGGGTGCAGTTTTCTTAACTTCTTCTTGACTGGTTTCACTCCCGGAGGTAATGATATATGATTCATGATGAGTTATGGATCAATTCCTGGCATGTCAGTATATGAACAAACAAAGTTGATTTGTTTCTCTGTGAAAAATTTGAGAAAGTTGGGCTTTTCCTGGTTTGTTAAAGATGTTGCTAGATGAATAGTCTTCACTGTCTCTTCATTGCCGATGTTGACAGACTATGTGGGTTCAATCAATACCTTTGATCTTTCCTAAAAATGCTCTGGGAGAGTATCAAATCTTCCATCCTTTAAAACCTCAGAGAGGTTTTTTCCATTGGATGTGCTCGTTGTTTTTACTTTTTCCAGACCTAACATTGCCATTGAATGGTTTTCAATATCAGATCTATTTCCTATATTATTCATTTTGCAGCTGGAAGATTTGATACTTCCATGTGTGAAAGCCTTGTCACGATTTTCATTAGTGGAAACTATTTTTGGATCATTGGCACAAAGGCAATTGACGATGGCATTATTGTTTGAAATGGTGGGGATGCCAAATGGCTCGGTTGAGTCCCAATCTATAAGCTTATGATGCACTAAGGGTAAGCAGTCACTAGATGGGTTAAGGTTAGAAATGGTAAGGGTTCAAATAGTGGTGTCTTCAATTATTCCAATAGAAAAATTGAGGTCTAGAAGGTAACTCTCTTCTGAATTATCTGTTTCACTCTGAGTTGAATAATCTTCACTAGAATCATCAAGGTGTTCTGATCCAAATTCAAGCGTTATAGAACCTGACCCTTGTCCCTCTTCGAGTAGGGGTGCATATTTTTGTACTACATAAATTTCTTTGTCATGACAAGACTCTTCTGATAGTGAATCCCACTCATATTCATTTGAATCAGTCTCATGCTCTTCACTAGCTTGTAATTGTAGGATTCTTTCAACCACCTTTTCTCTTGTGTCCTCTTTATAACCCAAACCAGTTTTATCTTTTGGATTGATTAAAATGGGTTGAATTGGCTCTACGATTCCCTCTTTCCTTTTACCCATGGGACCTTTCCCTTCATATCCCATCTTTTCCAAGATAGTAAAACCTTCTCCATATTGAGTTGTCTATACATTTTCAATTGTTGCTTGGGATTATTCTTCATCTTTATAAAGCCAGTTTAGAACATCATTGTCTTCTGCTTCATCAAACTTGGTGCTTTCCTTTATGAGCCATCCATCAAATTTGGTAATTGGTTGAGATATTTGTTCTGTTGAAGTTGATGGTTGTTCGTAGGATTTTGGAGAAGAAAATTGTGAAATACATAGGGACCGTTCAAAGAAATATTCACCAACACCTTTGTCTTTGATTTGGAATTTTTCATCAAATTGTTTTGACAAGGAATTTAGTTGGGCTTCATGATTTGAGGGTGGATGAAGCAGCTTCTTCTTTCTTCTCAGACTATTTGGATATGGAATTGGATTCACCTTCATGATTTTTGGAAATGACCAATGGTTTGGATGAGGAATTTGACTAGCTCTGCTCATTGGAAGTAGTGGGAGTGGAGGCTTCTCTATTTTGAGGCACAAAGATATCTTGGATATATTTCAATGTATTGCAATACTAAGGGCTATTTGAATCAATTGAAATGGTGATTTCCTAGCCACCACAAGGAAATTTTAGACATTGGTGATATGTTGAAGGGACTGCTTGCATCTCATGAATCCATGGTCGACCCAATAGTATGTTATAGGTCAGATCCTTTTCTAAGACTTGGAAGATTGCAACCTTCTAGATTGGTCCCACTTGAATAGGTAGGATGATTAACCCATGTGAAGCTCTTTCCTCATCATCATATGCTTTTATTGTAATCTTTTTCTTTGAATCAATTGCATTCTCAGAAAATCCCAAGGCACATAAAAGCTTTAAAGTACATATATTCAGGCCAACTCCTCCATCTATTAGTACGCGTTTGAACGGTGTTTATGGATTAGGACTTCAATATGGAGAGAAACATTGTGGGGATGAGAAATGGATGTGTCATCATTTTTGGAAAAGGATAAGCAATGTGGCACGATTAAATGTCCCACCATGGCTTCGAATTTACAAATTTCCAAATTTGTTGGCGCTGTTGTGTCTACTAGGGCTTTTTCCAAAATCTCTTTGTGAGCAAGATAGATCTTGAGCAATTCCAATATTGATATTTGTGCAAGGATCTTTTGTAATTGGTCCACTATGTTGTATTGATTAGGTGAGACGATGGGAGTCTTGGATGAACCTCCTTTTAAAACATATTTAGCTTGTGCTCTTGTTGTCACATTCATTGGTATGTTGTCTTGTTTCCCATTGATTTTTATGACATTGATTTGAGTATCATTCGCATTCATGTCTGGTTTGGTGTCATTGATTTTATTTTCAAGAATACCAATGTCTTGTTCTTGTTCAATTGGAATGCCATAGATCAGAGTATCATTTGCAGTAATGTTTTGATGTTCATTAGTCTCAATGGTATTCATTTGATTTTTTGCTACTAAGATATGATTTATGACAATATCATGGACATAGTTTACATTCTTTTCCTTGTTATTCATCATGGAGGATTCCCCTTTTACATAGTTCGGTAAGGGATTTTTGAATTCTCCATGATTTGCATTTGTTTGGAGTCCCTCTATTCGTATGATTTTGTTGTCTATCAAGTCTTGTATTTTATGTTTCAATTGCATGCAGCTATTTTTTTGGTGACCTTTGCATCGATGAAATTCACAGTAATAAGCATCATTCCACCATGACAATTTTACTTTAGGTTCAAAGCCTCGAGTGTCAGGTAATGTTATGAGATTGTTCTCAAGAAGTTTCCTTAATGCAAATTCATGTGTTTGACCCAAAGGTGTGAATTTTTTGCGATTTGATTATGTTTGATATGGTAAAGGTTTTGATGTGGGGTTATTTTTATTGTGACCATTTTGATTGTTGGGTGGGTTGATATTTTGATTGGTGCCCTGATTGTTGTTTTGATCAGTTTTGGTTGTGGCTCTTGAAAAATTGAAGATTGGTTTTGCATTATGTGTTTCGTTAGCACCACCAGTGGCATTCTTGTTCCTTGTCCAAAATTTGGGTTTCTGATTGTGGTGATGATTGGAAGAACTAGCATTTTTGATCCCTAATTGTGAATTTTTATTACCCCTCTTTTGACTAAAGCTTCTTCAATTTTGACATTGTTTTCTATCATTTTTTCAAAGTTAGGGGGACATTGCAATTGTAGTTGATAGCTCATTTCACTATTAAGGTTATCTATAAAAAAATTCCATCTTTTCTTGTTCTGGTATAGGACGAGTGTAACGAGTGAATAATATTCTCCACCTTTGAAGGAATACGAGAAAAGATTCTCCTTGTTTCTATTTGGTATTACAAAGATCCTTCATGGTTATCTCATGTGCGATGTTGTAGGAATATTGTGTGATGAATTTGTTAACCAATTCTTCAAAGGATTGTATGCTTGGTTATAACTTCAAGAACCATTCCATGCAATGGCCCCCTAGACTATGAGGAAAGAGTCTCATTAAGTATGTGTCCTCATGAGCGAACTTGAGACTCATGGTTCAAACTTTCACACATGATCTATTGGATCGGACTTCCCATTGTATTTGTTGTATTTCGGTAAGTCACAATTTGTAGGAAATGGTATCATGTTTAACCTTCTATCAAAGGGATATGGACAAATATCTCACAATAGGTATCATTTCAAAATCCCTCCTTGCATATTTTGGAGTTGTTGTTTAAGGTTTTGCATCTGATTTGTCAATGTGGTCATTTGATCTGTAGTAGGCATTTCAGTTTCAGTTTTCTTTGAGATACTCTTCAATTTATTAACGTCAAAGTCACTAGGTAATTTGGCTCCTTGATTTTCCAACATTAAGAGATATTTTTCCCCATCTTTCTCAAAGATTCGTTCTAGGAATTTATGGAATTTGGGATCTTGATTGGATTTTTCTACTTCATCTTTTGTTATCTATTTAGCTTCATTTGGGGAAACCTTGTGAAATGGATTTTCCTCTGGTTCTGTCATGGTATTTTGAGATTCTAGTTTTTTTTCCTTAAGCTTTTGTTTTTGGGACCTTGTTAAAATGGGCATACAAGTGACTAAGGTTTGCTAAATTTTGACCATTGTTTGAGAGTGCCAAGGAAATACCTAGGTCGAATAGAATGTTGAATTCTATTGATGTAACCAAGGTGATGAAATTTGATACAAAGTGTATTGTTTCAAGATGAAGGATAAAAACCTTGATGGGGAAACTCAACTTGATGATCAAATTTGGGTGTTGATGAGGATGGGAACTTTTAGATGTTTGATCAAAATTTAGGTAAAGTGCTTCACTTGTGGAATTCAATTTTAACAAAGTTTTGGACTCTAAGGGATAAATCCAACTTGAGGAAATTTTGCAATTTTGGGTCATGATTGTGAAATGGTGAGAAATTTCCTTCTTGGACAAGATGTTTGAATGTTTGGAAAATTATTGGATTTTGGCAATAATAAAACGAATACAAACCAGGGTTGTCCTTGGAAGATTTTCTGTAAAAATTGAAGAGCAATCTGTCCCTAAAGTCATAAAGTGTTGCAAGACATTTTTGACGATCCTTTGAACTAAGAGGTATGGATTTTGGCTTTCAAATTTTAATCTTTTCTAAAATCATTGGATAAAAACCATGTTTAGACTCTTTTCAAGGCTGAAAATGACTCTAGACTAGAAACATGTTTGAATTTTGGTTCCAAAATAACAGACAGGAATTATATTCAACTTTTTGTTTCTGGATTTTGGTAGAGGTGCTATTACAGAGGGTGGAAGCGCTAAAAGGTAGAAGCACCATAGAATGGCAGGGATGCACAATAGAATGAGGCAAATTCACCATAGAAAATCTTGGGTGCACCATACAATGGTTGGGTTGCACCACAAAATAAGGCGAAAGTGCCACAAAAAATCTCAAATGCACTGGTAAATAAGGCAGAAGCATTATAACAGAGGGTGAATGCACTAGAGAAATTGGTGAAAGCACTACAGAAAGTAGAAGCGCTGAACATGGTATGCAATAGTTTGTTTCTAGTTTACTCAATTTTTTTGGTTTTTTGGTAAAAGGACAGTTTATTCCATATGATGTATTTTGAATCATAGTTCCTATAGTTTTTCCAGTGTGTAAAGTTTTTTTTGAGGTTTGTTTTGAGAAAAAATTGAAAAGCATAATCAAACACAATGTACATTCCCTAGGGTTGCGATAGACTATATTCTCTTGAATTCCACACGTGTTTTACCCCAACCACACTTATCTTTAGCGAATGAATTTAGAAGCTTGGCCACATAGGCTCCCTCTTACATTGCACTCTCTTCCTAGGTCAACCAAGCTTCCACCCTCCATGAAACTCCCATGGCAGACTAATCATCTCTACTAATGACTAGGAGAATGTGGATGCCTTCACAATGACCGTTGTTGTACCAAGAGAATAGATAAAGGATTTAGCCAAACTACTACAAGGGTTTTAGTAAGGACTTTCTGTTCACGGGGGATAATCCATGTGGTGAGAGACCATTGCCTCCCTTCTTATCGAGACTATCCTCGTGATATTGGCCTTTGTTCTAATACCCACATTTATATCCCGGCTAGAAATACTCTTGGATTTAGAGTGTTACCGGTTGAGTCATTCCCTTGGGTGAGTACTTTTCCCCCAAGGTAGGCCCTCTAGGATAAACAAAAGCAAGAGAATATACCCGTAGTTCGATCAATCTTTATTCTGCATGAATAAAGAGAGAATCCATGATGTATTCCTTAATCACACTTGCAAATTAACAAAGAAGGGGTCTGGATTTTTGGTCACCTAGTTAAGGGGAGAGCATATGCCTACCATTCAAAACACACCACAAACAATGAAAAGGAATGGGTCTAGATTTTTTATCACCCAGTTAAGGGGAGAGCATATGCCTACCATTCCAAACACGCAAAAAAAATGGTGTTCTTTCCTTATTAATTAATCTATTTTCCTAATTTAAAGCAAGAAGGAAAGATATAAAATTCATCCCCTACATCAAATTCATCAGTAGCTTATCATAGATTTTCATTGAAAAGTGTTTTGGAGTTTCAACAAGGTCTTTGACAATTTTTTATGCAATCTATGAAACAAAATAACAAACATTAGTTTTCATTCTCGGGAAAAATTACAAAAATAATTGAAAGTGCCATAGCAGAAAGCAGAAACACCAAAAAGACAGAAACACCACAAAATTGATTGAAAGTGCCACAAAAAAGGGTGAAAGTTCCATGGAAAATGGTTAAAGTGCCACACAAACCCCTAGAAGCACCATAGAATGGATTGGAAGCATCGAAGAAATCCTTCAAAGCACCAGAACAGTCGGTGTAAGTGCTAGAGAATTCAACAGTTGCACCAGAAAAATTCTCATTCGAGCCTGCAAAACACAATTTCTAGAAAGTAACAAAATCATAGGGGCCAAGCCCCATGGTGGGTGCCAATTTATGTGTGTTAGAAAATATGCATGAATTATATCAAAACAACAAACTTAGATGGTAAGTATTACAGTAAAGAATCTATCTAAATCAAACAAAATTCAATAACAAAATTCTTTAAAAACTTCCCATCTTCCTCTAATCTCAAATGTCTTGGTAATTTATGCTCTCAGATCTTATTCTTGCACAAATCACTAAGATTTCATCTAAGAAATGAGTAGCCTATCTATTTATAATGAAAAATCTAATTCTACATCTACATGATTGAATGATTGTTGGATGGAATGATAAAATGGACTGATGCATACAAAATGATGTGAGAGTAAGATAATGCAGAACCAAACTAATGATCTAATGAAATGGAAATTATTCTACATGCTGAATTAAACTAGGAAATGTCTAAAGGAGACACGATTCAAATCAAATTGACAAACTATTCTAAATGCTAAGCTAAAAATGCACACTAAGCTCTTAAAACATGGATGAATTCATGTAGAGTAATATTATGCAAATGCTCCTTATTGAAAAGCTGTAAATGGGCCTCAATTTATAGATTTTTCCAAGGAATTGGGTGAGTTGGAAGCCATGAATGACCAGGATTTGATCTGGAGAAACTGACAGAGGAGAATGAGAATGATGAAGAAAACAAGGTAAATGTTCCCTTTAATAAAGCCATCTTGCCAAGTGTAAGAAGGAATCATTTGAATGAAGAAGCCATGTGTCCTTGAGGTGGTTAAATGGTTGAGAGTAAATATCCAATTTAGAAAATAAAGATAACTATTTTCATGTGACACATGGTGAGTTGGGGGGTGAGGTGGAAGGTAGTTTAGAGAAATATGTAGAAATGTGATGAAATTCAAATTTAAAAATTTGAATTAAATGAGAGGGAATCAATTAAAATAAAATAAATTATTTAGATTTGTTCATTTTAATTAATTCATGAAGAGGGTGAATTAGAATAGAGGAATTAAGAAAATAGGAACTATGTAAATAAATTTGCAATCTATTTATATAGTAGAAGAATAAAAAATTATTAATTAAATAATCGATATTTAATTAATATTCTCCAGACCAATTTTGAGTGTATACAATAATGTTACCCTATCTACGAGCCTTCACCGAGTTATGAAAGGAGGCATTCCTATCCCCTTCATGAAACCAGTCAACACGAGCTTTCTATTTCCAAAAGATTTCCTCAAGAAGCTCCCATTCCTCTATGTCTTTAACCGCACTATCCTTTAACCTGCTCAAATCTGCATCAAGACCCTGATCCTGAATCTGACTGGTAATAGAATCTAAGCACTCCTGGGAAACCCTTTCCCTTTGGAACACATTCTAAACTAATACTTATTCCAGTGTTTTAAGTTATACTTCACATACTGAAACCTCTTCATGAAGGAGTACATAATTGTACCAAAAGTTGGTCGTCCTTCAATCCACCATCGAGAAACCAAGTTAAGAAGACTCTCCTCCCTGAGCCACATAAGTTGAAATCTAAAATTTTGTTTCATAGAACCACCAACTAGATGGGTAGAGAATTTGATCATCCAATGATTTGATCCCCACCAATCCATTATTTCAGAGCTTGACAACCAATTGTCACCAACCCAAAAATTGGAAACCATAAACTTGTCTAATCTTTCATTAATGGCTTCATCCCCAAGCCTCTTATTATTCCAAGTAAACATTCCATTCAAAGGCTTGATATCCAATAGTCGAAGTCGAGCTATATTCTCCCTAAGAAGACTAGAAGAGGGGTCTAGACGAAGCACTTCCCCCTTTTTTCCTCGAGAGAGGCAATTGCATTGAAGTCACTTGCCATAATCCACGAAAGGAATGGATCCAATGATCTCAAGAAATTGATATGAGACCACAAGAGAATCTTACCATGAACATCCATCAAAGCATAAATTTTGGAAAGAAAAAATCTTTCCCCTATCTCCAAACTAATCACAACAAGAAAAATGGAGAATCTACTAGAGAATCACCAAACAAGAGAGATTCACCGAGGATCCCAGAAGCAAGCAAGACCTCCAAAGCTCCCCTGTGCACCCACACACTGACATAACCCTCTATTCCAAACCTTATATTCACTCTGCAACATAATTTCCATGGATAAATTTGTCTCCTAAAGGAAAACCAAATCCAGAGAATGAGCATGAACCAAGTCCTTAATAGCCTTTTGTCTAGGGATTCTATTCATACCCCTCACACTCCACGATAGTACAATCACCGTGAAGGGTGAGAGAATTGAGTATCCAATGTCTTTACCGACCTAGATTCAACCAACGTCTCACCATCCAACTGAACTTTCTCCTAATCTTTCTTCCTACCCACCTTCTGGGACTTTATAGGAGCACTCATTTTCAGGGGCTTTTGTTGCTCACCCAAATGGGGGAAGAAGTAGAAGCTTTAATTTTTATAGAATCTTCCAAACCCGAACCTCCAACAGGGAAAGCACCAATAGTAGCAGAGACAAAAGAAGTACTAGGCAACACACAAGGATCCCCAAGCCCAACATAAAGAGAGGGAACCAAAGAATCCTTTAGTTCCCCCAAGGCCTCTAAAGATGTAATTGCCATAGGCTCAGGATTATGAGCAGTTAAAGGGGGAGCATCCACATGCATGTCAGGAGATATCCCCTCCTCGTGAACTAATTCATCCAATGCATCAAACCTGCTAAACAACCCCTCCTCATGGTGATCCTGAAAAGTCCTCTTCTGACCCCAGGCTTTGTTTCAAGACCTAGCAGGCACAAACCCATCCTAATTTGGAGTCGCCCCCTCCATGGGCCCGTTTCCCTTTTCAAATCCTAGATTTGATGGAGCCAACCTATTACCTGAATTACCGACACCAAAAGCACACAAACACCTCCTCTAAAGATGTATACTCTTGGCATAAACGACATTCTTGGCATAAACAACATCTAAACAACAGAGTTTCATAATCTAACGACTAATTCCAAGAACAAGACCCCACTATCAAATCAATAGGTTGACTCAATTCAATCTCCATACAAACACATGCATAGGAAAAGATCCCCTTATCCAGAGTCTGCTGAGAGGGGCCAATCGTTTTTACCAATGACATGGAAATAAACTACAGAATATCTCTCCTCCAACATTCAAGCAACAATCGAGGAAGGAGAACCCAAACCAAGACCTTGAACAACAACTCTTCCACTGAATTAAAACCCACATTCCATGGTTTAATGAACAATCCAAGCTGATTATAAAAGTATGGGCCACCCTCAAAAGCCTTATTTCGATCTGAGATGCATGAAAAATCCACCAAAAAGAAATTATTTGCAGCTAACAAAACCTTCAAGTCCCCCTCTGGGTTCCATGTCCTCTAAATCCAAGCATCAAGGAAAGGAAGAGAGAACCTCATCCCCAAAAACTTGCAAATTAAAATATACTTGTTGTAATATTCTAAATTCTCTACGACCGCTTCCCTTTCAATCACCACCGTTGGGAATACTTGAGCCCTTTCCAAGCAACCATTAACCTTTTTCACTTTAAACGCACTGACCCTAGACAAGCCTACTCCAGGAGAAGATGAAGCAAGAACCCCATCCCCTGCCTCCATCATAGGATCATCCACCGACACCCTATCCAAACCATCATTCAAATCCATTAGAGCCACACCCGACATCCCTTTCCAAACATCACCACTCATCGAAACCTATTTTCATCAAACCCCACTCCACCGAACATGCAAAGCAATAAACAAAAAACAAGCCCCGCACTCTAGCCCACAAGTCGACAACCCACGCAGCCAAGGATAGGCTCAAAAGAGAGATAATGTTGGTTCACCAAACACAGCAGGAAGGAAAAAAACTGCAAACAAAAGGATCTCCCACCCCGAACACAACAAATACCCCACCCCACCACATAGAAAGCACTTGAAAATGCGATCAACACATAAGCTCGAACATGCACCAAGCAGCAGCAACATGCACTACAACCTCACTAGCCGTGGGAATTCACCCATGCACACAGTCCCTGTTGGAGTAAATTAATCATCCTTAATTTACTCTAGTGCTTAATGCAAACTTAGGAAAAGTTCATCAAGTTCTGAACTCGAGTATTATTGCATTAATCATGCATTTTAATCAGTAAAGTGACTTAATTGATTTATGCATTTTGTTTACTCACTCCTCTCTAAGTCAGAACTCCACCATTTAGGGATTTGATGTTGAGTTCATTTGAGTCTACATAAGGATATTCAATCCTTCATTGTATTTATGCAGTAATCAATAATCATTATTGTTTCACATATTTTATGTGTTCTTGATCTCTTATCTCCTAGATCTTCCTAATTCTAATATGGTATCAGAGTAGGAAGGAGATAGCTTCAAGCCTATAGGTGAATCAATTTATTGTATAGTTTTAGGCCCATAGGTGAATCAATTTATTGTATTTAGTTTGTTTCTTTTTTCTATTCTTGCCATCAATGTATAGGAAAGATTGAAATGGATTGACCCCACCCTATTTCAAATTTGGCATTTGAAGCTCTGCTTAGAGAATCAAATATCTTTATAATCCCTCATAACTGCAACCTTCTCCATTTTTTTGGAAACTTTGAACAACAAGTTTGATTTAAGGGCAGTCTGGGTGTTCCAATTTGTAGGTCCAATTCAATTTTTGTAGACCTATGTTCACTCCCATAGAGGCGCGTTTGAATATTCATGAAGGCTAAAATTGTCTTTGCAACGATGTGATCTCCTCTTTGAAGGTAATGATTCAACCCTAAGGCCATGAATGTTCTCTATTGTAGGTGAATTTCTTGAATAGAATGCGACAGTGGAAGTTGGAGACCGTGATTTGCTATCATATTTGTAGCCATCAAACTGTTGTGGCATCTGAGACAAGCTTGAGATAGGCGATTTCCTTCACTCAAAGTCACAGGTTCATGCAAGCTACTTAGAAGGGAGATTGCTTGTTTCTCTATGCAGATTGGAGATTGTGTGGCATGTTTCTCTATACAAAGCTGAGTAGATAGCCTACAACAGGAAATAAGGCATGTTTCAGATTGGAGGTATTTACTAATTTGAGGAAAATTTGTATGTGGATTTTGATGATGTAACTTTCATAGTCACTATTAAATTGTAACGTATAAAGTTCACCTATAAAGTTAGCCTCTAATGATAACATATAAAGCCGACATATAAAGTTACACATTGTATTCGTCCGCCAAAGACGAAGGGTGAAGTTCAGGTTGGTAGGAGGCCAATTTCACCTCACAATCAAATCCTTTGTAATCTTCACTTCACCTCGATTCCAACAAGTGGTTGGAAGGGCATATTCACCTCTCTGATAGGTTTATTTTTTTTCTTTTGAAGTGCAGTTAATTAAATTAGACCTTTTTTGTAGGAAATTAACTGTTTAATAACTTTTGCTCAATAACTCGAAATTGAGTACCATTTTTTTGCAAAAGTGAATTCTTTTTGATTCTCCATATGGTCAAATTTATTTTATAAAATGCACTAAGTTATAAAGTGCCAAAATCTAGGGGAGTCTCTCTTTCAACAGTTCAAGGGGGGTTGCATTTGATCTTTTGCACATTTAGAACATGTCTACATTTTGCATAGTCAAGTGTACATATTGTGGGAGCAATCAACATGGGGATGAATTTTTTCCTCATTTCTTTCACACTATCTTTTCACTATTATGTAATATTGCAAAATAGCCTACTACTATCGTCTTTCTAGATCTACCACTTTGGGATGTATATGTACCCGACATTTCATGTCTTTTTGTAGAATCCCATCTTGTTGATTTGGATGACACTATTCAAGACATACATATTATTTTTAGTGACAACTTCATTTAAGTTGCATCAGCCTTGTCTTCTTCAGATATTCTTATTCATGCCTTGCCTACTTCAGCTTCTATAGTGATAGTATCATATTCATTTGGTTCCAGTAATCACCATGCATCTATGATCCCTATGGTCCCTATTCACGAATCCTCATCACACATCAGATTTAGCTTGGAGATCATTGAGCATTCTATGAAGATATTATGGGCATCATCTATGTCTTTGGATCTTGTGCATAATTCAAAGACTTTTATACTTCTTTTTGGATTTTCCCATCAGGAATGGGAAGATTACTTGCACACTTCAGTGGTTTTCCTTCTTCCTAACGGGAGAAATGTGGTTCAACATTCATGGATTCTCTTCGGCATACTTCATCGAGCATCTATGTACACTACAACATATCTTATGGGGGCTAGGTCTCTCTTTTTATCTCCTATTTTGGGGAAATCTATTGTACTTGCATGACAGAAGCAGTCCTTGGGGGGTCTCATTGAGTTCTCCTTCTATCTTTCTTTTTGTAGTACAGTCATTTTTTTTTCTTTCTTTTGGAGAGAAGTTTTTCCCATGCGTTTTTTTCCTTTTCTCTAGTTATGAGAGATTTCATGTTGTTCATGGGTACCTCATCAGGCCTTGTAGCTGAGACCCATTCTACATCCATCTTTGCATTCTTTTCCTTCATCAGTTTTTGCTTCTCTTCAGTTTTCATTCAGGGGGGGTGTTGGAGTAAATTAATCATCCTTAATTTAATCTAGTGCTTAAATAAAACTTAGGAAAAGGTCATCTAGTTTTTATCTCGAGTGTTATTGCATTAATCATGCATTTCAATCAGTTAAGTGACTTAATTGATCCATGCATTCTATTATCTCACTCCTCTCTCAGTCAGAATTCCACCATTTAGGGATCTGATGTTGAGTTCATTTGAGTCTACATAAGGATATTCAATCCTTCATTGTATTCATGTAGTAATAAATAATCATTATTGTTTCACATATTTCTTTGTGTGCTTGATCTCTTATCTCCTAGAACTTCCTAATTCCAATAGTCCCTTTGCCATCCCCTCTTTTTAAAAATAAATAAATATAAGTTTTCTTAAGTATAGTGTTTTAGTATTATTAATTAGTTTTTTTCATGATCAAACCTAACCCTAACTCACACCATTATCTTAATCCTAGACCTATTTATAATCCTAACTATGGTTGTAACACTATCCATAACTATGGTTGTAACCCTAAAAGGAGAGTGATATTACAAAAAAATAAAAAATCTATGAATTAATATTAGGAATAAGATTTGGAATAAAGATATTAGATGAAGTGATTTTTATTAGTAACTGATGAGGAGGAAGGAGAGACTTAAAATTGATTCAATTGACATATTTGATACAATGATTCATCACAAAGCATAACTAGCTAGATCCTAGTTCATCTTGGAAACATTGTTGCAATGGCCTAATAGGAATTCAACAAAGGAAACCAGTGTTACGCATGATTTCTTGGACATTTCAGTCTTTTCATAATATGTCTCAATGATTTTACACCCAACCAAATTATCAAACTATGCAAAGATTTGTTCAACCCTTTAGCAACTAGGATTTTATGACAATTTTCTTGCAAAATGAGACACAAATTCAACTATTTCACCTCGCAACCCATCAAATCTTGAACTAGGGCTTGGAAATATGAAAGAATAAATGAAAAGATAAATTTCTAGAAGTTTATATAATTTTTCATCATACGAATCATGAGAAATGATTTTTTTTATCAAATTGGAAACCCTAATTTTTGAACATGATTATCTAGAGAATTTTTGTCATAACTTTCTCAAATTAACTCCAAATGAGACCAAACCAAAAGAATTGGAACCCTAAAACATATCTCTAACTTTTCAAATGACTTCCCCAACCATTATAGGTCATGTTGGGACTGAAAATTTATGAGCATTTTTGCGTGTTTTCCATAACCCTAAGTTTCTTTTTGTCTCCTCATCATTGACTTTTCGCCTATTTCTTGCCATGTAGTCTCATTGTTTCCATTGGGTCTTGCATAATTCACATCGTGGTCTATGTCTCCTCGATCAATTTTGCATTTTTTTTGCTTGCATGAGTCTGTGTTGCCTATCGGAAAGACTCATCGAATGTCTCGGCGATCACAGGTCTTGTGCATTCATCATTTGGTGTGACATACATATTGTTTCGGAAACAAAGGAAAGGTATATCGGCGTAAGTATTTTCACCAAGGTGAGGTCTCCCCGAATGGGTTGGGTCTCACCGACTTGCGCATATGAAGATTCTTCGGCAAAGCTTGGAGTTATCAGAATTGTGTCTTGGCGGATGTCTTGAGTCTTACCAACTTGTGCTCTAATGTTCACTTCATCCAAACAAGTTGTTTTATGTGAGAGGTAATAACGAGATTATATTGTCTCATCGACTGGCGGTGGATGAATTCATGTATCGGTAAGAGTCAGCAATATCGGCATGTGGTCTCGGCGAGTGACCTCTGGTCTCGCTGATGGAACACAAAGGGACTTTGTCGGTGTGAGTTTGCTCTTGTCTCAGTGACACAGGAGATAAAGGAACTTTCGGTATGACATAAAATGGTCTACAAGAGGTCCTCCTGATAGATGGAAGTTACAGCGACATATATGGGATAGATGGACTCGTCGGCAAGAGGAAACATGTGTCACAGAAACTAATATGTTTCATGTGGGCTTTTGGTGAAACATTGGGAAATCTATATAGCATCTCCCCAACTATGTGTTGGCTTGGCGAAGGCAAGAGTGGGCTCGTCTCAGTGAGAGTGATTTTTTTGTCTCAACAATTGTATCAAATATAATAGAAAAGTGCTCCCGGGGAAACAAAAAGGTATTCAGTATGGTTTCTCCTCGACAGCAGAGGGTCGCGGTGAGGCGCAGGGGACAAAGGGATACTTCTTGACTTCGGCATAGTGATTAGATGGTCACAGCGATAAACGTTATAATTGCCTTCGACATACTTTCTGGGTGTCTCAACGACTATTCCATTGGCATTTAACAGAGACTCATGCACTATGGGCCGACATTTATCTATTTCTAAATGTTGTTGAGGGCCGACATGTGAAATGTACCTGAACCCTACGGTGGCCGACATGATTTGGAAGTGATTTTTTTCCTGATTGCTAGTGTATATATATGCACCCCGATTGTAATTGATTATCATCAAATTTTAGATCACATATAGTAGATTAGGAATGGCTACATTAGAATAGCTTTCTCTTATCTGAGACTATGTGCATGTTTTAAAATGGCGAATTCAATGAAAATCAGCTGGTGTGGTGGTTATTTCTAGTGTCAATTGTATGTTGAGTTTATTGAAAAGCATTGCTAAGCTGTCTCCAAGTTGATTCTTTTTGGTTGTTTAAATTGAAGTAACAAGCTTATTTTCAGTTTATTGGTGCACATTTGTTGTATCTGTGTGATTAATTAACTGGTTCTCTCAAGTAGAGATTAAATCCTTTTCGTTGATCATAGTAATCAAGAAGACTCATCTAGATTATTAAAGTAGAGCTTAGTGGTCATAGTCTTGCATGTTTATACAAGTTATAAATAGATCATATGTAATCAATTTGATTTTTTTCCATAATAAGTTGCCCACTTTTGTTTCATTTGACTCTGCATACCCAATAAGGCATTGGTCTCTACAATTTCATCATTTGATTCATTTAGTTTCTTTACATCTATTTATTAAGCATTTTAGGATTTAGATCAGAAGATTGCTATCAAGTTTGATTTCATTTTGTTCACTCCCATCTACCATTGTGGATAAAGCATTTCAGAAGGATAATCATAAGATAAGTCTGCTCAATTAAAAAGGTACACCCGCCTGGGTTTAGTAGCACCTAAAGAGTAGAAGGTTGAGTTCTCTTGACCTTGTCTGTTACCCTAAAACGTATCAAGAGATTGGCAACCTCTTGAGGTATCTTTACCTGCGTTTTTGAGAGCTAACAAATTGGCGACTCTACTGGGGATTACATCAGAAAATTCGGTTGAAGATCATCATATAGAGTCAGTGAAGAAAAGGATATAATTTGAGAGGATTCAGAAAGAGTGATTCCGCTAGGGAAAATATCAGAAATAATCATTTTCCTACTTTTGGAAAAGTAGGTGGCGACTCTGAAAAAAGTTTGATGAAGAATGGAATTTGTATATGGAACGAATGCAGGAAGTTATTGGGCCCCTCAAGCACCTGATAATACAATTAGAAATTTCTACAATGATGACAGTGCATATCATGCACAACAAAATATGTACCCACCTGTCCCTCCCCATCTGTGCATGAAAATGATCAAGCAATTCGACCTAACAAGGTTTCAACAGTACCCTTACCCAATGGATATGAATTGGAGAAGCCTTGTCCCTAAGTTTACAAGGAGTAACACAATCACTGCTGAGGATCATTTGAGGAGCTTCAATGATTTCGTCGAGGGTTTGGATGTGCCATATGAGGATTTACATATGAGGTTGTTTATGATATCACTTATTCAAGATGCTAGGGATTGGTTCAACAGCCTACCGGTAGCTTCTATTAAATCTCTCCAAGGATTTCAGGATCGATTTCTCGAGGAATATGGAGATTTGTCTGCACCAAACTAGGCCTCCCATGGGTTACTAGAGATTCAAGAAAATTAGAATTCGTAGCAATATGTATGCCAGGATCAACAATTCAAAGAAGAAGAAGCTGAGTATGTGTATACTCAAAGCCAGGACTCCAGCACACAATCAGAGTATGGAATTTATCCCTTTGATGCATTTCTTGGCATAAGGAAGTATGAAGGAGAAGATTTGACTTCTCTGTATGATAGGATGATAAGTTTCTGTATGCAATTGCCTCCCGACTGTAAGCCTACAAGACCCATTTTTGTGGCATAGTTCATAAAAGCATGGGATCCTGAATCAGCTTATTGGTCATGGTCATCAATACAACATGCCTGTGATCACTTGAATAAATTCATTGATGCCATGGAGAAGATAAGGTATGAGAACACTATCAATGTTGATTCCAATGATTGTATTTCTGATGAGTATAGAGAAATTGATCAAACAATGCATCCAATAGATGATGAGATATGTGCAAGTCAGTGTGATAGCTTGCATAGTGAAGATGAAGGTACAAGATATCTCTCTTGCATAATAGATTATGATAGGGAGAGCAGTGTGTGTTATGAGGGATCCAATGACCTGTGGATTTTGATCTGCAGCAAGGGGATTCTTCTACCTCTTATGAAGATAGGGATGAAGAGGCAATGGGAAATGTTGATAGTGAATATACAATTCCTCCAGCTGCAGTTGAAAGCTACAAAGATACATTCAATGAAGAGGAGGGTTGTAAATTTGAGAATGGTTTCCAAAAATTTGCAGGCCCATTGCATGATGAAGATTTAAAAGAGGATCAGATAATGTTTTGCAAAGGTTTGCCCCAGAATAAATTTTAGGTATTTTCAGATCCACTTGATGTTGAGCAAAAGGTATTTTTAGATAAACAAAGGGATGTGTCAAGTTATGGAAAAAATGATTGTGCTGGTAATTTTTTATTCTCTGATGATCCTGGGCCTCTTTTTGATGATGAAAAAAGTGATGAGTATGACTGTAATAATGAAAATGTGGAAACTTGTTTACTCAGCTGTGAGCAAATTCCAGATTTGTTAACTCTTGATTATCAGAGATATATACATAAGGGTGATCTTGAAGCTCTGTGTCCAGTTGATGGTGAAACTTTTTAAGTTGACCAAATGCATGTGTTTGTTCAAGAAGAGGTATGTGATTTTGAAATTTCTAACTCATGTGGAGAAGACATTTGTCTACATACCAAGGATGATAGTGTTCCAGATTTGATTGGTTCATATATGCTTAATATTGAATATTTGAGTCATAGGGGTATCAAAGAGGTGCAAAAGGTTTCAGATTTGTTTATTTCAGACAGTGTTGATATGACAGAATTTTTTGATTCTCAAAAGAAGCACTTTGATGGTAAATTTTCAATACAGCTGGGAGAATGTTTCATAATACATAACAGTGAGAAAGATAATAAGGAATGTTTTATTTCATATGCATGCATTTTGAATGTTGAAAATAACAGGGGTTTGTCCCAAGATGTTGAAGAATTTGAACTATAGGATGGTGTAGGGATTTTGGGCCAAACCGAGCATGATGGTACTCTAAGAACTTGCAATAACAGTGACAAGAAATATTGCATGAGTATCTTCAAGAAGAATTTGATGAACTCAAGACAAAACCAGGTATTTGATAGGGGAAAACTTGGTTTGAGCTTCAGATCATAACAACTCAGAACAGGTGAAGTTGAAATACAGAGGATTTGGGGTTGCCAGTGCATGGACAACTCTTGCTTATCCTCTTTAAAATTATTTTCCATGCACAGTAGTTTACGATTTTGGTCCATCTCCATTTTGCATTCACTTTCCATTCATTCCTTCTGCTTCTTGTCCATTTCCATTTTTCTCATTTTGTGTCTGGTCTGCTCACCCATTGATTCTAGATCCTTGCAATGATCTTACTATCATTCATCCCCAGACGGAGCCACTGTTGGGACTGAAAATTTTTGAGCATTTTCACGTGTTTTCCATAACCATAAGTTTCTTTTTGTGTCCTTATCATTGACTTTTTGCCTATTTCTTGCCATGTAGTCTCATTGTTTCCATCGGGTCTTGCATAATTCACATCGTGGTCTATGTCTCCCCGATCCATTTTGCATTTTTTCTGCTTGCATGAGTCTGTGTTGCCTATCGGCAAGACTCATTTGATGTCTCGGCGATCACAGGTCTTGTGCATTCATCATTTGGCATGACATACATATTGTTTTAGTGACAAAGGAAAGGTATATCGGCGTAAGTATTTTCACCGGGGTGAGGTCTCCCCGAATGGGTCGGGTCTCACCGACTTGTGCATATGAAGATTCATCAACAAAGCTTGGAGTTATCGGCATTGTGTCTTGGCGGATGTCTTTAGTCTTACCGACTTGTGCTTTAATGTTCACTTCGGCCAAACAGGTTGTTTTTCGGTGAGAGGTAACAACGAGATTCTATTGTCTCATCGACCGGCAGTGGATGAATTCATGTATCGGTAAGAGTTAGAGATATCAGAATGTGGTCTTGGTGAGTGACCTCCGGTCTCACTGATGGAACACAAAGGGACTTTGTCGGCATGAGTTTACTCTTGTCTCAGTGACACAGGAGATAAAGGAACTTTCGATATGACATAAAATGGTCTACAAGAGGTCCCCCCGACAGATGGAAGTTACATCGACATATATGGGATGGATGGACTCGTTGGCAAGAGGAAACATGTGTCACGGCGACTAATATGTTTCATGTGGGCTTTCGGTGAAACATTGGGCAATCTATATAGCATCTCCCTGACTATGTGTTGTCTTGGCGAAGGCGAGAGTTGGGCTCGTCTCGGTGAGAGTGATTTTTGTGTCTCAGCGATTGTATCAAATATAATAGAAAAGTGCTCCTGGGGAAATATAAAGGTATTTAGTATGGTTTACCCTTGATGGCAGAGGGTCGCGGCAAGGCGTAGGGGACAAAGGGATACTTCTTGACTTCAGCATAGCGATCGGATGGTCACAGCGAAATACAGAGAACACGGGCAGACATTGATAAACGTTATAATTTCCTTCGGCATACTTTATGGGTGTCTCAACGATTGTTCCATTGGCGTTTAATGAGGACTCATGCATTGTGGGCTGACATTTATGGATTTCTAAATGTTGTTGAGGGCCGACATGTGAAACATACCCAAACCCTACGGTGGCCGACATGATTTGGAAGCGATTTGTTTCCTGATTGCTAGTGTATATATATGCACCCCGATTGTAATTGATTATCATCAGATTTTAGATCACATATAGTAGATTAGGAATGGCTACATTAGAATAGCTTTCTCTTATCTGAGACTATGTGCATGTTTTAAAATGGTGAATTCAATGAAAATCAGCTGGTGTGGTAGGTTATTTCTGGTGTCAATTGTATGTTGAGTTTATTGAAAAGCATTGCTAAGCTATCTCCAAGTTGATTCTTTCTAGTTGTTTAAATTGAAGTAACAAGTTTATTTTCAGTTTATCAGTGCGCATTTGTTGTATTTGTGTGATTAATTGACTGGTTCTCTCAAGTAGAGATTAAATCCTTTTCATTGATCACAGTAATCAGGAAGATTCATTTGGATTATTAAAGTAGAGCTTAGTGGTCATAGTCTTGCATGTTTATACAAGTTATAAACAGATCATATGCCATCAATTTGATTTTTTTCTAGAATAAGTTGCCCACTTCTGTTTCATTTGACTTCGCATACCCAATAAGGCACTGATCTCTACAATTTCATCATTTGATTCATTTAGTTTCTTTACATCTGTTTATTAAGCATTTTAGGATTTAGATTAGAAGATTGCTATCACGTTTGATTTCATTTTGTTCACTTCCATCTGCCATTGTGGATAAAGCATTTCAGAAGGATAATCATAAGATAAGTCTGCTCAATTTAAAAGGTACACCTGCCTGGGTTTAGCAGCACCTAAAGAGTAGAAGGTTGAGTTCTCTTGACCTTGTCTATTATCCTAAAATGTATCAAGAGATTGGCAGCCTCTTGAGGTATCTTTACCTGTGTTTTTGAGAGCTAATAGGTCATAAAAATTTGTACAAGCATAATTTCTTGCTAAAAAATAGTGAAAATTTTACAACTATTGACACAAAAAATGCTACAACTTTTGTAAAAAGTAACAAAAATTGACTAAACCAATTGCAAATGAAAGGTATCGCATTCCTCCATCTTCTCTAGGAATTATCCCATCCATACAAGCAAGTACAAATCCATACAAAAGGAAAGAATGGGTATGAAACGTTAGAAAATGCACAGAAATGCTTGCTTTCATTCACCAAAAACTTCAAAATCAATTCTTCCCATCCTCTATTCAACTTTAGAAGGTATATTTATGCATTTACAATCAATCCCAATGGTTTTTAACTATTTATTGCTTGCATTTAACAATTTTCTTGATTTTTTGCCACTTCACTAAAGTTGTATGACAAATTTTAGCAACTTTTTACATTTTAAAACCAACGACCCTCTAACACATCAAAATGGATCAATGTGATCCAAAATAGCCATAAATGAATTTATTAAACACCAAAACACACCAATAGCCCAAAAACCAAAAATGACATAAAGACTTGCTTATGAGGTCTTGGTGACCTTGCACCATACACCCAAGGGGAAGAAAATGCAAGTCCACTTGAATGTAGGTCTTCATTTTCTTCTTGGTATTCTAATTATTTTGCACTATTTCCTTGATGTCTTCTTTAATTTATCTTTGTGCCTTCCACTTATTTTCCCTAGGTTTTCTTCTCAGCTCCTTGTCTTATTTCTTCCTTGCAAGGTATTCCTCTTTTGGCATCCTCCTCTGAACCTAATCTCCTTCAAGAGCCTGCTTCACAATGATTTTTATCTCCTTGTCTAAGAAACCTACACATGCATAGTCTAATGAAAGATTAGAAATAAAATATTGAGACCTTGAGGTCTCCTCCTTGTCTCCTTGCACCATACACTCCACTTCAACACCCAATAGATCATCCATGTGTGCTATTATTGGCATAGGATTGAACTTGTCCTCTAAGGGTCTCCTTTAATAAATAACATCTTCTAACACTTTCATCTCAGTTGTTAATTGCTCTTGACTTCTATATACAAAGTAGTGTTCCTCTTTTCCCAAACATGCCATCTCCTTCCAAAGGATGTGATCAATCTCTCTATATGGACTGAATACTTACTGCTACACTTCAAGGCTACATTCATCATTGAAATTTTTAGTTTGTCTTACTGCTGCAAACAACTCATCATTCATATCCATTTCTTCTAATGATAAATCATCCAATTCATCATGCATGCCATCAAACATTGGTCTTTCTCTAAGGGAATGCAAAACATATTCTTTATTCATCAACCTTTCACTAGAAAAAATAGAATGCAATATGCATTCACCAAGTATCTCACCTTCCTCAAGATGACACAATATTCCATCTTTTTCACTTAGGATTTCTTCTTCATTTACTGTTATGCCTACATTTACACACTCAAAGCTTTCATTAATTTCAAAACAATGAGACTTACTTACCTCCACATCTCTTTCCTTGGATGGATTATCAAGTACTTTTAGCCACCTTCTCAATCTATTAGCTTCATGTTGCTTCTTTCTCTTTTCCATCATTTTCTTAAGAGGCCATTTCACCTTCTTTCTTATTGGTCGATGTCAAACATTTCCTTGATATGCTTTCTCAAGACACTGTTGTAATACAAGCTCAACACGTTTTTCAAACTCATCCATTCTTCTATCAAACTCTACAACTAGGCCTACCTTATTTTCTTTCATCGTGTCCTTATTTTTGAGGCCTTCTTTCTTATCTTGTTGTTGCATTTTCTTGTCTTCGTGATACCTCACCTAGGTTTTCTTCCCTTTTCCTCACTACCTAGTCTTTTGGCATCTAAGTTCTTCACTTCAACTTGTCAACAACAACACACAAACTTCTAAAAATTCCTTTTCCCAGATCTTTGGGCTTTGATACCAAAATTATGAAAAGGAATGGGAGACTTAAACTTGATTCAATTGACATATTTGATATAATGATTCATCACAAAGCATAACTGGGTGCATCCTAGTTCATCTTGGAAACATTGCTACAATGGCCTAATAAGCATTCAACAAGGGAAAACAATATTACACATGAGTTCTTGGAAGTTTTAGTATTTTCATAACATGTTTCAATGATTCTACACTCAACCATTATCAAACTATGCAAAGATTTGTTCAACCCTTTAGCAACTAGGGTTTTATGACAATTTTGTTGCAAAATGAGACACACATTAAACTATTTTACCTTGCAGCCCATAAAATATTGGCCTAGGGATTGGAAATATGAAATAATACATGAAAAAGGAACTTTCTACAATTTTAAAGAATTTTTCACCATACAGATCATGAGAAATGATTTTTCTATCAAATTGGAAACCCTAATATCTGAACATGACCATCTAGAGAATTTTTGTCATAACTTTCTCAAATTAACTCCAAATGAGACCAAACCAAAAGAATTTTCACCCTAGAACATGTCTCTAACTTTTCCAATGACTTCCCTAGCCATTATAGGTCATACAAATTTATACAAGAATAATTTATTGCTACAAAACAATGAAAAATCTACAACTATTCACACCAAAAATGCTACAACTTTTGCAAATGTAACAAAAATTGATCAAACCAATTGCAAATGAAATGTATATCATTCCTCCATCTTCTCCAGGTAGTATCCCATTTGTACAAGAAAGTACAGATCCGTACAAAAGGAAAGAACAGGTTTGCAACATTAGAAAATGCACATAAATGCTTGCTTTCATTCACCAAAACTTCAAAATTAGTTCTTCCCCTCCTCTATTCGACTTTGGAAGGTATATTTATGCATTTAAAATCAATCCCAATGGTTTGTAACCATTTCTTGCTTGCATGTAACCATTTTCTTGATTTTTTGCCACCTTGTTAAAGTTGCATGACAACTTTTAACAACTTTTGAAAACATTAGCAACATTTTACATTTTAAAACCAATGACCCTCTAACACACCAAAATGGATTAATATGATCCCAAATAGCCATAAATGACTTTATTAAACACCAAAACACACCAATAGCTCAAAAACTAAAAAATGACATAAAGACTTGCTTATGAGGTTCTGGTGACCTTGAACAGTAATGTTTTATTTTTAATTTATTTTAATTTTTATTAGTTCTAACCATATTTTTTACCTTATTCTTAATTTTAATCTTAATCCCAATTATAATGCTTTTAAGATTATAATAATTAATAATAATATGGTTAGAATTATAATTTAATTAATAGTTATAATTATTTTAATTATTTTAATTTAATTCTTATTTGTATTTATCTATGTTTTGAAGTTAATAAAAATTGGAAAATAAAAAAGTGGAAATGTCAAATAATTTAATATTTAATTTAAATTTCTATTTTAATTATATAAAATCTTTAGAAAGATTATCTTTATATGTTAATTTATGGATGTGCTTTAATTTAAGTTTTATTTTATTATTTTAATAGTGTGAATCTGAATCTCTATAAAATAGTTAATTATTTTTGTGAAATTTTCTTTAATAAAAAAATAATAATTACATACATTAAAAAATCAATGTAAAAATAAGTAATATTTATTTATTTTAGAAAGATCTAATGAAATGACTTAATAAAGAAAAAATGAAAAATCAATCTAAAAAATGTTCAAAAAATAATTTACCTTACTTTCCCTAAAAATTTGTTCATAACACCAAAAGCTTCTTAGCCAATTATGTTCAAGAGAATTAATTTTTACAATTTTTAAAGTTAAGTATTTAACATGTTCACTTTAATAACTAATTAGCAAAATGAGTTGAAGCTGAAACCCTGTTGAAGTAAATTACCTCTCCATTTTAAAAGAGAGCAAGCCATGTTGAAGTGAATTACCTCTCCATTTTAAAAGAGAGCAAGCCATGTTGAAGCGAATTACCTCTCCATTTTAAAAGAGAGCAAGTGTGTTACCAAGCCTTCCATATAGACTGGAGGGGAGAGGAAGCTTTATAGAAAAGAATGGGCATGAAGAATTTGTCAAGCCAATCCACTTGTTCAAATTTACCTTAACAGTGGCAAGGTAAATACGGTTCTATATAAGAAGCATATACTCTATCAGGATTAACCTCTTGCTTTAAGTTTCCCTAAACAATATTACTCCTTTTTCAAAAAAGAGTTTGCAATGTTGGAGACCTTTGGGATTTTTGCACTATGAGTTGGTTGTCATGGCACTCTGTCAAAGCTCAGTTTAATCTAAGCAACAAATACAAAGTGTTTCTAATTTTTGTTCAATCTTTGGTCCCAATTGACCTGGTTATGAAGATATGCACCCCTATCCATTGCAATTTCTACAAAGACTAGTTATGGTTGTCCTCTTATCCCTTTCTTTTCTTTCCTTTGAAAAAATCCTAGTTACAACTACTTCCAAACTTGTTAAAGTCTCGATTGAACTCCAAGTGGAATTGCAGGTATAATGAAAAACTTCAGGAAAAATTATCCACCCATATTTGGAAATCAAACCCTACTACAGATGCTCAATTAATTTCTTGGAAGGTTTTACATTGCAAATTTCCCATTGCGAACATGCTGAAATGTATGATGGTCCAACCAACTAATTGCCCCTTCTGTCAAAGGAAAGAAAATATAAGGCATATTTTTTTGGGGATGACAATCAGTTAAGAAGCAGTGGAATGTTGTGTTTACTAATCTACCAGCTATTTTTGGGCATAAATTAAATTGGAAAGAAGCCCTTTTCTTTGGGCTCGGGTTACATCATAACATAATCATTGATGGAGCTAGACATGTGATTTTATCTTATATATGGAGGAACAGGTGTAAAGTTGTTTTTAATAACTCAAATGATCATCAAGGAGCTGCACTTCTTGGGCTTTACTTAGACATTTTTTATTGTTTGATTTCACTTTTTTTCTCTTCTATAGGTGGAGGCGAAGAAGAATTTACAGGTTGAATTTCAAATACAATAGATCAAATTCCAAGTTACTCAACTTCTTAGCAAAAGGAAGGTCATCATAGCTCAAGGCCTAAGGTCTTACTTTCAAGACTATTTTTTCTCATTCCAACTGTTGTTCTATGTTTGATAGTGCTCATTATGTCATACTATTCAGCTGCTCTATTTCTTGCATGTTGTTATGCCATGTAATCTTTAGTCATTTCCTCTATAAACAATTGTTATAGGTATCTACAGTTTTTTGTATGTTGTTGCTACTAGTCTCTACAGTTGTAATTCTAGAATTTGTAGTTTGTTGCTACAGGTTTCTACAATTGGATTGTTCTTGCATGCTATAATTGTTATTTTCTGATGTTTGCTACAACCTACTTTTCTGTTCTATTTTGTTATTAGTAGCTTTTTCTACATTTTTATACTACAATCCTTTTGTAATCTACATTATATCAATACAAAAGAAACAAAATGAGTTGAAAATTGAAATCTCACGATAAAGATAAATAAATAAAATCTCAAGATAAAGAGTACATAAGAATCAAGGAGAGATGGTGGAAAGAATGAATGCAACATTAGACACTCTATAAATTAAACATAAGTGGATTTAAATCAAATTGCCAACTAGGTGAAATGGGAAAATAAAATTCAAATATAATTAAAAATCAATAGAAATAAATCATATGACATACACAAAATCAATATCTCCTTGTGGCCATAACTTTGGTGCATTTTGTTGTTGAAATTTTTAGATAGATGTATATAAAGGAGGCAACTCACCATTTTTTCCTAGTCCACCTAAGCTTCCTCCAACGAAGCTTCCCCCTTGCAATCCATATGTTGTGGACCCCAAACATCCTCCATCTCCCATTTTGGTTGGTCTATCCTTAATGGGTCTTCCATTGTTCTCGGTAGATTATATAGAACCAAGGAGCACTTCACCAGTAGTGTCTACGTTTAGAGAATATTGGTATGAGAATAATGGATTATTATTCCCTATAGATTTACCTTCTATCTTGCCCTTGAGACTTGGTACAACTAACCATTCATTAATTATCATCCCTTTCATGCCTTTGTTTGTGTCATCTCCCATGGCCAAGTGGCCTGAGAGAGGATACTGGCTTGAGTGAAAAAATCATGCAATAATTTGCATATACAAATATATTTATGGACAAGGGAAGGAGTAAAATCATAATCTAGGGAAACAAAATTTTAAATTTTAAACTATTGAACAACTCAAAAACTAGGTAAACCAATTAAGGTGACCAAAAGACACCAAGCAACACCAAATAGATCAATCAATCCAATGAAAAACCCAAGGAGAGAGTAAGGGAACCGGAAGACAAGGAACACAAGAGGACCAAGAATCCAAGAGTGATAAAGAACACCAATCTGAGCTCCTTGCTACAAATACAAAGCTCCAATAAGTTGCAATAGCAGCTAACCATTCAACTTCCTCAAATCTCTCTACTCACCCTTGGAAAAACACACCATTTTTATGATGATGCATTTTGTGAAGAGTTGGTGAGAGGAAAAACCCTCTTCTTGGAAAAATATTGTTTTTGTGGTTGTGGAAGCAATTCGAAGGGGAATTTTATGAGATTGGATTTGTTAGGATAGGAATTGGGGAGGGAGTGTGCACGAAAGTTATCTCATGCATTTGTGGAGTGTGCTTGGAGTATTCTTCATTGTTAAATTTGGAGTAATTTGAGGTATTTCTCTTCTTTTTTTCATTTTTTTTCAATTTTGAAGGTTGAATTAGGATTAGGAGAGTGGAAAACTCCCAATGCATTTTAATTTATTAAATTCCATGCTTTCTATTTAGTTTTTATATTTTTTGGGGGAATTTTCATTAAAATGATGATATAATTCCTATTTTTTGGGAAATGGTGAAAATGTGAGTTTGATAGATTAGAATGGGTGTTGGGAACTTTGGGCACCAAAGGGTATTCTCTACATTTTAATTTTTGAAGAAATTTTAATGGAGTTTGAATAAATTTCTTGGTTTTTGGCTTATTAAAAATTGAGAAAATTTAGAAGTTTATGTGAAATATGAATTTTTTGGAATTTTTGGATGAAGTTGTACTTAATGAAATATTGAAATAGATCTTGTGGAAGAATGTTGTGAAATTTGAATGAAAATGGGAATTGTACATTGTTTTTGTACCACACTTGTTGGAGGGTGGGATGATCTTAGGATGTAGGTATTAGAGAGGATTATACGAGTGGATCCAAATGTGTCCCTAACCCAAAGTGGCTTGTAGGATGATCTTGAATGCTTACCTGAGATTCAACAGTAGACATATGGTGTATTTGGAGCTTTCCAAGCAGGAAAGCAACATCAAAATCAATTCTCATATTACAAACCTTGGAGAGCATCCAAGGTTCTTCAACTAGTTAATGTGGATGTATGTAGACCAATGGATATTGCATCGATCACTGGTGTCAAGTATTTCCTCTTGTTTGTTGAAGATTTTAGTAGGAAAATATGGGTGTATTTCATCAAGGAAAAATCATGTGTTTAATGAATTTTATAAATTTAAAGTATTAGTTGAAAAAGAGTTAGGATGTCAAATCATAACTCTTAGGTCAAATAATGGGGGTGAGTTTTGTTCAAACCAATTCACTAAATTTTGTCTTAAACACAATATCAAGCGTCAACTTACCACACTCTATACCCCAAGCAATAGAATAGTTGTTGAGTGAATGAATTGTAACATCATAGAAATGACTCATCGTATGTTGGGGAACATAAATGTTCCCAATAAATTTTGGGTTGAAGCAGTGTATACTACTGTGTACAATCTTAATTGATCTCCCACACAAGTTGTCAAGAAGATGACCCCAAGGGTAGCATGGTCTGGGAGGAAACAAAGAATCAACCACCTCAAGATTTTTGGTTCGACTATGTATGTTTGTATTTCATATGCAAAGAGGACCAAGGTAGATTCCAAGAGCCAGAAGTTGATGCTAATAGGATACATGGACAATCATAAGGCCTATTAGTTAATTGATGTGGACATTGATCATTTGGCATTCATCAGGGATGTTGTGTTTGATGAGGAAGGTGGGCCCTTTTCACTCTCTTCTCCCATCAAGAGTCTTGAGGATCAGCCTCTAAAGACTAAGGATTTGCTTGTTAAGCTTCCATTAGCTCCACCTAAAGGGAGGTATTATGATTAGTCTGATATTGTGGAATCTCCTAGGCATGACCCTATACTAGTAGATTTCCCTCAAGATAACTTGGATTAGCATCCAAATGATAATATTCTAGGTAGCCCAAGTCATGATGATCATCATCTTAATTTGGAAGAAGACGCATCTCCACCACATCCTAAGTGGTGGGAAAATCTCATTGGTGATGTTTGAGATGATGAGATTGTTGAGGATAGATCATCTAGAGGCAATAGCAAACAAAACACTAAATTTTTCTCTTGTGGCCAACATTCAAAGTGTATATGAGCCCTAGAACTATTCAGAGGCAAAGGGTAAACCTGAATGGGAAAAGGATATGGATTTTGAGCATCATAGTCTTTTGAAGAACAATACTTGGGTTCTTCCAGATCTTCCACTGGGGAAGAAACCCATTGGCTACAAATGGGTTTGCAAGGTGAAATATAAAGTTGATAGAACACTTGATAAATACAAGGCTTGGTTGGTGGCTAAGGGGTTCTCGTAGAGGGAAGGTATTGAATATGAGGAAACCTTTTCCCCCATAGCAAATATGGGCACCATATGACTTTTCCTATCCATGACAATGGAGTTTGGCTAGAAGTTCAACTAGATGGACATGAAGAGTGCCTTCCTCAATGGAGATTTAGAGGAAGAGTCTACATGACACAACCTCCTGGTTTCAAGGTTGTAGGCAAAGAACATAAGGTGTATGAATTTTTGAAGGCTCTTTATGGCCTAAAGAAGTCACCCAGGGCATGCTACCTAAATATTGAAACTATTTGATTGCACAAGGGTTTTAGAGGATTCCTCGGATAAAAATTTAGATGTCAAGAGCATAAGTGGTGAAATCATCCTTCTTGTCATATATGTGGATGATATCATCATTACTAGCAGTGTGTTACATTTTCTTGAGAAAATCAAGTTGAATTTGTGTCAGGCATTTGATATGACAGATTTAGGTCTCCTACACTATTGCCTTGGTGTAGAGATCTGGCAGAAAGGTGGTAGTATCTTCATTTCTTAGTTGAAGTATACTAGGATTTTTCTAGAGAAATTTAGGATGATAGATTGCAAAATCTCATCCACTCCCATGGAGAAGGGGAAAAATATTTTATCCAAATCAGGCTCACTAGTGGTGAATGAATCAATGTTTAGGCAACTAGTGGGAAACCTCATCTATCTTACTGCCACTAGACTTGATATTAGTTATGTCGTGAGCTACATTTCTCATTTCATGACTTCCCCTAAGGAAGAACATTGGGTTGTAGCAAAGCAAGTGCTGAGATATGTGAAAGGGGCCTCTGACTTTGGCATTCTATATAGAAAAAGCAAAGATATAAGGTTGATTGGTTTCACAGATTCAGATTGGGTAGGCTCAACTAGTGATAGGAAGTCTAATTTTGGGTATGGTTTCATTCTTGGTACGAATACCGTTACATGGACAAATAAGAAGCAGCAAGTAGAAGTTCTTCCCTTGACAAAAGAAAAGTATCAAGGAATAGTTAAGGCAGCATGTTAGCAGTATGGCTTTAGAGGATGGTTGTTGACATGTAGATGTCTCAAGTAGGTACTTCACCCTTGTTTTGTGACAACCAAGGGGTGCTAAAGCTTTCCAATAATCTAGTCTTCCACGAGTGCACAAAGCATGTAGAGCTTCATTGTCACTTCATTCGACAACTTGTTGAAGATGGATCAATGATGTTGCAGTATGTTCCAACTGAGGATCAGATTGCAAAAATTCTCACCAAGTCTCTAAGTCTAAATAAATTTGTAAATTTTTGGGGTAAACTTGGTGTAGTTAGTAGAATGACCATTAAGGGATGGTATTAAAGTATTATTGTAATATTTAATTGTCATCTTAGTTAGTTTTAGAAACTTTCAATTTCTTATTTTTGTTCACAGCTATTTCTTTTTAGAAACATCGTCTTCTAAACTATTATTAAAGGAGCATTCCTCTCCTTGTTTAATAACGAATAACAAAATCAATTACCATTTCATCTATTATAAACTATACTTCTAAATTTTACATCACCTAAAATGGTGATATCAATAAAAGATAGATGTGAGAGAGTTGTCTAACTTCAAAATATATATCAATAAAATATATTATAGAAAATGTCATACATAAGATCTAATGCAAGGTTGTCCTTAACATTTAATATCATTAGATCCACACAATGACATTGAAGCTCAAAAATTGAAAAGAAGTATGACATATTACTTTTTCATGGCTTACTTGGATGAAACTACACACAACTACAAAGCTAATGTCAAAATCCTTAAGGATGAGTGATCATTACCCAGTATATGATTAAACTATAACTAAATGGGATGCATTAAAGAAAGTGCCTCACAAAAAGTACAGATCAAATAAACATTCCAATAACTCTATCATCTCCAAGATATCTAAGAAAGAAATGATAGTATTAAAATACCATTTGAGAACATATTCATACACCATACACTCATAGTGGTCAAGGCAATAGAAGAGGATAGATCCGACATGAAAGAAAATCAACATTTTGAAAGGGTATTGCACACAAAGAAGGGGATAGAAGAAAAGATTCATTTATTACACATGTTCATCAAACATTGATTACTAGAGAGGAATCCGCATATATTTTAATTGAATTAATTCCTAGAACGGTGATTGCTCCATAAAGTAGAAAGTAACCATCAAATATTTTAATTCATTAACCAACAAATTTCAATAGCAAATACTCTTTGCAAGAGACCCTTTACCAAGCATTTACCAATTCAACCATATTTGGAAACACGAGTAGACAATACGTACATATAAAGAAGATTCATTTGTGTGTATAGCCCTTAGTTGTTTATAATTATAATATTGATGGATCTCAATAAGCTGTCATAAAACAACCAAGATTGTAGGGTTAGATAGATTGAAATGTAGTTAACAACACCTTTAACCACAATTTTTTGTGGACTACATGGGACATTATTAGATATCTATGTAAGGACTTATTTCTAAAGCTTGCTAACACAATCTAGTTAGTAACCTAACATGTTAATACATCCTCTAAAACAATTTCAAACCATCTGCACTAATCTTTCATCCCACAATATATTATATATATAGAGCTTGACATGTCATACGAATGAAAGCTACATCACCCAACACCCCAAAGTCACGATGACCTTGGTCAAGCCAGGTATTGGGATAACCACAAGCACACAAGGATGCCCTAGCATAACACAAGACCTCAGGGATCTTGGTGGGTACTACATGGGACAGCCGAGAAGACAAAAACAAAGAAAAGATCAAGATACACCCCTATCTTGACTAGTCAAAGCACACTAGGATATGATGGATCAAGGAAACCATGACAAGTGATGATAGGGAGCTCAAATGATAAACAAAAGCCAAAAGCATCAAAAGATCACAATCAATTTCACACATCCTTTGTCATAGGATCAAGGGGATGGATGGGATTGATGAAGTCTGTTAGGAAGGATACATCCTATTGAGACCAATCATGGATACTAAACTAAAAGATCGGTATGACGCAAGATATTCAAAATCGATAGGATTTGATGATACAAGTGGATTTTGTTTGTTAAGAACTAGCTAGATAAGTGCATAGCTTGATGACACGACACAAGGGACATGACACAAGATAGGAGACTGACACACCCTATAGGCCTAGGGGCTCAGGGGCAGATCAAAGATTAGCCTTACCTACGTGAAAGTACAGAGTCCTCGTAGCTCGAAAAAAGGCTAATGATGAACCATGGATAAAATTGGAAAGAGGATGATGGAGACCTCGATGGATGACAAGATGGACAAAGAAGAAAGACTGATGATAGATGATAAAGGAGTCTCGGGGGTGGATCAGACGATCAACCTTGCCTACATGAAAGCACAAGGGAAACGTAGTTCGACAAAAGATCGACGATAGACAATGGATAAAGGATGATGAGATAACCCTATATAGGGGGATAACATGATGGAACCGACACAATGGGATATGATAGACTTGTTGGATAAGATCGAAGGATGGCGGCTACACAAAGCTCAAGGATGGGATAGTTATCCAAATCATCAAAGATGAAGTGGGAGGATGACATGACAGATAGATGAATGATGAGAAAGGATAGGAGATTGAAAAGATGTGTAAAAGAAGCTGAAGTGATGATGATGAGGTAGATGGAATTGGGTTGCATGGGGAGTAGCCTATAGCTAGATACCAATGACAAGGGATTATAATATGGAATGAGGAGAAGGAGATGAGGATTGGGAGATGAAAAGGATTGTTTGGATGGATTGGATAGAGGGATAAGGATTTGGATGAGGAAAAGGTTACCAGATAGATAGATGAAAAGGGATGCTATGATGGAAGGATAGGAAGATAGGGATGAGGAGATGGATATAAGGATTGTTTGGAGGGATAAAAGATAAAGATGGGGAGATGGATATAATGATAAGGAGATGAGGATAGGGAAATGGAAGGGATTGCTCTGATGGAATGAATGATGTCTCCAAGGACTATACCACAAAGGAAGATAGACGCCCCTACTCTAGATATGTCATGTGCGAGGAGGCATGAAGGATGCAATAGAAAAGGATGGGAAAATAAAGGAGTGAGATGGATGAAGATGGGATGCATGGATAAGGAAGGGAGATTGAGGGTAGCATGACGGGTGGAGAAGGCAAGGTAGACAAGTAAGAATGAGGGTTAGGATAGTGTGCGGATGAGGGGAATGTATGTTAAGAGGTGTCCAAAGCATATTTATATATTTTCCCTATCGTTATCCAGATCACAAGGAGGATGGAAGGATTGGGATAAATGAGATATGCTAAGCAGGATGTGTAAGATAGGTAGGATGGAGGGGATGAATGAAAATGGCGTATAGCAAGAAGACAGGAGCATAGCTGGAAGCATAGCAGGAAGCGTAGCAGATGGATGGAATGCATATTAGGAAGTTTCCCCCAAGTGCAAATGGGGATTTATGCATGACGCATGTTTTCCAGGTTTTCATCATGGTACTTATCCAAGGTGCTTGTTTTCCAAGTTTTCACCATTGGATGAATTATTTCTCTTTACTCTTTTATTTATTTTTTTGATTTTTTTAATTTTTTAATTTTTTTTAGATTTTCTTGACTTTTTGGATAACATGCGGAAGAAAATGGATAAGGATAGGGAAGGGAATTTGATGAGGGTGCAGCCCGAGACACAGAAAATAACCCAAAAACAACATAATAATTTAATTATTTAGAAAATGGAGCTTCTTACATGCAAAGGATCTCAAATCACCAAGTTCTACAACACATGCAAGCTACAGAAAGCTACAGAATAACCCTTTCGCAATATGCGAGCTTGTTCCCCAAAAAAAGTTACCCAAAAATACTAGAAACCCGCCCATAAATAGAGCTTCTCTTTTGTTTGGAGCCAAAACAACATTAAAATTTGAGTTTAGGCGGTTTGGCACCAAAAAATTACAACTTGAAGTTCGAATTTCAAAAGAACATTTGCAATTGTATCTTCTAGAAAGTGCGCCAACTTCCCAGGGCCATAACTTTTGATCCGGACCTCTGATTCGCGAACCATTTGAACTGTTGGAAAGGTCTCGAAGTCAAGAACACACTTAAAATTTTCTACACCAATTTCAAAAAGTTTTGAGGCCATTCTGGAAGCTCTAAGTGCCTCAAATCCAACTTAGAAGATTTTTAGGTGCAAATTTGGGAAACTAAAACTGCAATATCTTTCAACCCAGGAATAGAAAATAAAAATCATAAATTGGAAATTTCATTATGATGAAAAGGGTATCCAAAAATGTAAAAACATGTGAAAAATGATAAACTTGAAATTTAACTATTTTTGGGTGATGCAAGATTGCCCTTACACCACTAGATGCTCCTGCATCAGACACGGGGTAATTTGAGAAAAGACCCGTCACGTCTCGAGATGGTTGAGGAAAACCCAACTGGTCAACCGCTGCCTTAGATAGCCAGGATGAATCTTCCACAGGCCTTCCTCTCCATTTCACTAGATATTCTTCATACTACCTGTTTCCTGGTACTCCTTCCCACACGACTATCCAAGATTTCCTCAATCTCATCATTTTCTGAATTAGATGCTAGAATCCCACACTGTTCCATCGTTGGTACTTCCTCTGTGCCACCTTCATGATACTCTATCAAATCTAAAATGTTGAACACAGGGGAAATGTTGAATCCATCTGGCAACTCTACCTCATATGCATTCCCTGAATCATGCTTCTTTAAAATTTTACAAGGACCGAACTTCTTCATCTTCAATTTGTTATATGTTCCCACTGGAAACCTTTCTGTCCTCAAGTGGACCATCACTTCATCACCAATCTGAAACTCCTTATACCTCCGCTTCTGCTTTGCCTTAGCCTTATACTGCATATTCATCTTGTTAATATGTTCTCTTACCTTCTCATGTATATCCTTGATGTGTTCTGCAAAATCTTTGGCTTCAGCACTTATTTTCTTCTCGTGGTCCATCTTCCTCAATTCTGGAGTTGTTCTGGGGCTACCTCCATACACAATCTGGAATGGTGATCTACCAATGCTTATGTTGACAAAATTGTTGTAAGAGAATTATGCTTGGGGTAAGATCGCGTCCCATCCCTTGGGTTTATCTCCTACCAAACATCTCAGTAGGTTACCCAGAATCTTGTTAAAAACCTTTGTATGCCCATCTGTTTGTGGATGGTGTGCAGAACTGAACTTCAGCTCTATCTTCAACTTCTTCCACAAGGTCCTCCAAAAGTACCCCACAAATTTGGTGTCATGATCTGAAACAATACTCTTTGGCAGACCATGTAGCCTCACCACCTCTTTGAAGAACAAGTCATCAATGTGGACTGCATCATGGGTCTTCTGACATGGAATGAAATGTGCCATCTTTGAAAACCTATCAACCACCACAAAGACTGAATCATTCCCTCATTGTGTCCTTGGAAAACCAAGAATGAAGTCCATACTTATATCCTCCCATGGCCTCACTGAGTACAGTGGGGCTGATATAGCTGTATTACTGGCTCCTCCTTTAGCCATCGACATACTCTCTGACTTTGTACAAACTTCTTCATCCTGTGACAACCGAGGTAATAATAATTCTCGATAATGGCAATGGTCTTATCCCGACCAAAATGTCTGCCATTCCTCCACTATGCTTCTCCTTGTCGGGTTCTCCCTCATGGAACTCCTTGGGATACACAATTGACTTCCCTTAAATAACATGCCATCCTAGATTATGAAATCCAGCCACCTTGTCACATCCCTTTGTAATAGGTTCCTTGCAAGCTTTCCAAGCCTCTGCAAAATCAGGATCTTCAGCATACAGTGTCTTGAGTTCATTGAACCCAACTACTTCAATCTGCATCTTTGTCATCAATGTATACCTCCTACTTAAGGCATCTGCAACCCTATTTGACTTTCCACTCCTATGTTTCAAAACAAAGGTATAACTCTTCAAAAACTCTACCCATTTCATATGCCTCTGATTTAATTTTCCCTGACTATTTAGGTACTACAAGGACTGATGATCAGTATATAGAATAAATTCCTTCGGAAACAAATAATGTCTCCATTTCTTTAATGCTTGAACTATTGCATAACATTTCTGATCATATGCAAAATAATTTCTCTTGGCATCTTTTAAGTTTTCATTGAAATAGGCAATGGGCTTACCTTCTTGGCTCAACACTGCTCCAGGGGCACAACCACTAGCATCACAATCCACTTGAAACACCTTGTTGAAATCTGGGAGAGCTAGAATAGGTTGCTCTGTCACCTTATGCTTCAATATTTCAAAACTTTTTGCTGCTCTAGTGCTCCACTTGAATTTTTTTCTATCCCTTCTCATTGTTTCAGTCAAGGGTCCACAAATGCTACTGAAGTTTCTAATGAACTTTCTATAAAAACTAGCCAAACATGGAAAGATATCACCTCAGTAGCAGTTCTTGGGGTAGGCCATTCAATAATAGCCTTCACCTTCTCTAGGTCCATCTTGAGACCTTCTGCTGAGACAACAAACCCCAAGTACACTAACTCCCTCTTCACAAAACTGCACTTCTTCATATTAATCAGCAGTTTCTCTTCTCTTAACTTCTCAAAAGCTCTTCGAATATGCATCAGATGCTCATCCAACATCTTACTGAAAATCAAAATATCATCTAAATACACAATAACAAAACTTCCCAAAAATTCTTTTAGTACCTCATTCATAAGCCACATGAATGTTCTCGGTGAATTGGTTAGCCCAAAAGGCATGACTAACCACTCATACAGGCCCTCTTTGGTCTTGAAGGCAGTCTTCCATTCGTCTCCCTCTCAAATCTAAATCTGGTGATATCCACTCTTCAGATCAATCTTTGTGAAGTACTGAGTTCCGCTCAAACAGTCCATCAGGTCATCCATCCTTGGCAGGGGAAATCTGTACTTGATTGTTATCTTGTTTATGGCTTGAGAATCTGTACACATCCTCCACTCCCCATCCTTCTTTGGTGCTAGTACTACAGGTACTGCACATGGACTCAAACTCTCCTGTATCAAACCCTTTCTCAACAATTCTTGAACTTGTATGTTCAACTCCTCATTTTCTACTGGAGTCATTCTATGAGCTACCTTATTTGGAAAACTAGCTCTAGGAATCAAGTCAATCTGATGACTGATCTTCCTTATTGGTGGTAAACCCTCAAGTACATTATCAGAAACAATATCTTGAAAATCATCCAACATCCTAGAAACTTCTTCTGGAACCTTCTCACTATCCTCATTACTCACTCTAGTAATCAATGCATAACACACACGCTTATGCTTCATACCTTCTAAAAAATTTCTTCCATCTACATAACAAATTCTAGCACTACTGCATACCTTTTCTTCAATCTCCTTTAGGGGTTTCAACTTGTGACGAACCCCATCCTTTGTCAAGGAATAAGTGTTTGTGTGGCCATCATGTATAGCTCGCCTATCGAACTGCCACGACCTCCCCAACAACATGTGACATGCATCCATGGGGATGATATCACAAAGTACCTCATCATGCTACCCCCCAATCTTGAACTTTACTAGGCACTACTCATTGACCAAAACTTTGTGGTCTTTCTACAACCACAAAATCCGATACGGATGCAGGTGCCTTTCCCTCTTCAGATTCAACTTTGTGACTATCTCCTCTGACACCAGATTATCAGTGCTCCCACCATCAATAATGACATCACAACATTTTCCTTCACACTTGCACCTTGTGGGAAACAGATTCTTCCTCTGTTTTGCTTCCTTTTCTTCAATCACTAGGGCTCTTCTAATCACTAGGGTTTCTCCCCTTTCAACATCATTTGAATGTTCAGATTGGGCTTCCTCATCTGCGTGCACAACCCTTCCATGACCTTCTGACCTTTTTTCTGCTCTTCCTTGATGTTGTGGACATTCATAGGCTCGATGCCCTTCTTCACCACACTGGAAACACGTTCCTCTGAAACCACCTCTTCCAAATCCTTGTCCATATCTCCCTCGTCCTCTACCTCTTTGATCACCACTGTTTTGATCATGAAGGCGGTAGAAGTTATCATTCCTTTAGCTTCAGCTGGTACCCACATCTTCACTTTTGTTTTCATCATCATTTTGAATTCCTGAAGATCTGCCATTGCCCCTTCCGCTTTGACCTCCTCATCCTTTTTGCTTGCCATCAAATCTTTTGTTCAGCTTCTCTTCCACCTTTAGAGCAAATTGATACACATCCTCAATGGTGGTCATTCTGACTAGGCTTAACTCCTCCTGAATGCTCAGTCGTAACCCATTACGATATCAGGCTACCTTCTCCTTATTGGCCTCTGTGTGACCCATTCTAATGATTATCTTGTGAAAATATTCAGTATATTTTTTCATAGATCTACTTCCTTGCTTCAACCCTTGCAATTTCTTCAACAAATCTAACTCATAGTCCACTAGTATGAACTGCTTCTTCAGTTTCTCTACCATGCGATCCCATCTGGTGATCTTGACTTTTCCTCTTCAATTTCTTTCCAACTGGACCTCTTTCCACCAAATACTGGCATGGCCCTTCAGCTTCATTTTTGTATACTTAACCCTATCTGGGTCCTCTATTTCCTCATACTAAAAATATTCTTCTAGCTTGTTGATCCAATCGATCAACTCTTTCGGGTTTAGACTTCCGGAATAACTGGGGACTTTTGCTCTGGGTCTTTTTCTGATCTTCGAAATGGCCCTTATTAGCCACATTTGGTCTTGATCAATTTCTTCTTCTTCCTCTTTTACATCTGAACCTTCTTCCTTTCCTTCATCTTCACTTTCCTCCCTCAGGTTTAACCCTCTTCTCAATTGCTCTTGTAATGCATCAACCTGTCTCCGGAGGGCTACCAGTGCATCTCTTCCACCAACATCTCTGCCACCTTGACCACCTCTGGCACCACTACACCTACCAAGCATCACTCTTGGAGGCATCTTTCTTGACCTCGACCCACAACCATGGTCCTGGTGCGAACTGCCTCATGATCAGCGATCTGTCCACATGCTCAAGAAAAACCTGCTCTGATACCACTTGATGAGGGCGCAGCCCGAGACATAGAAAATAATCCACAAACAAGAGAATAATTTTATTATTTAGAAATTGGATCTTCTTACATGCAAAGGATCTCAAATCCCAAAGTTCTACAAGATACAGAAAGCTATAGAATAACCCTTTCGCAATATGCGAGATTGTTCCCAAAAAAAGTTACCCAAAAATACTAGAAACCCACCCATAAATAGAGCTCCTCTTTATTTTGGAGCCAAAACAACATTAAAATTTTAGTTTAGGTGGTTTGGCACCATAAAATTACAATTTGAAGTTCAAATTTCAAAAGAACATTTGCAATTGTATCTTCTAGAAAATGTGCCAACTTCCCAGGGCCATAACTTTTGATCCGGAGTTCCGATTCTCGAACTGTTTGAACCGTTGGAAAGGTCTCGAAGTCAATAACGCACTCACAATCCACTATGCCAATTTTAGAAAGTTTTGGGGCCATTATGGAAGCTCTAAGTGCCTCAAATCCAACTTAGAAGATTTTCAGGTGCAAATATGGGAAACTAAAATTGCAATATCTTTCAACCCAGGAATAGAAACTAAAAACCATAAATTGGGAATTTCATTATGATGAAAAGGGTATCCAAAAATGTAAAAACATCTAAAAAATGATAAACTTGAAATTTAACTATTTTTGGGTGATGCAAGATTGCCCTTACACCACTGGATGCTCCTGCATCAGACACCCAGGGTAATTTGAGAAGTGACCCCATCATGTCTCAGATGGTTGAGAAAAACCCAACTGGTCAACCGCTACCTAAGATAGCCAGGATGAATCTCCCAAAGGCCTTCCTCTCCATTTCACTAGATATTCTTCATACTGCCTATTTTTGGTACTCCTTCCCACATGACTATCCAAGATTTCCTCAATATCATCATTTTCTGAAGTAGATGCTAGAATCCCACACTGTTCCATCATTGGTACTTCCTCTGCGCCACCTTCATGATACTCTATCAAATCTGAAATGTTGAACATAGAGGAAATGTTGAATCCATCTGACAACTCTACCTCATATGCATTCCCTGAATCATGCTTCTTTAAAATTTTATAGGGACCGAACTTCATCTTCAATTTTTTATATGTTCCCACTGGAAAATTTTTTGTCCTCAAGTGGACCATCACTTCATCACCAATCTGAAACTCCTTATACCTCTACTTATAATCTGCCTTAGCCTTATACTGCATATTCATCTTGTTAATATATTCTCTTACCTTCTCATGTATATCCTTGATGTGTTCTACAAAATATTTGGCTTCAGCACTTATTTTCTTCTCGTGGTCCATCTTCCTCAATTTTGGAGTTGTTATGGGGCTACCTCCATACACAATCTGGAATGGTGATCTACCAGTGCTTCTGTTGACAGAATTGTTGTAAGAGAATTCTGCCTGGGGTAAGATCAAGTCCCATCCCTTGGGTTTATCTCCTACCAAACATCTCA
>VDFB02281492.1:269034434-269063583 GCA_007258455.2 Sequoia sempervirens
CTCGAACTCCTTCACTATCCTTGGTTACTCACTTAGAATCAATGCATAACACACACGCTCATGCTTCATACCTTCTAAAAAATTTCTTCCATCTACATAACAAATTCTAGCACTACTGCATACCTTTTCTTCAGTCTCCTTTAGGGGTTTCAACTTGTGACGAACTCCATCCTTTTTCAAGGAATAAGTGTTTGCGTGGCCATCATGTATAGCTCACCTATCGAACTTCCACGGCCTCCCCAACAACATGTGACATGCATCCATGGGGATGATATCACAAAGTACCTCATCATAGTAGCTCCCAATCTTGAACTTTACTAGGCACTGCTCATTGACCAAAACTTTGTGGTCTTTCTGCAACCAGGCAATCTGATACGGACGCGGGTGCCTTTCCCTCTTTAGCTTCAATTTTGTGACCATCTCTTCTGACACTAGATTATCAGTGCTCCCATCGTCAATAATGACATCACAACATTTTCCTTCACACTTGCACCTTGTGCGAAACAAATTCTTCCTCTGTTTTGGTTCCTTTTCTTCAGTCACTAGGGCTCTCCTAATCAGTAGGGTTTCTCCCCTTTTAGCATCATCTGAATGTTCAGATTGGGCCTCCTCATCTGCATGCGCAACCCTTCCATGACCTTCTGACCTTTTTTCTACCCTTCCTTGGTGTTATGGACATTCATAGGCTCGATACCCTTCTTCACCACACTGGAAACACGTTCCTCTGAAACCACCTCTTCCAAATCCTTATCTATATCTCCCTCGTCCTCTACCTCTTTGATCACCACTATTTTGATCATGAGGGCGGTAGAAGTTATCATTCCTTTGGCTTCGGCTGGTACCCACATCTTCACTTTTCTTTTCATCATCATTTTGGCTTCCTAAAGATCTACCATTGCCCCTTCCACTTTGACCTCCTCTTCCTTTTTGCTTGCCATCAAATCTTTTGTTCAAATTCTCTTCCACCTTTAGAGCAAAATAATACACATCCTCAATGGTGGTCATTCTGACTAGGCTTAACTCCTCATGAATGCTCGGTCATAACCCATTAAGATATCGAGCTACCTTCTCCTTATTGGCCTCTGTGTGACCCGTTCTGATGATTATTTTGTGAAAATCTTCAGTATGTTCTTTCACAGATTTGCTTCCTTGCTTCAACCCTTGCAATTTCTTCAACAGATCTAACTCGTAGTCCACTAGTATGAACTACTTCTTCAGTTTCTCTACCATGCGATCCCATCTGGTGATCTTGACTTTTCCTCTTCAATTTCTTTCCAACTAGACCTCTTTCCACCAAATACTGGCATGGCCCTTCAGCTTCATTTTTGCAAACTTAACCTGATCTAGGTCCTCTATTTCCTCATACTCAAAATATTCTTCTAGCTCATTGATCCAATCGATCAACTCTTCCGTGTTCAAACTTTTGGAATAACTAGGGACTTCTGCTCTGGGTCTTTTCCCGATCTTCAAAATGGTCATTATTAGCTGCATTTGGTCTTGATCAATTGTTTCTTCTTCCTCTTCTACATCTGAACCTTCTTCCTCTTCTACATCTGAACCTTCTTCCTCTCCTTCATCCTCACTTTCCTCAAGTTTAACCCTCTTCTCAATTGCTCTTGTAACGCATCAACCTGTCTCCGGAGGGCTGCCAGTGCATCTCTTCCACCAACATCTCTGCCGCCTTGACCACCTCTGGCACCACCACGCCTACCAAGCATCACTCTTGGAGGCATCTTTCTTGCCCTCGACCCACAACCACGGTCCTGGTGCAAACTGCCTCACGATCGGTGATCTGTCCACATGCTCAAGAAAAACCCGCTCTAATACCACTTGATGAGGGCACAACCCGAGACATAGAAAATAACCCACAAACAAGAGAATAATTTTATTATTTAGAAAATGGAGCTTCTTGCATGCAGGGGATCTTAAATCTGCAAGTTCTACAACACATGCAAGCTATAGAATAACCCTTTCGCAATATGCGAAATTGTTCCCCAAAAAAAGTTACCCAAAAATACTAGAAACCCGCCCATAAATAGAGCTCATCTTTTATTTGGAGCCAAAACAACATTGAAATTTGAGTTTAGGCAGTTTGGCGCCGAAAAATTACAACTTGAAGTTCAAATTTCAAAAGAACATTTGCAATTGTATCTTCTAGAAAGTGCGCCAACTTCCCGGGGCCATAACTTTTGATCTGGAGCTCCGATTCGCGAACCGTTGGAAATGTCTCAAAGTCAAGAACGCCCTCAAAATTTATTTTGCCAATTCTAGAAAGTTTTAGGGCCATTCTGGAAGCTCTAAGTGCCTCAAATCCAAGTCAGAAGATTTTTCAAGTGCAAATCTGGGAAATTAAAACTGCAATATCTTTCAACCTAGGAATAGAAAATAAAAATTGTAAATTGAGAATTTCATTATGACGAAAAGGGTATACAAAAATGTAAAAATATGTGAAAAATAATAAACTTGAAACTTAACTAGTTTTGGGTGATACAAGATTGCCCTTACACCATTAGATGCTCCTGCATCAGAATAAGTGGATTTAGAAGACATGCGATAAGGAGATGGATGAAGGACTCAAGCGTCAAGTTCTATATGAGGCATTAAGAGCCCATGTTCGAACCAACTATTGGATGTTGGCACAACCTTATTAGGAGAAATGGATTAGGCAAGAGGATGAATTAGAGGGATTTGATGGGGGAGATATGTGGGGTAATGGATGGAATGTTGGAATGTGTATGGATGGAATGATCGGGTGGATATGTGGTGGTGAGATGTGTTCAAGAACAACATTGGCACATGTGGTGGTGGATATGCAAAGATAAGAGGATGAATGGATGGAGAATGCGGGAATAATGGAAGAGATGGAATAGTGAATTTTGGGACATAGGGACCCAAAACGGATTTAGGAGAGAGTGAATGAAAATGATTAGCTTTTCGATTAGCAACTTTGGATGTTGTTGTAGATTTTTCATTTGAAGGCATTACATCTTTTTTCTTTGGGATCCATATGGTTTTGATTTTTGCTTTGGTGGGCCTTTGTGGCCTATGGAGTCGATTTGGATTTTGGATTTGATTTTTCTTCTTCTCACTATGTCTTCTAGAGGGGACATGAGGAGCTTGAGGTTCATGTGGATCTTTAGATTTAGGAATTTTTGCTTTGGCATCGAAAGTGCTTTTACTAGCAATGGGATGGGTGTGAGGAGATGGATGATGTGGAGTGATGGAGATAAAATTATGAGGATTACTTGTAGATGGAGAATGTGCAGGTATGTGCCTTTGTTGATCCTAATTAGGGGACATGTGAGAGGGATGTTTATGATGGATGACATGGATAGGTGTTGGATGGATGAAAGGATGAGATGGAGGAGGTGATTTTAGGGTATAGGGGCCCAAAATAGATGTAGGACCTGGAGGAAACATGGACAGAGTAGATGGAGGATGGGAGATGGTAGAGGGAGGAACATAAGGAGCCAAAATGGATGGAGTGGATGAAGGAGGAATATGGATGGTTGTTTTGAGGCAATACGATAAAGGATGGATGGAAACATATGATCTAGTGGAGCGATGGGAAGAGCCAAAATTTCTTTTGGAGAAGGCTTGTTGAGGACGTCTAGAGGTTGTACCAACATCTTTAGATTGTGAGTCTTGGGAAATAGGTCAAAGACCTTGCATGCAGATTTGTTCTAACTTGGATGGGCTCTAAAATACCTTGCTCATGAAGGCCTAGACCTTTTCCTTGATAGTTCATTTTCTTGAGCATGTGATCCATGATAGAATTTGTGTTATTCTGAAAACATGATGCGAGTCCATTATTAGGTGGAGGATGATGGGTGGTATAGACACTGTCTTTTTCTTCTACAAGGAGGCCACCATGGAAGAATGTGAGAGTACCAAGTGGATATGCAAGTGGTGTGGGGATAGCAGTTTTAGGCGATGATGGGGGATCATAAGAGGGAGATGATGGGATAGTGACATTTGGATGGGTGGTATTGGGAGAGGGATCAAGGGATATGATAGGATCTAGATGTGTGGTAGTGGGCTCATGCAATGGGGATGGAGATGGAGTGGTGGAAGCTTGAATGACAAGGGGATCATGGGATGGAATGGATGGGGGACTATGATCTTGAGGTGGACTGGATGGGATGGTAGGATCTTGATCTGGAGAAGGGGATATGTTGGCATGCTTTGGATCAAGCTCTTGGCATGACTCATCATGTGTGGGAGGCATGATAATAGATTCTTGGTGGGACTCTTCAAGTGGGGAAGATGGGGGGATGGAGGATTCAAAAAATTCATGGGAATGGATTTTAGTGACACTAGGAGTGGCAAAAGTGGATTGGATTTGGGTGTCCTCGATGGGTTCAACGGCTCTCGAAGTAGGAGGTGGGTGTTTAATGGATTCAGTAGATGTGATGGTAGGATATGGGGGCTCAATGGATTTAGAGCATGTGATGGTTTTGACAGTTTTAGTGGTGTTAGGGGTGGTATAATCAATGATAGGTGTTGGGTGGAGAAGGGTCTTGTCACTAATGACCATGGATGATGGGTTGGGATGGCATGATTCCACGACTTCAAGGTTTGGAGTGGGAGATGTATTCTTTGTTATAAGTCCTTGGAGAACTTCTAGAGGGAGGAACTTGATACTCTAGGTTTGGATGGAGAGGTAGGAGTGGATAAAGGATTAGGGATTGGTAGGGGATTAGGACTATGGATTGGGGGACTAGGATTAGATGGGGAAATGGGATTGGATGCAGGACTGGGAATAGATGGAGGATTAGGATTGGAGGGAGGGTTAAGGTAAGGATACTGGAACGGTGAATTAGGATGGGAAGATGGATTGTAGTGAGGGTATTGGGATGGTGGATTAGGATGGGAAGATTGAGGTGGCGGATTGAGATAGGGAAATTTGGATGTCAGATTAGGGTGAGTAGATTGGTATGGGAGATTAGGGTAGGGGGTATATGCAGATGAAGGATTGAGATGGGAGGATGTGGAAGGGGAAATAAGATTAGAGGATGTGGGTGTTGGATAAGAGGATTCTATAGATGAAGGATATGATGGATATGATGGACATCCCTTATCGAAGGTAGCATAAGCAACATGATTAGGCATGGATGAAGACATAACGGGATAACTCGAAGCGGTGATTAGATTTTGGAAAGTGGGTGGAGAAAGCTTACTAGCAATGATAGTGTCAAGGGAATCTATGTCATATTATTCTTGATCGATAAGACTTTTGTTATCATTGTCAACATAATTAGGGTTTCCCTTGATTACTATTGATGGAGGATAAGGATTCATGATGATGAAAGGATAAAGAGGATGGATCAAAGAATTTGGATAGAGAATGGACTAAAGCTAAAATTGAGATTTAGGTCAAGCTCAGATCAGGATTGGATTAAGGCTCAGATTAGGATGATTGGATGATGCGATGGGATTGGTTCTGACGATCAAATTTGATAATCAAAGGATGATTATGGCACCGAATCTGCTTCGAGATGGAAGGAGATTGATTGGGTCGAAGGTGATTGGATAGGGATGTGATTGGATTGGATTGGATAAGATCGATCGATGATTGACAAGATAGACTGAGGGATCAGATAGGATGACGAAAGGGACTATAGACCCCATTCAGAGATTACCCTAGGTGACGTAGGATACTGATTGATCAGATTAAAGGATGAGTGAATGATTGTTGCACCAAATTCACTTTGAGATTGAAAATGGATTGATTGGGCTGATGATGTTGATTAACTTAGGATAGATGACAATCCTAAGCGGATGTTGATGACAACGATCAGATCAGACACTTGGGTCAATTTGGATAATAACCTAAGAGAGAAATGGATGATAGAAAATGGATGAATGAATACTCAAAACATGTAAACGATACTCAAAATGTGTAAATGATTGATTGGAACGGATGAACGACTACTCGGAATGAGTAAACGACTGCTCACAACGAATGAATGATTCTTGGAACGAGAAGATGAAGGTTTGGAATAGATGAAAGATTACTCAGAATGAGTAAATGATTGATTGAGATTGTTGAATGAGAGTTCAAAATGATTGAATGTTTACTCAGAATGAGTAGATGGATTACTGGAATGACTAAATGAAAGTTTGAAATGATAGAAGGAGGTTCGAAATGGATAAATGTTTACTCGGAACAAGTAAACGAATGATCGAAATGACTGAATGAGAGTTTGGAATGATGAAACAAGATGTGAAATAGATGAACATTCACTCAGAATGAGTAAATGAATGATTGAATTGGAAGAATGAGAGTTAAAGATGATAGATGAAGGTTTGAAATGGGTGAATGATTACTTGGAACGAGTAAATGAATAATCGAAATGATAGAACAAGAGTTTGAAATGATGATAGGAGGTTTGAAATGGATGAATGTTTACTCTGAATGAGTAAAAAAATGATTAGAACAGCTATGCAAGAATTCAAAATGATGAAAAGTGGTTTGAAATGGATGAACGTTTACTCATAATGGGTAAACGAATGATCGGAATGGTAGAATGAAAATTTGAAATGATGAAAGGAGGTTTGAAATGGATGAATTTTTACTCGGAATGGGTAAATGAATGATCAGAATGACAGAATGAAAATTCAAAATGATGAAAGGAGGTTTGAAATGGATGAACATTTACTCGAAACAGGTAAACGAATGACCGAGATGGCAGGATGAAAATTCAGAATGGATGGATGAAAGGTCAAAATGAGTGGAAGATTACTTGGAACAAGTAAATGAATGATCAAGAGGGACGAACAGCTACTCAAAATGAGTAAACGACTGCTAGGAACAGATGAATGACTCTTGGAACAAGAATACAAAAGCTTGAAATGAATGATAGATTACTCAGAACGAGTAGATGATTGATTGAAATAGGTGAACAAGAGCTTGAAATGATAGAAGAAGGTTCAGAATGGATGGAATTTTACTTAGAATGAATGAATGGATGATTAGAATGGATGAATAGGAAAAAATTGAAGAATATGGAGGGAGGGATCTTAAGATTTGTTTCGATATCCAAAGATCTTGACTGCAGATGGACTAAAGCTCATATTAGGGTTTTGGTTAAGCTTAGATTGGGATTAGATTAAAGCTCATATTAGGATTGGATTGAAGCTTAGAATGATTGGAGGATGTGCTGGGATTGATTCTACACCAATTTTTGAGGTTTAAAGGACGTAAGGTGTTGACAATTAGATTTTTCCAAATTTGGCAATTTTCAAAAATTATCAAATTTTGCCATTTTATGGAACTTCACAGACATACTTTTGAGAGTCTAGTCTTTTTCACAAAATACCCAAACCTAAGATAGGATTAATTGCCAACTAACATCCTAAATCTGAGACATGCATTTCGAGTTATTAATGAAAATGATTTTCAAAAACTAAAAAAAACACAAATTTGCAATTTTGAGGGTTAAGATGAAAGTTTGAGGTCCTAAAAATGTGGCAACCACCCATAAAATTTCATCTCAAATGGACACCCAAGTCAATTTATGGCCTCAAGAAGTTTTGGCATAAAATTCAAAACTCTCAAAATGAAGTCTAGGTGATTGGGATGGATGATCTGATGATGGATATGGACTCCAATGATGTTCTAAGTAGCACTTATGTGATTTTGGTGATGAAACGATGACTTTTAGAACAATGTTGATGACAAGAAAACCAATGCTTGAAATGACTGAACGAAGGGTGAAATGATGAAATAGATGATGAAACTGACTGTTTAGAGGTCAAGTTCACCTATTAAGAGATCAAGTTCACCTGTCTTGAGGGAAAGTTCACCTATCTGGAGGTTAGGTTCGCCTGTCTAGAGGGAAAGTTCACCTGTCCAGAGGTCAGGTTCGCTTGTCCAGAGGTTAGGTTTACCTGTCTAGAGGTTAGGTTCGCCTATCCAGAGGTTAGGTTCGCCTATCCAAGGTCAAGTTCGCTTGTCCAGAGGTCAGGTTCACCTATCTAGAGGGCAGATTCACCTACCAGAAGGTTTAAACTTGAATTTTGAACAGATGACTAAGGAAAAAGAATCAAAACACAACAAACATTAATCAAAAGGATATGGTTAAACATAAAATCACTGGTAATGCACAAAGAAGACAATTTAGACAACATAATCCTAAGTCTAGTAAAAAGGGTATGGTCGACAAAGTCTTCTATTTTAGGATGAACATGGTTGCTAAGGAGTCCTCGATATACACCTGGTATGTGAGGCCCAACCCATGAACACCAACTTGTTACAAGCATGATTCGGGAACCTTAGCGAGATACTAAAGGCATGGACCAACTCTTCACGTCATCCCGACACTTTGCCAATTACAATGTAGTTGGATTGAGGTATAGCTTTCACTCTCCCTCCTTTATATACCCCATCGGAACGTGCAATTGGAATCATCCCTTGGGATGATAAAATCCCCAAGCAGGTCCCGCTAAGAAAAGTAAAAGAGGATGACTCAAAGGACTTGGTAAGCTACTATTTCTCGTCACCCAAGATCGTCAAATGGTGCAAGGGGATTGGATACGTCAAATAGCTTACCAACAAGCACCACAAAAAAGGTTAATTGGCACCCCTAGTTAAACTATGTGCCTAAGTTAGGGGGTTAAAAACCCTTAAAACAGTCAAAAAGAGTGCTAAAAACTAAAATTTTACCTTTTGGAAAAAGTTGTCTAGGGAAAATTTTCCTGTCTAGAGGGAAAATTTTCCTATATGCAAGGCAAGTTTGCTTGTCTATAGGTCAAGTTCACCTGTCCAGAGGGAAAGTTGACCTGTCTGCTAGTCAGGTCTGCCCCTCTATGAAATTTTTTCAAAAAGTTAGTTTCTGAGTTTGAGGAGGGCAGGTCCGCCCCTCTACAGGTCATGCTCACCCCTCCATGAAAAAATTGCAAAAAGTCAGTTCCTGAGTCTGGGGAGGGCAGGTCCGCTTGTCTGTAGGTCAGGTCCACCCCTCTATAACTTGCACCTGCAAAAAGTCAAAAAATAGCAAATGTGAAAAAAATAGATCCATTTGTGGGTCCCACCAGGTGTGCCAAAAATGTGATAGGCAAAAATACTTGTTAGAATACAAGCAACAAAAAAGAGAGTGTGCAAAACAACAACTAAATACACCCTACACCTCAAGATTGGCCTAATGACTAACTTAAATAAGCAAAATGAAATATTTCACCTTATTGAGTTGTCCATTGATTGGCCCTTTGATCTTTGATATTTGTATGCTCCTTGGAAGGCAAGAGATGCAAGCTATGAGATGAGATGAAGATGGAAAGATGAGTGAAAATGGATGCAAGTATGAAAATTTGGCTAAGTATGGCTCAAAGAAATTTTTGCAAGAGTTTGGCTAGCATGAATGATCTCTCCCCAGAATGAGAGAAATGAGGACGTATTTATAGAGAATTTTGGGCTCTCTAGGGAAATGGATGGTTGGGACAAACCAACAAATCCAAAATGTAGGGCTATGGTGAGTTGAAAAATCTCAAGCCTTCACATCTTGACATGTGGCATGTGAAGTGGCTCAAGAAGGATGATGTGTACATGAGTTGGAAGGAGAGTACATGACATGGAGGTACTACATAGTACCTTGAGATTGGACAAGATATCCTCATAAAGGAGGGCCTTGTCCCCATGTGGGTGAGAGGAAATGCGAGGAATTAAAAATTCTTCAAATATCCACATGGGGATGAGAAAAAAAATTTTAAATTCCAAGGGATGTATTGGGGGATTAAATGTGAATTAAAAATTCACATAAGAAATGGAGTGCCTTCTCCAAAAGGAGAAAGCCTTTAATGAAGGTTGACTTAGGACATATTCAATAAATGACATGGAGATTAGGTTGTCCTAATTAAGTGATTAAGGTTGTGCAAGTACCTTATTAGACAAATTAATGACATATTAGAGGCAAGTGGGAGACTAGGAAGAGTTCACGTGTGACTTGATGTGACAAGTCAAAGATCACATGGGGAAGACAAAAATGAATTTAATATTCCTTGGAAGGATAAAAGGAATTAAAAATTCTTTGAGAGGTTGATTAGGCTAGTTAATGAAGGATTAGAAGAGGGTTAGGTGGCTAAGACAGATTAGTGGCCAACTTGCAAAAGTTGGAGGATGTGACACATCCTAATCAAGGATTACGGATGTGCACATCTCTAATGATGAGATAGGAGAATAATTAGGATTAAGAAAGGGATGTGACATGTGAGGCATATTTATTTAATTCATTTGGTAAAAGGGGGAAGTTATTTAATTATTTAACTAGACACCTTAGGGTTTAGTAGAACTTTAAAGGTATTAATTAAATAATAGTGATATTACTTAATTAATGCAGATAAGGGGATGTTTAGACGAAAGGGGATAAATTTGGATAAATTAAGTGTCCAAATTTAGGTGTCTACACATATAAATGTTGGATAGTAAATGCTCCAACCACACAAGAATGGGACATCTCACAAGAATGGGATATGAGTTGTGAGATAATCTCTATGATTATAGAAGGTAGCTTTTCATAGGATCTTAAAAAAAATCACTTCAATTTTTTTCTAGAAAAGAGGAAGAGAAAATATAAAATAAATCTATCTAAAGGGAAAATGCCAACTAAAAACTCTTTATTCTCACATAGTCTATTTGTAGATTTGCATAGAAAGCATATTCTATGCTCTTTCAGTTGACATTTCAGTGAGGCTCTAAGTACATGTATTTATAAATGTTGGATAGTAAATGCTCCAGCCACACTGTAATATAATAATTATCTTATTTAATGTAATATAATAATGATATTATAAAGTAATAGAATAATTATATTATAATGTAATATAAGAATTATATTATAATGTAAGATAATAATTATATTATAATGTAATAGAATTATTATATTAATTCAAATTTTATACCTAATCATTTTTGTGAGTACGACTAACAACAACACAGAATGCCAATTACTATTATCTTGTGTTTTTTAGAAATGTTGGATAGTAAATGCTCCAACCACTCTGTTAGGCATACGAATAAACTTTCCTTTCATTTGGTCACCAAACTTTTCATTGGCTGTATTTTTTTGAGGTGATGGAGCATCCCTTGTAGCCACTAAAATGTTGTCTTCAGAATTGTTAATGTGGTACATAAAGAAGAAAGGATCCAACCTTTGACATCTCCATTATCAATATTTTCTTCGTAACTACCATTCTGGTGGGTGGCGGTTATGAAGACAATACTGATAAAGGAGATGTGCAATGATCATGTTCATTTTTTTCATCATTGTTAAGACCAAATGATCATGTTAATTGTCTACACACATTAAATTTCTCGTAAGTGGATAGTAGGGAATGCCCACTATTTACAATGGAAGAAGGAGCAAGAAGCATTGACCAAGTCTATAGAGGGGATGAACATTGAGGGTGAAGGCTAGTTGAAGGACAACGAGACCTTTTCCCATGCTATGAAAAGGATTTGTGATGTGAAGGCATAAATCAAGTGGTCTGAGAAAGCGGTTGCTAGCATACAAGTAGACTTGGACAAGAAACTGCCTCAAATTCATTAGATACCTAGTGAAGGTAGTAGTAATATTCCAATAAAGAGACAAAAGAATGACGAGGAGCACCTACGTGTGCGATCTCCTCCTAAAATAATTGTAATAAGTTCTAATGAATCTAAGGATTATACACCTCTAACACCCTAAATAAAACCCTTATGCAAATGTTGACAATAAAGAAAATATTAATGCAAAGGTTATTAATAAATAAAGTACTTATGTGTAACTATAACTCCAAGTACAAAATGTGAGGTTGGTTAACCTTTGGTTCTAGGTCTACAATTACACTACATGTACTCCTGTGACACTAAAGTTGACTATCTATTAAATATTGCTAGCAAAAGTTTCTAAATTGTAATTTTGTTCAAAATTTATATGATTATTAATTATCTTATGAAGCTTTCTGAACATTAGTACCACTGCTATCATCTCTGTCTAGAACTCACCAACCTCCTAGATGAAAAGAAATTTGATACTAAAAAATTGCTTACACTTCTCTTTGTAGTCTTGTTAGCTTTGAAAATTCAATTAAAAATCATACAAAAAATTTCTACAACTTAGAATCATACATATCTTTATAACCTGTTACTTATTTATGAGTTTCATTTATTGTTTAGATAATGGCTACCCACAATGAATCTCCTTCTAGCTAGCGATTAGTCCAATAGCAAGAAGCCCCTGAGGATTCAACGAATTCAAACACACATGTGCCAAGTCTGGTAGACAAGTTGTACACATCAATTGAAGCCCATTCAAAACAAATAATTAGAGAACTCCATGATGTTGCATTGCTTTTTACATGGAGTAGAATGACAAGAGATTGATGACATGGAAGAAATTTCCCGCAAATTCAATACAACATGCAAGAAAGTTGCAAGATTCTCTAATTTTTTAAGAGAACTTTATTATGTCGAGCAATACAAGGAACCAAGAGCTGCAAAAATTGCTATTGAAGAATTTATTTTATACTTGAATGATAATTAGGGTAGACACATGTGAACCATATAGAGCGTTGTTCCATGGTTGGTTCACTCTTATGAACAACATTTTGATGTAGACTTTCATGTCTATTTTGTAAAAAAATTCTTCATGCGTGTTGTATGTAGGTGGCAACCATGATTGACTTAGTCTTACAAACAATATTTTCATATAGACTTTGATGTCAACTTTTGCAAAAGACTGTTCATATATTTTGGATGTACATGGCCTACTTGATATATAAATAGTCATAAGATCACAATAATGAGTGCATTTTTTCAAGGACCAATATCCAAAACACAATAAAGGTTTCATTTTTCTTCTTTGTGATGAATTTTTATGTTTGTTTTTTTCAGCACACAATATACAAATTATTTAATTGAATTAATGTCATACCTTAAATTTAATTAGTTAATTTCTAATCTTTAGATAAAAAAGGGAATATAATTTCATTAGTTTGATAACTTGAAATTTATTCGACTAATTATACTTCAACTATACTTCTTATTTAATAGTCGTGTAAATTTTTCTTCTATTTAGAACCTTTCGATTGCAATAGTCTTTGATATTAAATGAAATTCATTTAAAAGAAAAGTAGATTTACCATTGAAAAACATCGATATTGAATTTTGAATTAGAGGAGCAAAGAAGACAATATAGAAGATGACAACGAGAACAAATGACAGATGTTGAAAGGGAAGAACAGAGAAAAAGACATAATGAAGTTGAAAGAGAAAGCTATGTTAGATGAAGGGCATAAGTAATAGTACAAGATGAGATAAATGTAGGTGTATAAGTAAACATACAAAACCAAAATGGAATGCTTCACGATGATTTCAAAAAAATTCAAATACAATTTCAACATCAATTAGATAACTTGACAACACCAAGCACGTGTTATATCTATCAAGAATGCTACTTAGGATTGAAAGTATTTCACACCTCTGAAGGTGTTGTTTGTAATAGATTTCGTCAAGAGAAAGGGAATCATATATTTTCTACTTTAAATAATATGGATCTTGGGCCACAACTAGAAGAGCTTGTGAAATTGACTCAAGTAGAAGAAATGTTGATTGCACGTGTTAGCCCAATATTAAAAGTTACCCATGCAACCGGTGGTCAGTACATATAGAGGACACACAATAAGTTTTCCACAAAATGTGGAATATGTTTCAAATGTTTTGCCACATTCAATAAGAGAGTTGTCAATCATCATTGTTTGAAGAAGGGGTCAACGTGGCACAAATTATAAATTCATAGTGAATAGGGATCATGTGTATAGGGCACTAAAATACAAAGTAGACCATGAAAAATTTTATTCAAATGTCAGAATCAATGAAAATACTCTAAATGATCTCATAGGAAATTCTAATGAAAATATATTCAACAAATTACAAACAGTGCATATGGAATTTGATTCTGATTCAAATGTAATTGTATTTGTGGGTCCAATCATGGAAATTGATCAAGAAAATATAATTCATCACACTACGTCAATGGCTTATATGCCACATAATGCTTAAAGAGAAATGGAATTGATTTAGGGATGGGTTAATAACCTTGATGCAAATTCAACAACAATGATTGATTGGCCAGGAATTGGTTCATCTCCTATCAATGAATATGTCACTCTAGGATTACTTAAGCTCCCAACATCAATGCGAAGACCCAACAACAACCATGTAGTGTTGTGGTGGTTGTGCAGAAGGTTTTGTGAAGGCTTTGGTGATCCAAAGTGGAACTTGCAACTACAATATCTCATAAAAACCACTTCCAAATATTCTTTTGATGGATGTTTATATCCTCATTCAAAGCTCCAATTCACACACAGGAAGGAAAGATGCTTTAAAAGGTTGAGGAGTTGGGATTTACACCCACTGGTTGCATTCTCTTAAAATTTTCTAAGTACTTTTCAGAAAAAACCCATTTTGAACATATCCTTCAATCACGACATTCCATGATATCACATTTCTTTGAGGTATTTTTTGAAACAGTTCACTTGCCTTGTTTATGCTTCCACATTTTCATGTATGTCTAGCAAGGCACTTGTAACTACAATATATGACAAAAAAAATCCTTGTTTTTATGCTTCGATGGATGTCCCTTCATTATTACTAGATATCTGATGTAGTGCACATTATTATAGTGCAAGCCTTATTTTCAAATTGTTTCATTTAGCATCACCAATATTCTCCACACAAACAGTGTCCCTATTTAAAATGATGGAAATGGTTCACATATCTCAGAATAATTTCTCTTGCAACAATCTTGGAGATGAATTCAGATGCAGTGTGAAAATCAGAACATACTCGAAGGTTCTTAACAACTCTAATAGTTATACCAGGGGCCATGTTTAACAAATCGAATGCAATTGCTAACTTTTACTACGGTGGAAGATAAATGATTCATTTTTCTTCTATTCCATATCATTAAGTAAAAGTCTTGAATCTGGAAATACCCTATTGCCTTTATTTTCCAAGCCAATTTCTCCAATTTTGCATAGCTCTCCCATGTTTGTGGATGTGATCTGTCTCCTACAATTTTTTAATTGATTTATCTTTCTGCTATGTTTGGACTTAATTTTGTAAACTTGCAATATACAATGCACTTTTATTCTTTCTAAGTTGATACTAATAGTAATTTTGTTGGTTGTATTGAGGCATAGCTTCATTCATGGTGGAAAAGGCAACACCTTATTGCTCATATCCAATGGCATGTTGCATATAAAGGAGGAAAGATTTTAGGGTTATTGTTGACTACATTGAAGGAGAGAGCTTCATATATGGGACACAATCAACACTCTCCTTCTTGGATTCTACACATTATAGCTTGTTCCAGGAAGATTTCCCATGTTGTAGAAGTTTTAAGAGATGAAAGGGGCATGTGCTCGCATTGAAAGGCTCCAAGCATGCGGGGTGATCCCATAATAGTGGTTTACAATTTTTGGCCAAACTGGACACTGAAATTATTATTTTTAACTAAATCTTCACATTCGAGCACTTATAGCGGCTAAACTGTGAGGAATTTGAAGATAGTGCAAACTAGAGTCTCATCAAATTTTGTCTGTAGATTCTAAAAATATTTTTTTCAAAATTTTTGGAATCAAATTGCACTTCTTTTTCCATCTCCCACGAAAATAGATTTTTTCAGAAAACAACATTTTTAAAAAGTGACGACACCGTATAACACATAAATTTTTTTTTCATGAAGGATAAAATTTAATTCTTTCAAAATTAGATTTGTAACTTTTATATCTAGTGCTTCCACTTGGTTAGATAGTTTTTATTGAATATTTTTTCCTTAATCAAGTTTCAAAGTCAAATGAATTTAATTTAGACACAACGCGACCGTGTAACGAATTTTTTTGTATATGTCAAAATTTTATTTTATTTTTGTTGGATCAAGGACTTCAATATCTGGTGCACTCATATTTTTCAAATTTTTTTGATAATATCTATTTTTCCACATGTGAAGAACAAAGAAATTCATTTTCATGAAAACCTATGTTTAATAAAACTTAAAAAACAAATACATAACAAAACCAAAACATATTAAAATTATATTCATTGGATAGCTTGTTCCAGGAATACCATAATCATTTCAAATAAATTTTAAATGAATTCATTTGATCCCCAAAATCTTAATCAAAAGTGATTTTTTATTAGCATTTTGATAGGTGTAAAGGAGACGCATTTATAGGTATGGTTTAAAACTAGCGAGGTTCTATCCAAGGGGGTTTGATCTAAGGTGATTTGATCAAACCCTCTTCAATTGAAATCCTTAAAATGGAACTTTTTAAGGATTAAATCATTATATTTTCTAAAAATATGTGATTTCAGGTAAAATTTGTTCCTCTCAGGAATTGTAAACCACTATTATGACAGCACCTTGCGTTGCCATCATTGCAGAAGTCTTTTGGAGAAGTTTTTTTCTTATCATTTTTTTGCGTTGTAATTCAGATTTTCATTCTTGTGACTGAATAAAATTTGTAACTCTATTTCTAAGCATTTTCAAGCAAGATAGATATTTCAGACTTGTGCAAGTTGTAAGAACGCCTTTCTTTTAATAAAGTTCAATGATTTATCCTTCTCAATGGTTGTCTTATTGTGTGTAGTTGATGATTGATGTGTATTTCTACGTTTTATGTTTAAATCCTCAAATATCAATCAATTAAAGTGACTAAATATACTACTAATCAACATCAATTAATAATTAAATTGACTAAATATACTACCAATTGATAGAAATCAATGAACAGTGAATAAATATGACTGAATATATGACTAGTGAAATAAAAATGACTAAATGTACTACCAAATTGATCAAAATGATGATAAAAATTAATGGCTAAATATACTACTAATGGATAGAAATTAGTGAATAAAAATGACTAAATAACTAACCAGATTACAACAATCAATGAATAAATCAACAACTAAATATATCAGTGAATAAAAAATGACTAAATAAGTGACCAAATGAATGACTAAATATACTACCAAATCAATCAATCAAAGCAACCAATAAATGACTAAAAATGGTTTAATCATTAATCTGGTCACGTTATAAATGACTGGCAATAAACTACTAATGGTCACGTGATCATGTTCATTCATTTATATGCATTTTTAGTATTTTTTAAATCATATATTGATGTTTTTGTACTAGTGTTTCTCTAGTACTCAAATTCCATCCTTTTTAACATATTATAAAGAAAATTGGGCACAATTACTAGCCTATTATGGTGAAGATGACTAAGTAATTTGAAATGTACAGTAGATAGAATATTATGTCTACCATCACAAGTAAGATATCTAATAACATAGGAAGCACAGTTGGCCCAAAACCATTGAAGATAAATTCTCTTTGTACCTTGTGATGAAAAATCCAATTTTTCTCCTCGCTCACATAATTCTTCTCTTGTAGCCACTGCATCTGCTCAAACTAGAAACTATACTCTAGTCCTAGGCAAACCAAATACTTGTTCTATTGATAATTCAAATGCATCTACTGACAACCCTTTAACCATTGCTTCACATGCTCCAATGGGGCTTCAAATTTCCTTGTTATGTCATTGTTAAATTTTGTTGGCTTTAGAAAGTAATCATGCCAACCAACTCTTGTGAAGATAGGAAATACCATTGCATCTTTTGATATATTCTTTTGTGTCGAAGAATCTCTCCTAATAACATCACCTTCCATTATGAATCTCTTTACCCCTGCTCAATGTCTTAACCTTAAAAAATCATCTCAATTTTCACTTCACCACCCTCAAACCCTTCTCTTATTCTACTATTTTCTCATGCACTCTCACTATAGCTATACTGTAACTACAACTTCCCTTCTTCTTTGTATGAAATTAATTGAGATTAAAAATGGGTTTTGGGTTCAACTTAGCTCAAGATCACAAATTTTAGGAAATTGGAAATTGAATTTACAACAAAAAGTAGGTGCAATTTTAGGACAAAAAGGGTTTGCATGTCATATCTTTTTGTTTGCATTTGTTTTCAGGTGGCAAAAAATGAAAAAAACCAATTGATAGTATACCCTCCCCCAACTTAAGGTTTGAAGTGACCTCACTTCAACTTGTGATAGGAAAATGTATCATTATAAAGTATGGAAACAAATAGAATGAATATATCACATGCTTAATTTAATATGAAAATGCATAATGAAAGTGTTAATAAATCTATGATAATTATGGTAATGTACTTTATGTACTTGTCGAAGGGGATTAACTGAACACCACATGTATGAGCTGAATAAAATGTATCTACAATATGATTTAATGTGACAGGTAATTGCAGGTGAATGGATGATGAGATGACATGTGTAATGTAATGAAACAGAATAAATGGGTGATGGTTAGTGATGTGATAGTTCAAATGCTTAAAATTTGAATTAGGAATGTGAAATAAGATAAGCATGTTGTGGGTAATTATGATAAGACAGGTACTGCATATGTGAGAAAAATGAGGTGAAAAGGTGAATATTGCAATTAATGTGGCACAAAATTTTAAATTTCCTACTAGATGGCACTGTGGATACCTTCAACATCAAGTCTCATCTGAATTGTGACAGCTTTTGTGCTACAAAGCATCCCTACTTCAAATGACCCTTACTAAATGTTGACAGTTGTATATATAAGACATGTCCCTCTAGAAAAAGTATGCACATCATTGTAACTTTTTTGTGTGTGCATGTGAGGTGGAATAATAAATTAAACCTAAGTGATCTCAAGGGTTGAGTTGTGTAGCTCAATCACTAAGTCACCTGAAGAACTTGGTATATTTGTTATTGTTGAGGCAATACTCTATGTTTTGGAACCTATATCTAGATCATTGAGAGTATCTTACTGCTGAATGAGAGAAAGAATGAAATCTTCCTTATGTACTAGTTTCTTATATAGTTTCAATATGTAGCCATTGACTAGGAGAGAAAACATTACTGCATCTATGGTGTGCAACTTCATCGCTCCATTAGGAAAGACTTGGCTGATGACATAAGGTCCCAACCACCTAGATTGGAGTTTCCCTTTGAAATCCTTGTATCTTGAATCATATAATAAGTCCTAATCTCCTACATTAAATTCCTGTCTTGATATATTTGTCATGCCACTTTGTCCTCTGGTTTTGTATTATCTCAATGATGGATTTCCTCCATCTTGATTTCATCTATCCCATTTAAGTGGTGTAATTTTTCCTTTTGAGTTGTTGTGAGATCCATGTCCAGCTCTATTGTTGTTCTTAATGTCTTATACTCAAACTCAATTGGGAGGAGTATTGTTTTTCCATATACTAACTCATAGGGTGTGAAACCAATTATTTTCTAGGTTTTTCCATATGCCCATACTGCTTCTAGTAATCTAGCAACCCAATCTTTTCTATGTAATTGCATTGTCTTAGTTAGAATAATTTAAATTACTCATTAGTAACCTCCACTTGGCCATTGGCCTGAGGGTGGTAAGATGTTGAATTTTTGTGTCTGATTTGATATTCTTCAAGCAATTTGGTGATGAGGTATGAAGTAAATTGTGGGCCCTGATCATTCACTATTTCCCTAGGTACTCCATACCTAGTAAAAGTTTCCTCATAAAAGAATTTATCCACATTGTCATCTCTCAAAAACTATAATGCTTTCAATTCTACCCACTTAGTCAGATAATCAATGCAAACCAAAATATACTTCATGTTGTTAGAAGTAGGTGAAATCAGTCTAATGAAGTCTAAACCCCCCTTTTCAAAGGGAGCTAGTGTTAATTGAGGTTGTAATGGAATTTCATCACTCCTTGTTGGCTTACCCATCCTTTGGAACCTATCTCAACTCCTTGTATACTTGATAGAATCCTTGTGTAAAGTTGGCCAATAGTAACTAGTTGCGAGGATTTTGAATGCTATTATTTTTGATACAAAGTGACTCCCCCATGGTTCATCATGACAAGCCTTCATGATATCAAAAATTTCATCTTTCCTTATGCACCATCTCATGATGTTTTCTGGATTAGTGTGAAATAGGTAACTAGATATCCAAGAGTATGAAAAGCACTTATGTACCATCTATCTCTTTTCCCTTAGAGGAAAGTGTGGTGGAATCTGCCCTGTCACTAAATAGTTTGCAATGCAAGCATACTAGGGTATATGTACATGAAGAGAAAAAAAGTGTTCATCTGTAAATGAGTCATCCACTATCCCTTCTTCTAACTATGTTGGCAACCTTGGCAGAAAATCTGCTACTACATTATCCTTACCAGGCTTGTCCACTATTGTGATATCAAACTCTTGTAGGAGCAACCATCTAACTATTCTACCCACTACTACAGGCTTGTTCATCAGCTATCTAATATTTGTATGGTTTGCATGGAAAAAAGCTACATAACAAATAATGTAATGCTTGAATTTATGGACAACATACACTACTGCTAGAATCTTCTTCTCTGTAACAATATAGTTTAGCTCTTATCCATGAAGATTATTGCTAATGTAATAAATAACATCTTCTTTGGTACCTTTTTTTTGACCCAAAACTACTCCAATAGAAAAATTTGAAGCATTAGTATGTATATGGAAGGGTAAGGTCCAATTTGGCCCCCTTAAAATAGATGCTTGGGTTAAGGCTTTCTTTAGTTCAGCAAAGGAATGTTGGCACTCTAATTTCCAATCAAATTCCATTTCCTTAGTCAAGAAAACAAACAATGGTGTAGAAATATTACTGAAGTGTTTAATGAGCCTCCTATAATAGCCTGCATTTCCAAGGAAGCTTCTAACATCTCTTTTATTCTATGAAATAGGTAGTGTAGAAATGATCTATATCTTATGTGGATCAACCTAAATCCTTGCACTAGATATGAAATGCCCTAAAATAATTCCCTAAGTCATCATCATAAAGCACTTTTCATTATTAAGGGACAAATTGTGTTCTTTACATCTTTGTTAAACCTTTTCCAGATTGTTAAGGGCTTCCTCATAAGTTTCCCCATAATGGTGAAGTCATCCATATATATCTCCATATAGTCATGGGCATAATAAAAAAAGATGTTGAGCACCTCCCTTTGAAAAGTAGCTAGGGTATTGCATAAACCAAAGGGCGGAATAGAGTAGGCATAAGTACCCCAAGGAAAGGTGAATGTTGTTTTCTCCCAGTCCTCTGGAACAATTTTTATCTGATTATAACCACTAAAACCATCTAGGAATGAAAAGTACTTCTTCCCTGCTAAAGATTCAAACACTTGATCTATAAAGGGAAATGGAAAGTGGTCCTTCCTAGTGGTTGTGTCCAATTCCCTATAAGCTACACATACCATCCATTTTCCACCTTTCTTGGAAACAATGACTAAAGGTGATACCCATTCACTATCAAATATAGGATAAATGAAGCCTGCATCAAGGAGTTTTTGAAGTCTGACTTTAACTATTTCTCTCAAGGAAAGGTTCATTCATCTTTGAGGTTGTCTAATGGGCATATAACCATCATTTATATAGATCCTATGCATACGTAAACAAGGATCTATACCCTTCATATCATGGTAGTCCCATGCAAAGGCTACTGTGTGTGCCTATATCACAATAGCTAGGGAATTATGCTACTCTTTAGTCAATGCATTCCTTATATTTAGCATTTTTCCTGGCATGACTTCCATCTCTTTAGGTGATTCTTGCACAGATGAGAGGTCAAGGCTAGAAATGATTGGTACACACTATTGTGGCAGTAAGGAATGGAAGATCTGAGATATTTTTTTAAGGAATTGGTACTTATAATGCTTTGCAAGGGGTCTTGTAAGCATGCAATTCAGTCATGTTTCTGCAGGCTCCTACCATAGTCATTCTATATTATATGAGAAATCAACTTGTCTTCATCCTAATCATCCAATAGAGGGTTGTGTTCTATTGTTATCAAAGTATGTAGGGAATAGTTATTTTCCCCATCCAAAGTGGGCCAAATGGCTTGATCAAGATCAACATAAGGTTGGGTTGGAGGATAGAGGATCAATTTCTTTATCATAGTCCCATTAGATATTATCATATTTCTAAACCTACAGCCTATGAATGCATTAGTTTTAGCTAACCATGGTCTACCTAGGATGAGTGGATATCCTACAAGGTTAACCTTTGGTTGTAAAACTATGAAATCAATAGGATATCTAATGCAATAACTAAATCTTCAAAGTTTCCTTCAAGCTTGACTATTGACCTATCAGTCAACTGTAAAACAATTTGTGTAGGTCTAAGGTTGGCTACTTGAAGTAATTGCATTTTTCTTTAGTCAAGACATTGATTGCTGCACCTAAGTCTATCAAGGTGTTCTTGATAAGGGTCCCATTAATCTTAACATCCACTACTAGACTACCAGGGTCTGTGTATTTAGGGATAGTTATGTTCCCTAGCATGAGATCAACAATTTTTCCTAAGACATGAACTGTTTGAAGATCCTTCCTTTTCCTCCATGGTTTCTTAAGACACAGGTCCCTAACCACCTTGGTACAGATTGGAATGTCCTTAATAGCTTGGATGAGAGGGATCTTAATATTGGCATCCTTAAGTTGACCTAGTAGGGTTATCTCAACTTGGGTGTGATGTTTTTGAATGGCTAAGTGTTTAGGGAAAGGAGGCTTTGGACTTGAGGTAGTTTGGTGTACCTGATTTGACTCAAGTTCCAAAGGTGATTTGTCTGAAGCTTCAACTATAGGTTCATCATCCTCCTTATTAGTGATTTGAGGGGATGAAGGTCTGACTATTTGTTTTTCTAACCTGAGGTGTACATCACTCACATCTACCCCATAAGTGGGGTATTGCATAGCCTTGTTAGTATAAGTTTGTTGGACAGGCTTGTTGTTAGGGTTAGGTTTTGGTTGGATAGGTAATTTTTGGTGGTTTGGGTGGCTAAGATGTATATTTGATGGATGCATAATGGCTTTTTCTTGTGGATGTGGAAGAAGTATAGGCCACTGATAATTCATGTTTTGTTGTTGCCACTATTGAACTTTTTTCCATTTTGGCTTCCACTGGTTTTGTTGTGTTGACCATTGAGGATTGTAATTGGAACCTTGGAAATTTTGTTGTGACCAAGGATTTGGTTGCTGATGGTTCCAATTTTGCTAAGGTTGTTTCCATTGTTGAGGGTTCGGCGAGCAGAAAAATTCTCATTTCCAATGGGAATGGATGAATTGAATTTAAGAGGCTCTTGTGGCATACCTTGTCTTTGTTTCCATGGCCTTCTTTGAGCTATATAAAAAAATTTCCATCCTCTCCTTCAAGTGGTTGAAAATCAGGTTTCTATGTTTTTTCTTGTTAAATACCACCCTCTTGCATTTATAGTTTGCTTTCCTTTGCGTACAGTTAGGGCAGTATTCATTGAGCATTACTTCAACTTCCTCTTGCTTCTTCTTTACATGGAGAGTGTCCAACTAAGTGGCACGATGATTGATAATGTACTCCTTCATGTTGTACAACAAATTACTTAACTCTATCTTTGAAACCCAATGGATGATTTTCCAATGGTGAATGTCCATTCTCCTCTTGGTCTCTTGGTGAAGCTCCTAGAGTAATTTCTACAAACCTTGTAGATTTCTTCAAATGGGATTTGAGAGATATTTCCTTCCCCAATAATATTGAGGAAATAAATACAATCCTGATTGACTCCCCTCAAAAATATTAACTTGAGGGATCCTTCAAATAACTTGTTCTATGGGTTTTTCTTCAAAGTAAAGTTAAATATCTATACATAGTCTTCTAATGGCTCATCCTCCTTTACTAATATTGTGAAAATGTCATCTCTCCTCCTATAAATTCCTCTACAATAATCTCGGTACTTTTCCAAGAATATTGTTTCCATGGTATCCCAGTTTGCAATAACATCCTTTCCTAATTCCATAAACCATCTTAGGGATGCATCTTTTAGAGTGGCAGGGAAGAGATTGATCCTATGAAAATTAGAGGTATAGTCATAGCTCTAGCATAGGACATCAAATTCAAACATAAATGTGCCTGGATCTTCAGTCACCAACCCATGAAAGACTGGTAATGTTGAAGGAGGGATATTCTTCAACACTATAGCCCTTTCTTGGTGGGTTATTGGAAACTCAAAGGTCACATGTTCTAGGTCATCCCATGGTTCGATATGCCCCCTTTTTAGGTGTAGTAGATGTTGGTGATAGGGAAATTTCTTCTTTAATATTACCTTCACTCTAAGTACTAGAGTCACTAATATCTGTTGTAGCTTATTGATGTGTAGAGGGGACAAATCTGTGTAAGGCATCTCTCTACCTCCGCATACAATGAATATGGATTTGTATAGTAACAGTCCTACACAATGTTAGTGTAGCTTTTTGGTATGTTGAAAAATATTAAGTCTAGCAGTCCTAATGCTGAAAACAAAGTGTAAACAATGAAAGCTTGGAAAAACAAGTCTGTGAAGGTAGCACCATCCCTATAAATGATGCCAAAAATGTAGAGTTTAAAAGTCTAGTATTTTGTAAACTTGGTAGAAACCACACAATTAAGAGGAATAACTAGCTACATAGTCCACTCAACATTGTAAATACTTCATTAAACTATCAACCAAGTTTTATAAACTTATGATGGTGCTACACTATATGTGCCTTCAAAGACCTGAGGATACCTAGGGTGTCTTATTAAAGTCATTCTACTTGCTAGAAAATCATAGAAACACATAATAGTGAAAGAAGTAAACTGGCACTAATGGCTATGGGTGCCTACAGTATAATGTATAACTGAACTACTACTAATAGAGAATTACTAAAACTAACTCAAAACTACTCAAACTATAACTAAACTTATTCTAACCTTTGGAGTACTACAAGTTAACTAAATGCATTCATGCTCATAAACAACCATTTTGATAATCACAACATGAGAATCTATTCTAACTTACATGCAATTTATAAAGCAATTATTAACAAAAATAACTGCTAAACAAAAATAAAATAGTTATAAATGTAGTGAAGAATAGTTACCTTGAGTTGCCTACTCAAGTCGTTGTCTTCACTTAACTAGAACCAAATCTAAATCATCATTTTTTATGCATTTATATGAACTTGAACTTCATTCATTAGATATTCCTAAAGATTATATAAAATAATTCTCAAAGATTGTATTCAAGGAAATCATTTTTGAATAATCAACATGTTTGTAGATGATAACCGAAAATTGAGAAGTAACTAATTAATGAAATAATGAATCAATGAGCACTATCTAAAGACTCAACCACCGACTATATACAAGCACATGTGAGTTTTATTCTAAACACAAATCTTAACTAAATTCATTAACTATAACTCCCTAGATATCAGAGTATGTAATTAAGATTGAATTATTCAAACTGCAGCTAAAAAGAAACAAGAGTTCAAATAGAATTAAAACTCTACAAAACAAATCTGCATGTGGAACACATAATCAGTTATCTAGAATCCTATCAATAAAATAATTCTTCTTCTTTTGCATCTTATGAACCATCATAATGATGCATGAATAACTCCATCAAGTGTCTCCACACAATAGTTATTACACTCAGCTTGATCTAGCATTTCCCCTGTTTTGTTGTCCAAGTCCTCCTTTTGATGTGGGCTAGTTGTTACAAGCTACAGTGTCTTCTTGGGCTGCAAGAGGTTAATCCACAAAACATATACACAAATCTAACTACCATGATTAAACACATAATTCCAACCATATTTTATACATACTCACATACAAACCATGCAATACTACTATATCATAACCATATTTCCATTACTATAATTCAAGTCCAAGGCTGTATAATAGGCATAAAAAGATAGCATAGCATAGGAATATGTTTGAAAGGATTGTCTAATAACATATGAAAGAATGCATAAAAATATCAAGAAATAGACTAATAAATGAACCCATCATATTCTATTGAAGCAAAGTATGGAAAAGTAAAAGAAGTCATATGTGAAATAATATACCTTTAAATAATCTTGGGAATATAGGTAACCATTATGAGAAACCAATGACAATTAGAGTATATCAAGGATAGTGAAGAGTCCTATTATGTATGGGGGATCAAAACATAATGTGGTTCATTGCTACTCATCAATGAGAGGCATAGAATAATGAAATATAGGTAGTACATTTCTTACTTAGGATCACCTTCTAGATTATTTTTAAGATTCATCATCTCATATTTATATTCTAGATTGGAATGTTGAGATAGTTACATACAAATTAGAAAATAATGGGAGCTATTAAAATTGGGATTTGAAAATATAATTAGTTAGCATTGTAGACACCTGAATTTGACATTCCCATATGGTCAAATTCACCCTTGCATTCCTCTGTTCCACATGCCTAAGCCATATTAATTAAATAATTTATTTTTTAGTTAATATTTCATCTTAGCCTGATGTCTCCTAAGGTATTTAATTAATCAATCAAATACCTTACCTTATTCCTCTCTAAATTAAATAAATAATTCAATTTATTTAATTTAGTCACTTTATCCAGTGAATTAAATCAATTGTTTAATTCATCTTTCTCTCTCCTCATGTCAACATCCTCCATAATCCCCTTTTAATCCAGATTAACCTAATTAATCTGTGATTAGGGTGTGCACATCCCTAATCATCATTAGGGTCACATCCTCTATAATTTGCAAGTTTCTCTTAATCCCCTCATTAGCCCATCTAATCCCATATTTTCACAACCTTAATCACTAATTATACCCTAACCTCACCTAATGCCATTTATGGTATGCACCATTAGCCAACCCACATAAATACTTTCTCCTTTTGGAGAATTCCCCCTCTTACCCAGTTGAATTTTTAATTCAAGTTTATTCCCCCATGAATTGTGAGGAATTTGTAATTCCTCACAACCCCCCATAAGGAATTTTTAATTCCTTTATCAATCCCCATGAGGATTTGTGAGGAATTCTTAATTCCTCACTTGTCCTCTCATTGTACATGAGGACAGAGACCTCCTTTATGAGATCTTATCCATTCCCAAGGTACTTCCTAGTAGCTCCACCTCACCTCCACTTCCCCCCCTCTCATCCACCTCATCTGAAACATGCCATCATGAGATGGCTTGTGAGTTCTCAACTCACCCTAGCCATTGATCTTCCCCCCTTTGGATGAATCTGATCCCTTCATTCATTTAGAGTTATTCCCCTAAATATAGTGATTTTTTCCTCATTTTGGCTATCACTCAATCACATACACTTAGCTTATTCATGCACTCATACTACCCAGCTTTGGAGCCACCATTGTTACAACACTTTTGAGCCATCATCTTGCACTCAATCCACTACCCAGATACACCATTGCATTCCTCATCACATCACCATCATTTAGAGCTAGGTTGCATGCCATTTTTCTAACCAAGGAGCACACATTTTCAACAAAATCAAGGGCCAACCAAGTCAACAATTTGAACAAGGTAAATCACTCCTTTTATCTTTGTTTTGTTCAAATTCAACTAAGCCAATCTTGAGTGTTTGTTAGTTTCTTTCTTGTTTGCATTTCCTTTTGTTTTGCATCTTTAGACTAGAAATTCACTTGCACACAAGCGTCATTATTTTTCTTTTCATTGGAAAATAATTGTCATTTTATCCAACCCAACCATTCATTTGTCTATAAATAAATTATTTTCATGATTTTTAAGAAAATGTAATATAATATTAATTTTGTTCTTGTTAGATGTTTTTTCCCTTCATATGTGGTAAGTTCCTTTTCTTTCTAATTATTACAAAATATAAGAGTCAAAACTCATTAATATAAATAACTTATGAAAGTCATCTTCAAAACATACTATTATATCCCACAAAAATTAACATTCTAAGAATTCTACATCAACCACATAAAACAAATCAATTACAAAATCTACAACTTCATCCCATAAAAAATAAAATTTTAAATATTTTATATCAAATTAATTATAACATTAAAGAAATACATTGATGATTGGAGTTCTACCCACATGGCATCTTATTTCTTTATATTTATTTTTATATAATATAAATGATTACAAAAATCTAACACTTTAAACAAATATCCTATAAAACATAATTCATACCATTAAAATGATAAATCAAAGAACATTTATAATTAGAAATTATAGATATTTTTGTAAATATAATGGTTCATATAGAGATATGATAGAGTAGCCCTATAGACAAGTCCAAGCTAGGTTTATTATATTCACAAGAAAAACAACCAACCCCATAGAAGGTAGTTAAGATTAGATAATATGGAATGGAAAATGTCTTCCCTGCAATTTTAATCAACACATAATTTCATCAAGAAGTTTATATCTCCTTCTAACTCTTATGTTTCCTCTTTAGGTATGCAATTAATGTCAGCACAACAGTTTCTCAAATTTCTCTCCGCTTTATAGTGAGTCTCCAAACCTAATAGAATCCATCATCAAGTTAATCTTAGAGCCTGTCTCCTCCTCTTGAATACTGTAGCAATAATCACACACCTTACAATCTGATACATTATCAAAATATTATAGTTGGAAATCCTCTAGTATACATGTATACAAAATGTGGAAGCATAGACAAGGTACGTGAACTGTTTGACAAAATGCCTCAAAAGAATTTGGTCTCATGGAATACCATGATTGTAGGATATACACAAAATGTGTTTTTTAAATATGATTTCAAAATATTCAACTAGATGCGACCGGCGGGTGTAACAAAAAAATAGGAGTTTTGGAATAGGGTATGGATATCCATCACAGTATAAATGATAGGGGGGTTTTGTTAGATCTTCTAGCTGCAACTTCCCTACAAAAATTGTAAGAATAAACAAGGCACATGAACTGTTTGACAAAAGGCCATGATTGTAGGATATGCAAAATGTGAAAGCATAGACAAGGCACACGAACTATTTGACAAAATGCCTCAAAGAAATGTGTTCTCATGATCACCTAATTGCAGGATATTAACAAAATAGATCTATTGAAAAGGTGTTAGAAAATTCCAACCAAATGCAAATGGTATGCGTAAATCCATACTCTACAACCTTTGCTAGCGTACTCCCAACCTATGTCAAAATGGGATTTTTGGAACAACGTATGCACATCCATCAAAGTATAAAGGACATGGGAATTTTACCAAAGGTTGTTACAACTATTATAATATTTGGGACATATGCTTAG
>VDFB02281492.1:269063683-269444774 GCA_007258455.2 Sequoia sempervirens
ACATAAATGCATAAATCGATATATGCATGACCGCATCTATGGATACATAGATACATAATGACATGAAGAAAAAGACACATGGATATATGCATGGACGAAACCATATAAAATTGATATATGTTCAACATATTCTAATCAATGAGTATTTAGTCTGGACACCTTGATATTGACATGCTAATTAGCCTTTAAATACATAACAATTAAAAGAAAGAAATAATGATTATTATCCTTGTGCACATTTCACCTATTAATCAAAGCCAATTAACAAAGTAGGAATGGAAAACCATGTGCATGTTAATATGTTAGAGAGCATTTATTTGTGCATAAGTGTATAGGGATGCCATGAGTTGTGATTTCTACTTGCATGTAGTTGGATTAAACAATTAATAGTAAGTGGTAGACAATGAAATGAAATAAATTTAGGCAAATGGAAATAGAATGACCCCATCGGGTTGGAAATTGAATATTTATGTGGCTTTTAGATGATAGCAGGTTTGGAGCCATGAATGAGACTTGTTAGATGCTAAAATGTCACAGTGATGATAGCGTGTCAGCTAACAGGTCCACCTGACATTTGACTCATGTCAATCTAGTCAGTTCCATATTTCTCATTTATCCTCATTTCATCTGATATCTAATTAATTAGGAAGCTGCCAACTAGTGTTTAAATACACAGGAATAAAAAGAAAGAAATAAATACAATTATCCTTTTGTACATATTAGCTATTAAAGAAAGCGAATTAACAAAGTAGCAGTAGAAAACCATGTGCATGTTAATATGTTGGACAGCATGTATGTACACATCACTGTATAATTATCTTCAAAGCCCTCAGTGTTTGATTGCGTAACCTCAATATTTTGTTCATATCTTTCTTTGTTCCGTATGGTGCAAATGTTGTTGTGATAGATGGTATACATGTAGGTATGCATAGAATCCATATATCCATACATACATGTATTCATGCATACTATTGCCAGATGCATATATGCATATACCAATGTATACATGTATCAATAGATACAACCATACATATACTGGTAGGTGCATGTATACATAGTCACATATATGCATGAATCAATATATGGATGGTTGCATCTGAGGATGCATAGATACACAATGACTTGTAGTAAAAGACACATGGATGTATGCATGGATGGAACCATATGAGATTGAAATGTTTTTAACAAATTTTAATCAATGAGTATTCAGTCAGGACACATTCATATTGGCATGTTAACTTTGTCATTTTCTTCTAGCTTGTAGCTCTCATTCACATTTGTATCATTTCATATCTAATTAATTAGTTAGCTACTAACCAATCTATAAATACATAAGAATTAAAGGAAAGAAATAATTATAATTATCCTTGTGCAGATTTCACTTATTAATCAAAGCCAATTAACAAAGCAGCAGTGGAAAACCATGTGCATGTTAATATGTTAGACAACATATATTTGTGCACAAGTACATAAGGATGCCATGAGCTGTGATTTCTACTTGCATGTAGTTGGATTAAATAGTTAATAATAAGTGCTAGAAAATGGAATGAAATAATGTTAGGCAAAAGGAGATAGAATGACCCGATGGAATTGGAAAATAAAAATTTATGTGGCTTTTACATGATAGCAAGTTGATAGCCATGAGAGTTCTTGGAAGCTAAAATGTCACAATATATGTAGCGTATCAGCTAATAGGTCTAGCTGAGATTTCATTCATGTCAATTTAGTCAATGCCATTTTTCTCATTTATCCTTGTTTCATCTGATATTTAATTGATTAGGACTTATGCATTCGCCCAGAATGCTTTTAACTGGCAGCATTGGCCAATCACATTTCGGCATTTAACATATTACTTTTTACTTTGTATAGTTTGAATTTGTAGAGCTATTTTTTATATTGGAAAATTAGCATTTGTCTATTTTTCTATTTGTTCGAGTAGCTTTATAAATCATTTTAGTTTTAAAAATTCAAGAAAATGTGAACGCATAGATTGATTAAATAAATTTAAGCAAAGGCATCGTTTAGAAACTGGTGGCTAGAGGTACGTAATCCATGAATGCAGATTAAATGCATTAAAATATCACGAAAATGCGAGCGCATAGATTGATTAAATAAAGTTAAGCAAAGGCATAGCTTATAATAAAACTGGTGGGTAGACGTACGTAGTGCATGAATGCAAATTAAATGCATTAAATGACATCTAGCTGGAGGTGAAGGCACTGGAAAGGCTATTGTTCAATGCTAAACCGGCTGCTAATGAACAACAAAAGCTTCAAAAATCTTAGTTAACATATAAAGGGCTGATAAATATTGATCTGCCAACTGGATGGGGTCATTTTACTTCAATTATGTAGCACTTATTCTTAGTTGTTTAATCCAATCACATGCAACCAGAATTCAGAATAGTTAGCATCCATACACATCTATGCATAGATACATGCTTTCTAACATATTGATATGCATATGGTTTTCTATTGGCACAATCCTTGAACATTCTTTAGGTGCAAGGGCTAGTTTATTAATTGACGTTGATTGATGGATAAAATGTATACATAGACACATACCTGCACACATGCATCAATGCATAGATGCATAGATAGATGAATGGATGTACACATATATATATGTATACATACATACATGATTACACGCATACATATATATATGCATTCATGCATCCATGGATGCATATATCCATGTATTAATAGATCCCTTAAAATATGCATATATTCAAACAACCCCAACGAGTTGGGGAATGAATATTTATGTGGCTTTTACATGATAGCAATCTCTTATAAATATGCATATATATGCATGAGGACACATAGCCATCAATGAATCTATGCATTTGCATTTTCATGAGCATTTAAAAACAAAAAGGATTGAGAAAGCCACTTGCATGGGCAGCAAAAATAGATAAATGCCAATTTTTCAATATAAAAAATGACTTATGAAATTGAGATCATATATATAAAAAGCAATATGTTAACACATTAAAGTATAACTGGCTGGCACTATCCACAAAAAAGCATTCTAGGCAAATGCAATAGTAATCTGTTATATACATATATACATACATGGAAACATAGATACATGCACACATATATACATAATTACATGCACACATATATAGATGCATACTTGCATGCATGGATGCATACGAAGACTATTTTTCATGGGATTGTTAAAGAGTGCACTTGCTCTCTATATGCTTCCATATTTTGCATGTGTGCCTATGATCTCTATTACTTTGCATGTGTTTTTTTTGTGTTCTATAAGCCCATGTTCTGAGGAAGAGTTTGTAGTGACAGAGTAGGAGATGTTATAGTTGCAGAGTCTAGACCCAGAAACGAGTTACTTGAGGTGATAATTTGTTAATTTTCATAGTTTCTTTCCATTAAAGTGCATTACAAAGCTGTATTTCGTTGTGTACATTTCACCTATTAATCAAATGCAATTAACAAAATAGCAGTAGAAAACCATGTGCATGTTAATATGTTGGAAAACATGTATTTGTGCTTGGCTGTATATTTATCTCCAAAGCCCTCAGTGTTTGATTGCATAACCTTTATATTTTCTTCATATTTTTCTTGGTTTCGTATGGTGTGAATGTTGTTGTGATGGATGAAGGTCTGTTTGTGCTATTTAATTGTGGAAGTTGATGTTTGAAAAGTTATTTTTTTTATTTGGAAACTAGCATTTATCTGTTTTCTTTTTTGTGTTTCAAAGTCAATGCATTAAATGGCATTGGGATTTATCATGTAATATAGATTTAAGTGACTTGAGATGCATTGTGATTACTTTGAGCGTGTCATTTTTGTTATTCTGCAGATGCGTGTAGTTGCAGGAGATGTTGTTGCTGCAGAGTGAAGACCGAGAAACAAGTTACTTGATACATGTATCCATACATACATGGGTGCAGACATCCATCATGGTATCCATATATGCGTAGATACATGTATCTATGAAAAGATGTATCCATAGATACATCGACACATATATGGATAGAAGCCTGTATACATATGCACATAGATGCACCAATACATATATGTGTGGATGCATTTATAGCTACAAGTATACATAGAAACATAGTTGCATGGATAGATAGATACATGCATAGTTGGACACATAAATGCTTAAATGTTTAATTGGTTTGCTTTGTTTCTATGCACTTCTAACTTACTAATTTTCTCAAAGAGAAAATGATTTTAAAAGCTATTCACACGAACATGCATGAAGTGGCATGTAGAGAATAGTTTCATAAATCATTTCTATTTTAAAAAAATAGGGAAATGCAAAGGCATTGATTGATCAAAGAAAATCTATGGTTTTTCTTATTTGTGGAAATAGCTTTAAAAATCATTAGAGTTTTAAAAATTTCAGGAAAATGCAAAGGCATAGGTCCATTTTGCAAAAGCGAAGGCAAAGGTTGATTAAATAATAAAAATGAGAGATTAAAACTCAAAGGTGCAGGCACACAGTGCATAAATGCAAAGTAAATGCATTAAATGGCATCTGGGTGGATGAGAAATTGCTGGAATGGCTTGGGGGACATGTATAGCCAGGCTGCTTTGTTCGTTTATTATATACTTAAGTCACTTGCTAGCCATGACTATTACTCTGTGTAGATTGTTTTTCTATTCTACAAGTCTTTGTTGTAGGAGAGTTTACAGTGACTGAGCAGACTTTGTTATAGTTACAGTGTCCAGAACCAGAAACAAGTTACTTGAGGTGATAAATAGTTTTTTCCCTCAGTTTTCTCTTACTTTAGAGGTTTAAAACACAGTGAAATTGGCAATTTGAGCAAAATAAATTGTGGTTAATGTCATTTTGCATGTAAACAAGACCATGAAAAAATATTGTCTCATGTCTATGAGTAATGTAGTACATCATTCACTGTACTCATGTGCCAGGTCAGCTTTTGAAATTAACTTTCTGGTCTTTTTTGCAATGCAGGAAGAATAATCATATGTTCACTTGCACAGTGCATAGCAACTTGCTAGGGATATAAGTAGTCTATTGAACAAAATTGCCTTAAATGCATAGAGGTGTAAACCAGTAGACATAAAACAAAAGCTTATGACTTTATAGGCTATTTGAAACTACAAACAGGGTTTGAAAATTGCATTCTAGCAGTTTATTCTATTCTATGGATATTGTATATAGGAAGTATAACTAGTTAACACATAAGCAAAACTTGTTCTATTTTTGAAGACAAATTACTATTGCAATTGTGGAAAATGCATTTTTCTGTTTCTATATGTGCAAGCAGCCTTTTAAATCATTTGTGTTCAAAGAAATTAGGAATACAAGATGACAAAATGAAAACATGAAAGAGAACTTTATGCAGTGATTATATTGAAGAATTTCAATTGCATTTCAAGAAAAGCAGAAAGACAATTTGGAAAGTTGACCTTGCAATCTACTATTGAATGATCAAGTACACTCGCAGCAATTTAGAAATTTTGGTTGTTATTGCAGTCAGAAGTAATTTTTCCTAGTACAATGACAAAATTGAGAGATGAGCAAAGTGTAAAAACATATACTATTTCATCTACAACCATGGGAAATCTTCCCAGAAGCGCATATTTGCAAAACTTTGCATTGTATTAAAAAAAAAAAGGAGAAGGTTAATATGGCAACCTCACGTTGCAGTTTGTGCGTGATTGTTTAAATAGACTTCAAAGTACTGATCCCTGTTACAAGGACAATCTAGACAAATGAGTACAGTGAGTGACATATACTATGCTATTCATAAAAACAAAACAAATTCTTATGTAGATTCATTTCGACGAGGAAGAACCTAAGCAAGAACTTTTGTTGCTTATAATGCAAATTGCATTTTATAATTTTAAAATACTTATTGTTATTTGTGTAGCCTATAATAAGCATTGCACCATGTAATAAGCTTTCATTAGAAAATGAAGACCATTTGTTTGTTTTTCTAAAAGAATAGCAATAAAGCTCAAGGAAATGACCAAAATGCAAAGAACTCCCAAAATTACAATTACAATGAATTTGAAAGAGAATGATATTTGTGATTGTTGTTAATATATACAAAAAATGATATTTACAACAAAAATGTAAAATGGAAATAGTTTGACTTTGGCACAAACTTAAAAGAACAAAAATCCAGAAATCACAAAATCTTCAATTTCCAATATATTATGATCTATGCTTTTAATAATTAGTATGATGAAATACAACTTTGAAGGGGCTACTGCGAGAGAATAGAGATTTTTTTCGAACCTATTTTATAGGAAGATCACAAATTTACAATGCTCACATTCACAGTAGGCATACACAATTTTCTCTTTTCTTCTCTAGTTTTTGTTGCAGTCACTACTAACAAAGTTTAGGACTTTGTGGTATTGAACATTGTAGGTAGAGATCCAACATACTATATAAGGCATTGCAGAAAGAAGTAAGGAGTCTGTTGTAGAACGAAGTAACGAGTGCCAACATGGAGGCAGTCATATTCATACTTTATAACAATAACTACAATGATTGCAGCATTTGTAGAAAATGGATTTTTATGAAAAAGCTTTAGAAACTTTGAAGCAAATGCAATTGGTAGGTGTAAAGGAAAATTCCAAAACCTTTGCTAGTATCCTCTCTGTGTGAAAATGGAAGCTTAAAAAAATTTCAAGCAATTGTAACTCTCAAGCAAAAGATCTCATCTCAAGTATTCCTATGGCAATTTTTTTTTGGAAATAAATGCAAAATGATGTTACTGATAAAGCATGAAAAAAACATTGTAGGCAGATGGAAAGAATTATATAGAAGCAATTTATTTGTGTAAACAACATATCCAGGTACAATAGATTTGTATGTAGGACTACACAGTAAGTTGTTTTGATTCAAAATTATCTTCCTCTATCTCATACCATTCTTTTGTGAAGCAACCCGAGAGTAAATGTTGGCTGAATTAGAATTACAACAATCTTTTGAAATTATTGCAGGTCTAAAATCCACCATAAAACTGGAATTTGAAAAAAAAAATCCAATTACATTTGGATGAAAGTATCTTCGTACAAATTACATTTGGGTGAAAGTATCTACTTAATTGGAAGGTTTGGTTTTAGTTGTGTTTCAGTGGATGTAAGTGACTGCATAATTGCTAAATGATCTACTATTAGTAATTATTTCCATAATGATCCTCAATTTGAAGACATTTGAAGCATTGCAAGGAAAATTAAATTTACATACAAATACCTATTGAGCAATGATATTGACATAATTTGAAATGATGTCCACAAACAAAATGTGTATTTCAAAGCATTACAAATTTACACAAGATTTTATTCCAGTTGTTTAATTACTATGTATAGAAATTTGAGTTTCTGCTTAATACAAAAAAACTGGGATTGAAAATGATCTCCATAAACAAAATGTGTATTTTAGGGCATTACAAGGTTAGAGAGGATTTTGTACCAACCCTTAATAACTATGCATAGAAATTTGTGTCTCATAATAACATAATTGTAGAAACATATGTTCATTTGGAGTAGAACTTGTGAAAAGGAGGAATGCTTTTTTAGTGGGTCCAACTGCGCAACAACTGTTGAAATATGAGCAAAGATTTGGACATCTCAATGTTAATTTAGTGTACAAAAAATAACAAATTTGATGTTCACAGTTTGCAATGAACCTAGAAAATGTATGTTGTGCCATGTGTGGTGTTGCATGGATATGAGGTACAACCATTGATGTGCATAGGTGGGAGTCATGAATTTTATAACGTTGATTGAATTTAGCCGTGATATTTGATGTCTAATTTTAGATGTGTCATTTTTCTTTTGTTATTATAGTAAACTATAGTTATATAAATAATGTAGTATTTAAAATATAATATTTAATATTATATAGTAGATATAAATTTTATATAATATAAAATTGTAAATGTATTTTAAGAATATAATAATTGAATATGCTAAATATTTTAAACATATTTATTATTTTATTGTATGTAAAATTTTAATTCTTTTTTATTATTATAAAACATCATATAATTATTGTATAAATAATTCAATATAATATTTTTTAAATTAATTTATTACGAAAATAAAAAGATTAAAAAAAAACCCAAGCCCTTTCGATTAAAATAATGCTGTTATATGATTGTAAAAAATAATTATTATATAATTTTTAAAAAAATTAATGTAGTATTTTGTAAATATAATTAAATGAAAAAAAATAAAACCATGCCGGAAATAATATATTTCAAAATGGCAATGGGTGAAAAACATGAATAGGTTTTGGTAATATAAAATATTTTTTTACAAAATTTAGTATTAACAAAGTGTATTAACCAAATTTAGTATAAAAATAAATATAATCAATGATATATAAATACTATAGTATTCAAAATTAGTACAAAAATTTAATTAAAAAAATTAAATAAAAATAAAAATAAAAATTAATAATCTAATAATCATATGCAATTAATAAAATCATAGTATTATCAAATATAAAATTATATAAATTATTTTTTATAAAATTATAAAATAAATAAAAAATATAAATGATGACTTTAATTAATAAATTGTAAAAGTGATTAAAAATTATAATTAAAAAATCGTTATTATAATACTTTATTTACCTAAAAAAATTATAATTAAAAAATAATAATAGGATACCCACCTAACTATAAAGTGATGATAATGGGAAAACAGTTAATAAAATAGGAGCATTGGTGAGCGGTAAAGATTAAAAAATGCAAAGCGGTGAAAACCCTGAAAAGCAAAGTGATTGAAAAATATTATGAGAACAGAAATAATGCAACAGGGGCTGGCGGAGAAGGCAAGCTTGAAAAACAAGGTGAAAAATGAGGGAAATCAGCGAATACATGAAAATACAATAGTTTTTGTTTTCAGTTTTAAGTATTTTTTTAATGCCAGATTTTAGTATTCTACGTGATGACTGCAATACAAAAAATCATTTTCTATAAAATAGTATTTAATATTTTCATCTTTGGGTATCTTTCCTACTATTATTATCTTTTCAGCGTACATACCACCTAACCATACTCTAAAACCATGGGCGAAACCATATTTTCAGGCTGCATAATTCTAAATTTTTAAATTTTACTTTTATCTTCCTAATATTATAAAACCTAAATATAAGTAAAAAACAAACTCGTAATGTAATGTATACGGGAAAAAACAAACACTTGCGTGGCATTCTGGGGGACAGTTCACGTGCCTTGTCTTTGCTTCCACATTTTGCAGACATGCTTACGAACAAATGGCAAGACAAAATTTATTAGAAACTTCAGCGTACCCATGTTTTCTCAAGTTCTCAACAGATCAGGAAATCATTATCTCAAATATAAAATTTATTTTGTGTTGAATCTCTGTGTTTTAGTTTTCTGCGTTTTCCAAATTTGTGCATATAAATAGGCAGTACATTGTATGAATGACAGTTTCCAATACATTATGATCTATGCTTTCAATGATTAGTATGATGAATGACAGTTTGGAAGGGGCTACTGCGAGAGTGCTGGTTTTTATACTGACAGAGCGGACAAATTTATAGTTTCGTTCTAAGCTAGTTTTTTCAGGTCTACAGACAAGCAAACGAGTTCTGTAGCAGTTTTTCTTCCAAGCAGTAGATCTCAGAGAAAACCTTTGAAAACCAGACTCAAATTGCACCCCAAAGCAAGTGAAAATGCAAGTAGAAAGCGGTTCAACACAAAATTTACAGGATCTCAACCCATCGGACACAAAAAATAACATGGAATCACGTGAGAATAGTATGGAAAATGGCAAAGAAGACAAATATTATTCAGAATACATTCCCGTGAAGAAGCACAGACTTATGGAAGCTCAAAAGATCTTGCAAAGAAAGGGGAAGGGTTCTCTGGATGCAGACCAACAATCCAAGGCGGCCGAGGCGAAACCCAGCTTGCTCGTAAAGGTGTCACAGCTCAAAAAGACTTACCTGAAATAAGCCCCACAAAGCAGCTCCTACAGCAGGAAAAAGAAATGATTGAAAGGCTTTCTGACTGAAAAACCCTAATGTCCATAAGGGAACTGGCCAAGGGAATTCAATACCATGAGCCCATGGTGACCGGCTGGAAACCGCCTACTGCAATCCGTCACATGACCGAGTCAGAATGCGATGCCGTCAGAAAACAGTGGCATATTCTAGTGGAAGGCGAGAAAATTCCTCCCTCGATTAAGAATTTTAAGGACATGAGGTTTCCCGAGCCTATACTATAGAAGCTCAAGTTGAAAGGGATTGTGCAGCCGATGCCTATACAGGTTTAGGGTTTGTCGGTCATACTTTCAGGCCGTGATATGATTTGGATTGCTTTTACTGGCTTGGGGAAAACCCTGGTTTTTGTGTTGCCTTTAATTATGGCGGCTTTACAGGTAGAGATCGTTTTAAGGAAGTCCTCATTTTTTTAGAATGGCAAGCCCTTTCAATACTGAATTTTCTTTTTTGTACTTTTGGTTATAATCCAGTCATAGTTTCCCTAGACGAGCCTCGAATTGCATCCCAATCTTCAATAATCTGATTTCTTTCTACACAGTTTCCTTAGAAGAATCTTTCTTTTTGATTAAATTCTGTGGAAAGCTTGAAATAATTATCATGTTTTCCTATTCTGTATGCATATATTGTGTCTTCAATAATATGATTTCTCTCTATACAGTTTCTTTAGAAGAATCTTTCTTTTCGGTTAAATTTTATGGAAAACTTGAAATAATTATCATGTTTTCCTATTCTGCATTCATATACTGTAAAGAAATTCCGATGAGTTCGGGAAGGAACAAATACTGAAGTGTAGCAATGACTACAGATAACAAAAAAATACTTATAGAATTAGATAAGAAGGAGCTGGCTGTGTTACCAAAATTTTGTGCTGAAATAATGGCAGATGACTTACCTCAAAATTCTGCTCTAATCGTCTGTAACTCATTTCTGGGTCTGGACTATGCAACTATAACATCTCCTGCTCAGTCACTACAAACTCTTCCTCAGAACATGGACTTACAGAACACAAAAACAACACACGCAAAGTAATAGAGATGCATAGCAAGTGGCTTAACTCTATATTAAATGACCAAAGTACCCTGGCCACGCATGGCCACCAAGCCAGCCATTCTAGTGCCTTCACCTCCAGTCAAATGCCATTTAATGCATTTAATTTGCATTCATGCATTACGTATGTCTACCGCCAGTTTTGTTATAAACTATGCCTTTGCTTAACTTTATTTAAACAATCTATGCGCTCGCATTTTCCTTTTTCTGATATTTTAATGCATTTAATCTACATTTATGGATTACGTACCTCTAGCCGCCAGTTTTTAAACTATGTCTTTGCTTAAAATTATTTAATCAATCTATGTGTTCGCATTTTCCTGAATTTTTAAAACGAAAATGATTTATAATGCTACTCGGACGAATAGAAAAATAGATAAATGCTAATTTTCCAATATAAAAAATAGCTCTCCATATTCAAACTATACAAAAAAATAAGCAATATGTTAAATGGTGAAATGTGATTGGTTCATGCCGTGATTAAATGCATTCCGTGCAACATATATACCAATGAACTAATAACTTGACACACATGAAAATAATCCTAATTTCTCACAACTATCCACCTACTAGACACCCTTGAACTATTTTGCTATATTTTTCTCATCCAATTATTGTTAGACTTTAATATAAAACTGAAAAGTAACAACTAAGACTAATCCCAAAGCTTGTAAAGCCAATTTCAAGGTATGTTGAAATGCAATAACTTTTTTCATCACACACTACTAACTACAAACTAATAGAGAAACAAATAACTAAACTAAACCATTGTTTTATAATGGTGCAAGATAACCACATATCCTAGGGATGCTCCTACATCACATACTTGGAGTTGATAAGGAGGAGTCCCTCATTTTCCAATACAAGCTACCCATACCTTGGAATTCCAACTTGCTACTTCATCAACTCATTCTTTCCATATCTTTAGGTATACCTCAAGCAATACACCCTACATACTAATTTCTCTAGAACTATTTGACATTCAATTACATCAATCATCTTCTATAGTATTGGCCTTTGTCTTATATCCAGTCATAATTTTCTCTATCCCTCATATATTAGCCTCTTTTTTGGTTGTCACATACTCTTCAATTTCAATCTTTAGTGTTGCATGTTCCTCAATAAAACTCCTTATCCTCTTATTTGTTTGCACTGTCCTTTGGGTGACACTTTTAACCTCACATTTCCTTACCTATGGTACCTCTTCTACATTTGCAGTGTTGTTTGGCCATCCAACAATGTTTCATATCCTTGTAATCAATTCATATCACTCCTCTCCAACACACACCCTTGTGTTGCTATAGAATTATCCTTGACTTACCCTTAGGTGTGTCAACTTGTATCTTTAGACATCTTTTTGTATTTTGTAGGTGTTAGACATCGATTTGGTATACTTTCCATCCAACTATGTAGCTAGAGAAAATAACATTATGATGGTGTTGATCTTTGTTGTGGAGAAAATTTTTCCTCACAATAAATTCCTTATATTTAGGAATAACCTTTAGATTGGCCTTATACTTATCTATATTGAAATCTACCTAATACTTGGTCTTGAAGACACATTTACACCTAATGAATTTCTTCCCTTTTGAAATATCAACGAGCACCCAAGTCTTATTTTTTATTAAGGATTGATATTTTGCATCAATATCCTCCTTACAAGGCTTTGATAGTGCTTCCTAACTAGTAGAAGGTTCAAATTTATAAACTATTAAAATCATTAGTGTTATGTTTACTTCATTGTGAATCATGATGTGAGCCCTCAATCTTGAAGTTGAAGTTTCCATCTAGCTCTACTTTGCATATGGTCCTAGTATACCACTTGGGCATATATATTGTGTGACATTTGTGGGTATTTTAATTATATTAGTGGGAAAGGGCCCTGATCCCATCGAGAGTGATCATCAACATTCTTATCTAAATCACTACTTTTCTCATTCAAGCTATATATATGAACATAATTTAGAGTGGGTAATGATGTGGAAGGTGAGGTTAACTTACTTTTCTCATAAAAATGATATGTCTACTAATGTATATCCTCTTTATGGTAGGATATATAAGTCACCTTCAATTCATTGCTATAGTAAAAAAGAATACATTTCATGAATTTATCACCAAGCTTCTTTCTCTTTTTCTTAGGAATGTGCATGTATGATGTGCAACCAAATAAATGAAGATTAGAGATAGATGGATTAACTTTTTTCCATGGTTCCTTTTTTGTGATTCCATCAAGTTCTTTGGTTAATGTATGATTTAGAAGTTAAACTATTTTTTGCATAGTTTCCAACATAATATGCATGTCCCAAATAAGAATCCTTTAGCATACCATGCACCATCTTCATGATGATATAATTATCTCATTCAACAAATCATTTTTTCTCAAGTGTGTATGTTGCAATTAGTTAATGAAAAAATATATTTTCCTTCAAGTAGGTGAATAATTATATGCTACTGAATTCCTCCCTTGATCTAAGTGGAGCACAAAAACATGATTATTCATTCCCTTTTCCACAATAGTTCAAAACTATTTGAAGTAGAAAAATAATCTTTGGTCTACAAGAAATAGACACATTTTCTTTATACATGACCATAAAAAATAAGTTGAATGTAATTAAAACCATTGAGACTATGTGCCATGTGTCCACATATATTAGTATGCACCAATTTCAAAGGATTGCTTGCTTGATGCTCACTAGGATTGAAGGGTACTCAATGTTGTTTTCTAGAAAGACAACTAGAACAAATAACACTCATCTTTTCAAGTGAAAGAAGATATTCACCATGCAATTCTTAGTAAGAATAAGCAAATAGCCAATGCTTAAGTGATCAAATTACTGATGCCATAATATAGAAACATCACATGTTATCACCAAGGCTTGATTATTGTTGATGATATAAAGCCTAAATTTTTTATCAATTTCAAAGTCACTTGAAAAAATAGTTAAAAGTTTATATTTATCATAGATGAGGCATATCATATTATCATCATTTTTTTCAAACTCGATCCTCAAGTTATGGTTGAGAAATTTTATGACTAGCTAGCACTCAAACCTAGGACCTTCCATTTGTTGCTAGAGTGATCTACCATTGTGCTACTAGCCCCCTTGTGGCAAATATATTGTTGGTTTAGGTGTGGCTTATTTTTAAAACACCTCACACTATAATTGTTGCAAATGACCTATACTTGATGTCTTCCTTCTTCAATTGTTACAAGTCACTCAACATAGATTGTATGCTCAACCCTATTATTGAGAGAAACAAATGCACACACACATATACTTCGCTAAACCAAAATTAAACAAGTATTAGAATAAGGGGGAATGGAACCCTAAAATAAACATCAACAATTACTCCCAACCTTTACTTTGAGAGATACACAAAATACAAATTCATTAATTTATACAACTTGAAAGCATTTATATGTAACTACTATATTACAAAATAGAAGAAATGAAATATTTCCTCCCTCGTAATAGCATATGAATATTTTCTTTATATAGAATGTCTCCCCCTTTCTATGAGTATGAAGCTCCCATTGACAACCAATCTCTCTTTCATGCAGCTTCATTTTTCATTAAGTGCTTACACCTTTCAAGACCAAAACTCTTAAATCCATCCCTCCTTCGAAGCTTTTGTTCTACTCTTTATATTCCCACACAAACTACAAGTGAATTTATCTCTTGTCTTTTGTCAAAACACCCCCAAGTACTTGTATTCTTCCCTACTCATGGCTTACGTTGGGCTATTCACCTTTTCATGCCTCTCTTGTCATACAAATTCTCCTATTGGATTTTTCATCTACTACATGTCCTCCTCACTTATGAATAAAGAATCAAACTCTTGGTATGTGGTCACTTCTTCCAATCTTGTGCATTCTAATATTTCTATATTTTTCTATGAAGAGCATGCTCCCCTTCTATTGTTGTATAAGAAAACTTCTCTCTCCTCACATTTCCTTTTCATCAATTATTGTAACATAAAGATAAATTCCATCATTTTGGATTGGAGGCCTACCTTGTTGAGATAATATTTTCTTTCTTCTCCTATGTGACCTCTCATGATCTCATCCTTGTATTTTTTCTTTATTTCATGCACCTCTGCTTATTGTTCTCTCTAGTGCCTTTCACTTCCCATTTCTTCATGTAATTCTCTCCTTTATTCTTACACACTTGTTAGTTGCTACTAAAAGGGAGAAAATAAATTTTTTCTAGATTGGTAGCTATTTCTTCACCCTCTCTTTTCTCATGACACTCCCTCTTCTCAAAAACTCTTCCTGAACATAAAATATTTCCAAGTGAGGCATTCTAGATTCTTCCCCTAATATGTATAGGTTAAAAAATAGTGCCCAAATCCTTATCTAAGCACCAAAATGAATGCATTTATTAATAAGAGTGGCCTAGGTAGAACCTAAACTCGTTTACTCTATGTGATTAGTAGATGGTTGAATGATTGCTAAAACATGTAGAAAAATTCAAGATTTCAAATTGTAGTAGAAAATGGGGCTACTTGTGGTCCATGTACAATGTCCCTACATAAATTAAAGAAGATCCTTAATATTCTATACTTCAACTAAAACAATTATTTATAGCTACTTATCTCATGATTATCAAAACATTTGCACCAACCAAAAAAAAACTATATTTGATTTCCCACAATCTCTAAATCCATTTGCCAACAATTGCATACAAGTGGGATTTCACTAGACTAGGAAATCCATGGTTTATTAGCCTACCACAAGCTCTAATTCATTGGCCAACAATCACACACAAATACCTTTCACCTAACTATAGAGCCACAATATTCATTTTGACACTCATAATAAAACTTTTATGAAATGATGTTTTGTGGTTTTTCATAAATCAATTAACGTCAAATAATTGCTTAGGAAATCATAAGAAAACTTTTATGGAATGGAGTTTATGATTTTTCTCTAAATCAACTAGCACACAAATCTCAACATTGAAATAAACTTTTCTTTAAAAAAATTTAGTGAAAGAAGTCAAATTGCATCAAAACATCTACATGTAAGCCTGAAATTGTTTTGGAAGAAACAAAAAAAAATTATGAATGGTTGAATAAACTTAAATGTTAATGATCATCTAGAGTCTATATATTTATCTTTCTCCTTCAATATTAATATTTTCCAGTTGTAGACACAACATTGATACTAACAAGTTTAGAGAGAGAAAATGCAGAGAAATTAACAAAAAAATCATTTTGGGATGAAGAACGGAAGGGAATTTACAAAAATTCTTATATCACTAAAAAGAATAAAAAAATATAGGGCACATAAAATATTGATGAGAAAGATGCTCAATAGTTACCAGTCAAGAAACCATATTCAAAAAGTTCACGTTGTAATAGATCAAACATCCCTAGTTTAACTAGTGTATTTTAGATAGTAAGAAAATAGAATCTTCATAATATAAGAGATAAAATTGTTTGTTAAATTATGATCCCCTAGACTAGACTACTTGGATCACAAAAATGTAATAGGTTTCAATTTTAGAAGAATGAGATAAAAATACCAAAATCACTCGGTTCTATATGAATAAGAGCACGAAGATAATCCAGCTTTGGCGGGAAATTTTGTTAGGAAATATAAAATATATTATATTTTGTTCCCTAAATATAGACATGTAGATATTGACATCTACCCCAGTAGAGTACATTTATTACTAGAAATTATTTTAGTTTTGCAAACTTAATTTTGATAAAATAAGTAGCATTTGTAGGGTGTTGTACCCTTTACATTGAAGGCCCACAGGGCCAAAAAGAAGCTAGTTCAAAACAGGAATGAACTAGGAAAAGAGGATAGGCCACACACAAAAACAATTGCCAAACAACTGTCGAACCACAGACGAGGACTAAACAATCCCATAATTTGAGGGGACTAATCTGACTCCCTTAACCCTAGGCCACAAAGTTTCAATAGATCTTGTGAGTTCCTTCTTCTTTCTCAGCACAACAAACCAAGAAGACTCAGAATCTAAGTCCACCAAGTGAGGTGAGAGAAGCAGATCCACAATAGCCACCATGGGAAATGAGCCACCACATAGCGAGGGAGTCGACAACACGAGAGAGGAGACAAGATCGATTGAAGTACCAATAGAGTCATTCAATGAGGGTTGGGTAGGCTCAAACTGAACAATGTCAGCAGATCAAGGCAATGAAGGTTCAATAGAAGGGATAGCCAGAAGAGGATCCAAGCAAGACACAGACTCCCAAGAAGACTCAGTAGGGTCATCCTTCACAGAAGAACCTTTCAAAGGAGGAGAACCCACCATGAGATGATCTGAGAGAGCATCCTTCCACCAAGTAGCAGTGCCCTTGCGGTAGGGATGAGGGAAACCAGAGGCCAAATGACCCATAGAGAAGCATCTCCTACACTGAAAAGGGAGGCCCTCATAGTCAAGGAGCTGCTTCTAAGGTCTGTCCTCCACCAATAAGACTACATCACCATGGAGAGGTTTGGAGATGTCCAAATCAACTAATATACAAGCTACCATAGTACGACCGAGCTCCTGAGTCGTAGAGTCCACCATCAAAAAGCATCTAATGGTGTTTCCAATATCATGAATCCTCCCAAAACTAAAGAGGGAGATTCGACAGTCGAACCCAAACTAGTCTGGTGTCCAACGGCTCTATAAGGGGATTGAAATAATGAGACCAAGGCTTGATGGATAGTGAATGAAGAACCCACATCCACCCCTTTTCCAACACACTATCTCACTCCATGGGGGAGGCTAAGGTTGCTAAAAATAACCCCCTTGCACTGGGATAGAGCTCAATCTACCCAAAGACCATCGACTTCCAGGAGATAAAAACCCAGTCAAGGAGATTGGGAAGGGAATACCACAAGCCATTAAACCTGCAAACCATGCCCTACTTCAAATAGTAATCCTCATTCTCAGCAAGCTCAAGTCCAAATACCACTATAGGGGAACCACAAGCATAAGGAAAAGGTTGAACTTGAGCCTGAGTAGGAGGCTGAGTGCCAACTTTAGCAGCCTTAGAGAAGGACTAAACCTGGCCCAAAGAATGAAATCCCCTAGCAACCGGAGCAAGAGGCAAGACAACTAAAGGAGGGGGAGGACCGTCCAACCCCAATAGAGCCACACCCACCCATGCAACATCACTAAGAACAGAGCCTACATCCACTTGCGTAGCATCTCCAAACATAGGAGAGGAAGAGCCCCACCCAAAAAATCTCACCCAAAAATGACCACAGAAGCCCATTGTGCGCAGTTCATCATTCATATAACAATTTTATATTCACATGTGATATTTACATTTTTTTACTAGTTACATACCTTAGTAGTAGATGCAGTGGATTTTTTACAAAGTCATCATAGAGTTTAATGTTTCTGGGTTGATTATTATGGAACCCTGTAGATGCGTCATTTAATGATATCATAAAATGATGATCTGAATGTGACAAAAACCCTTACAACTATCTTTTCAAGTTAACATTTGATATGCCAAATGTAAAATATTTCATACTATGTAGAAAACTATATAAATGTTTAAAATTGTTGATAATTGAAGGATAATTTTGAAATTGCTTATTGTTGCTTGTAATCTTCAATAATAGAAAGGAACCATCCAATTATCCTTCAATACAAACTATCAAAGAAACTTTCTTGTCATTACACAAAAGAATGGTTCTTTACATAACACTGAAATGAATGCTTAAGTATCAACTTCTAGACCTGGGAAAATATATATCCAAGCATGATTTTGATATGGCTAGTACTCACCAAGGAATAATAATTATGTTTTCATAGAAATAATAAAAGAATCATCATTTACAAAGTCCCTTAATTTTTTTATTTGACCAACTTCAACCAACCAGTGAAGTATCCGAACAGTTCTATCACTTGGAGCACAACCTTCTTTCTTCATTTGATCCATCACTAATTTTTTTTTTCAAGGTCATGTCTTTGGCAGAAGGTGTGGAAGAATATATTATGTGACAACTTCTAGAACTAAATCATTTATTCTCATCTCATTTAGCATTGAGAAAGCCATGTCAAGTTTTTTTTCCATGCAAAAAGAAGCAATCAATGTATTATAGTTTACAGCATTTGGGGCAATACTAGCCACTTTCATGTTTGAAAAATACTTCAAGGCCTTATCTATTTCACTAATTTTGCAACAGGAATCACTCAAACAGTTATAAGTGACTGCATCAGGAGTCAAGCCTTCATCTAGCATCTTATTCATTAGTGAATGCGCTCTAGAAAGATCTCCTACCTTGCACATACCATCAATTACTATGGTGTATGTTACTTCATCAAGTTTCAAATCCCTTGTTGCTATTTCCTCTAACATCTTTTCTACAATGTTCATGTCTCATGTTCTAAAGAATGCACATATTAGTGTATTATATGTAATGACATTAGGGAGATGTCCCATGTTTTCCATCTCAAAAAGAAGTGTAAATGCTTCCTTTTCCCTTTTACTCTGACATAAACGGCAAATTAGAATGTTGTAGGTAACAACAATTGGGGAACTATCATAGAAAAATGGCCCCTTGTCATTTTCATGGCCTTTTAGGTCTTGTTTCATGGCGTTTGATCTATTTTTCTCTAATTTCATGTTGTAACATGGCTTGAACATGCATATTTAGGTACTAAAATTCAAATAATGACATCTTGTGAAGGTGTTGTAAGACATTTCTACATTCTTCTAGACTCTATTCATTTCAATTCACCTAAAAATCACCTTTTCATCACTAAACAAGTCCTATTTTGAAGTGTTGTAAAGTCTTGTAACAAGATTTCATGCTTTTCTAGGCACAACTTCACTATTTATCCCTTTCTTATGTTTTATTTGGACCCTTTATGCCCTCATATGCTTTGATTAAGTGATTTTTGAATGTAAGCCCGATAAACAACATTAAATGCAACTTAATTCCAAACACTCATTTCTAGGTCCTAGGTGGGACCCATTCACCATGGGTGGCGAATGAGTCACCCTTGGCTCCAAATTCAAATTTTTAAAATTTTTCTTCTGGGTTTTTATTAAAAATCACTTGATGTCAGCCTGTGATGAGGTATGAATGAGTAACTAAGGGACAAGATTGTATAAATAAGTGATTTTCACCTAATTTTACATCCTCCTACAATCTCATTCATTCAAGCATTCATTCACACATCATCTCAAGCATTCAAGCATCTTACAACATCTTATCAAGCAATATTCAAGTACTTTGAAGCATCCATTGACATTACTTAAAACTTGCATTTTCAAGGGTTTGGTAAGTTGATAGATATTGCATGTTATTAGTTTATCATTCTCTTTCATTTCATTATTTCATTAAGGGTTTGATTACAAAAGTGGGGTTTGACCAAGGCAAACCCCTATTTACTAACCCTCAACCATTTTTCCCCTATTGCATGTGTGTTTGTAGAATTTTGTGTGCAAATTTAGCAATTTTTTTGGTGTTGAAGATTGGTAAACAAGTCAAATAGGTGCTTCAAGTCAACTCATTCATATTTCAAGCTTGGAGAGGGTTTTTTGTCCATTTCCTACATAATTGACTTTGACAACTCGACAATTAGAGATTTCGAGATCTAGTGTTGCAGAGTTGTCTCTTGATTTTTCAAAATCTTGGGAGAGAACTGATTCACCACCAAAGGTGAATGAGTCCCACCTTAGGATTGAAAATCTGAATTTTGTCAGATTCTAGATCCCGATAGTCAGAAACCTATTTCTAACACTTTTTTAGTAGGAGCAGGACTAATTCACCACCCTGGGTGAATGAGTCCCACTGTTAAATTTCAGTAATTTCAGTTAGCATTCACAACATTCTAGATTCATCAAATATTGCCCAGGCGCACTCAGATTCACCCCATTTCTTTCTGTTCTGCTTTATTTTATCATTTAGTTCATTGTTTGTGTATCATAGTGTATCATTTGCATCAACATTCAATTAGGATATTGTTTTGTTCTTGCATTCTAGGACTTTTCATATTCCATTAGTGAAAAATTCATTTAGATTTCTTTTTTGCAATACATCTTATTGAAAAAACTAAAAATTTGCATTCTGCATCCTTTATTGCATTCTGTAGAGCATTAAAATCATCTTAATTTTTTTGAAAAACACACAAAAACATCATACTGGGACTCATTCACCACCCTAGGTGAATCAGTCCCTTTGCACTTTTTAAACAACATTTCTAGCATTTGTCTGCATTTTTGTTTCCTGTAGTTAGATCTCTGTTACAGTTAGCGGAATTTTTTTCATTGGCATTTTAGAGCTCCTAGATTACCTTGCATTTACACTCACCCCATCATTTTTTGTAATTTTATGAGTGTTTGGTGCCCTGTTGATAATACTTTAGTGAGAAGAAGTTCTAGACTCATGGCATCTCGTGATAGCACTTTTGTTGTGGACCTTGGGATCTCACGAGCTCCTACTCCTAGTATGGACAATGGTGCATTAGGCACTGACAATACCACTTATATGCATTCACCTTTCCATCCAATGAATGTTGACAACCAAAACAATTCCCTTCTCCAAGAAAAGGTCATTAATATTCATGAGGATTTTGCACATTTACAACAAGACTTGTCACTTGTAAAAATTTCCACCACTGCCATACCCGCCATTGAAAACCTTCATCGCTTAATTGAAAGTGATGATGGCTTGCAAGTGATGAAGAAAATTGTTGAGATTTAAAATAAACATGCATCTTCTAATACCCAATCCACAAACATTCATGTAAGCCATGGAGGACCTCACATTCCCCCCCTTCAACCATAGCATCCACACCAACTTATACCAATCTGCAAGTCACCACAACTATGCAACCTGTTAGTCATGTGGTTCCTTCTTTCACAATTCCAACTAGCATTCATACTTCTCTTGTGGCATCACAAGTCCCCTCCACCACTTCTTTCACCCCTCTTAGTGTTCCTTTCACTTCCCCTCACATTACATACACTCCATCACCATTTTCTCTTCCACCTCAACCCACTTACCCCAATCCTATTCTTACACAACTACTCAACACCATTTCTTCCATGCAACACCAGCTTTCCACCATTAGCCAAGGTCAAACTACTCCACCCACATATCATGCCCGTAGCAACCCTTTATCGTTAGGAATATTATGTACCCTGATGTCACAAGGGATAGAAATGCCTCGATTTGAGAAATATGGAGGAATAAGAGACCCTATCAACCATGTTAATGCTTATACAACTTTATGTGGTGACTTTTTCCTTGATTATAGACTATTAGCCAAATTATTTCCAAGGACCTTGAAAGATGTTGCATTAGAATGGTTTTCCAACTTGCCTAATCATTCCATCCATTCTATAATGAATTGGTGGATGCTTTTATAAGTCATTGTCAAGTTCACATGACACCTAAAAAGACAGTGGTTGACCTCATGCAATGTAGACAGAATGCGAATGAAAAAGTAACTGATTTTATCTCACAATACCAATCCTTGTATGCTCAAATTGTTGTCAAGATTCCTGATGCACATCTGCAAAAGATGTTTATTGAAAACTTGCACACAAATCTTTAGGATAAACTAGCCATGATGAAATTCGCTTCATTCATGCATTTATGCACAACCTTGTGTAAATACCATAACTCGGTTTCAAGTCATGATTCAAAATCCACTTCTAAATAAGCTGAAAAACCCGAACACAACAGTCAAAACCAAAATAACACACAAAAATTTTGCAAACCAAATATAGGCTTTTTACAATTCAATCTGCCTCCTCCATCACAACCACAACCAACCCAAATAGTTCAAAATCAAGTGGTAGCTATTAAAGCAATGGTGCCTTATTCCTATGGGGACCCGCAGAGACAATTGACTCCCTTACCTGATACCCTCCATAACAAAATGAACCAATTAATTCAACAATGCATGCTCACTTTTCCACCCATTACACCACTTGATCCAAATCAACCCTTACCACCCACCTTCAAACGTAACACTTATTGTCATTTTCATCACCAAAATAGACATGACACTGAACACTACAAGTGTCTAAAACATTTAGTTCAAGACCTCATTAATTCAAGCCATTTTTCCATTGTGGGTGTTAATGATCAAGGCAATAAGTCCATTACACCTCCTAACCAGAACTTACAAATTGTCACCAATCCTATGCCTAAACACACTACTTCATTTGTCAAGGCTAGAGAACCTTCAAACACTGATGTAATGAATGTTGATACAAACAATGAACATGATATACCTCCATTTGTTACTGAAGATAGTCCTATGGATCAACTTGTAGCTACGATAGACGTTATCCATTGTAAGGGCCAAACCACTAAATCAATTGATATCACTTTTTCTACTAAATACATACTACAAAAACTTCCTAATGGTCCTCTCTACATAGTTGGTAGAATCTATGATAAGCCCACTAATGGGATATTAATAGATCCCGCATGTGGCAAGAACATGATCACAAAGGAGTTTTTAGTATTACATGAGCTATATCAAGATTTTTATAATAAACCAACTGCATGGATTAAGACACATATTGGTTTTACATGCACTACGATCAGATTGATCGTACTACCCTTACAAATAGGACCTAAAACTTTGGAGGTAACATTTTCAATTATTCCACAATTTGACGAATTTCATTTGTGGCTAGGCCACCCTTGGCTTCACTGAATGAAAGCGGTCCCATTGGTTGTTCACAAGCATTTAAAGTTTCCACATGGCAATGAGATATTTACCATACACCATAGTGGTTTTAATGCCTTATCTTCCAAAGGTAATTTTTCATTAGAAGCCTTTTGGCCTAAACCCATAGAACCCACCACCCCTCGAAAGGACTTCTTTTTCATAGCTTATCAAAAGTTCAAAGCCAAAAAGAGAGCCAAATTGTCTCTTCATAATGCATCCCCATCCACTTCCACACCTCCTATCATAGATGAAACTATGCTTCAATCTAAGTCCGACATTGAGAAAACGATGCAACCTCTTGAACAATCACCCCTAGATACTTCCTAGCCATCATTAAAATGACCAAGGGAAAATAAAACAACTCCTATCATGCCTCCTCATATTAAACAAGTATATAAAGCTAAAGAGAAAGTGGTTGATCCATCTTCTTCAATTTCTTCAGTTCTTCCCTCTTCGGAAGCAGAAGAACCTATGATTTCTCAATCCACTCTTACACCTCAACAACTCAAAAACTAAATTAAAGAAAACTGCGGATCTAGGGAACGTAGGAATCATCGTTGTCTCCTTGCTCATCAATATCGCATGGAAGAAACTAAAGAAAATCAACCTCCACCTTTGTATGAAGTAATAGATGACCACCCTTCTTCTCCCAACTTTCCACAAGACAGTCTAGTGAAACCTTCACAACAAAATGAACCAATCCAACAACCACAAATTTTGACACATCCATCCTTAGAAATCACCCTTCGTCCTCCTGTTTTCATTAGTCTTGATGATGATGATGATGATGCGATGATAGAAAAAATAGATAAAGAAGTGCATACCGACCTAAACTCTTTATTTTCATCTACAATGAGCTTAAAAGATAAATCCTCTCCACCAAGTGAAGAACCTGGTACAACTCCTAGTCCGACAGTTACAATTCTTCCTTTGGATAGTCAACCGCCCTTGCATTATACTAAACATGATTGGGAGGCGGATGACTAGTTAGATGGTTGACTTGCATTTGCCTAGCTAGCCTTTTTTCATTTCTCTTTTTATTTTCATTTCCATGTGTGTAGTGTGTTCCCTCTCTTTATACACTTCTTCTATTGGTAACTATATTCTTCTCTTTGTCGTGCATTATCTTGTTCACTTTTTTGTTTGTTCTCCTTTTGGGGATGACACAAAGCACAAAGACACCCTATGTCTCTTCCATGTTGACCCAAATGGTCCTTTTCCTTTGTTTGCTTTTGCTTTGTGTTTTCCCTTTGGGGATGATACAAGGAATTGAGACTGAATTGTCTCCTCATGTTGACCCAAAATCTTTTTCATGTTCTTTTTCCTTTTTTGTTTTTCTTCTTTTTTCTTGTGTTTTCCTTTCGGGGATGATGCAAGGCATCAAGACCACAATGGCTCTTCCATGTTGACTCAAAAAATAGACTTTATTTTTCTTTTCTTTTTCCCTTTGTGTCGTTCTTCCAATTTTATGTGCTTTGGGGAATGATAAAAATTTTGAGCTCTTTCATAAAACACACTGCAACAATGAACATACTGACCCCAAATCCATAGATCCCTTATGTGTTTGGTGTGCTCTTTTGTGGGGGAAAATCCCTCTTTTTTTTTATTTTCCTTGACATGACACAACCTAACTTCGAAACATATGACTTGGCATAGAGCTTTGCAAGTTGGCTCTCATGTCTTGTTTTCTTTTTTCTTTTTATGTCCCTTTGCTACATTAAAGTAATTGCTCATAGAACGATTTGTAGCAATTCCTTTAAAGGTGGGGGCATACATTACCATTAATTCATTTACGTTCTTGGTTCCTAGTGTAGCCTTGTTGTTTATGTGATGCATTCGTCACTTTGTTGATGACATTAGGTGTGATGTCCTTCATAAGTGTGATCTATCTTAGCATATTACATTCCTCTTAGTGGCCTAATGCGACCAACTACATCCCCTAAGCTATGAATATACTATTCTTTGACTAGTCCTCTCTTGGAGACATTAGACACAATTTTCCCTAAGTGACTGACCTTGCACAAACTTAACAAGACTCCTTTGAACATCTTTCACATTTAACATTTTTATATTTTACATTTTTTCACCTTTTACCACCTTGCATAACACAACTTGCATGACTGTGGTAACTTCTTTTTGTTCATGACATTTTTCTTTGTGGTGCCTTGTTAAATTTATCAGGAGGCATAAATTTAATATGGTTGAGCAGGAAGCCCACCTAGCGGGCATGAATTTTCCCCATAGCCACCTTTATGTTTGTGAGTGCATACCAACTAGCATATGTATCTTACCTTCTTGGGCTTTCTCACCCTGTAGACAACCAGAAGTTTTGTGGCCTCAGAGTGAGTACATTTGGGTCTTCTCACCTAGTGAACCACCCTAAGTTTTGTCACCCTAGAGTGAGTATACATTCTATTTTAGCCTATATATAATCCACAACTAGTTGGATTGACAATCGAAGCTTCATTTGATTCATTTCAATACTTGTGTGTTCCTTTGCTTTTATGCTTAGTTTGCCATGGGATCTTCATCCTGGGGGCTTGATCATCCCTCTTGATTGTTGTCATTCCATCTTGCTAATGTAAGTGCATTTAAAACCTCCTCTTAATGTTCATGGCTACTTTAGTGTGAGTTTGAAGCAGGTTCATCCTCTCACTAAAGTGGGAGCTAAATGTGTCATAGAAAAATGACCCCTTTGTCGTTTTCATGGCCTTTAAGGTCTTGTTTCATGGTGTTTGATCTATTTTGCTCCGATTTCATGTTGTAACATGGATTGAACATGCATATTAAGGTACTAAAATTCAAATAACGACATCTTGTGAAGGTGTTGTGAAGTGTTGTAAGACATTTCTACATTATAGACTCTATTCATTTCAATTCACCTAAAATCACCTTTCATCACTAAACAAGTCCTATTTTGAAGTGTTGTAAAGTCTTGTAACAATTTTTCATGCTTTTCTAGGCACAACTTCACTATTTATCCCTTTCTTATGTTTTATTTGGCCCCTTTATGCCCTCATATGCTTTTATTAAGTGTATTTTTTAATGTAAGCCCAATAAACAACATTAAATGCAACTTAATTCCTTACACCCATTTTCAAGTCCTAGGTGGGACCCATTTTCCATGGGTGGCAAATGAGTCCCCTTTAGCTCCAAATTCAAATTTTTAAATTTTCCTTTTAGTTTTTTATTCAAAATCACTTGATGTTGGCCTGTGATGAGGTATGAACGGGTAACTAAGGGACAAGATTGTATAAATACATGATTTTCATCTCATTTTACATCCTCCTACAGTCTCATTCATTCAAGCATTCATTCACACATCATCTCAAGCATTTAATCATCTTACAACATCTTATCAAGCAATATTCAATACTTTGAAGCATCCATTGACATTACTTCAGACTTGCATTATCAAGGGTTTGGTAAGTTGATAGCTATTGCATGTTATTAGTTTATCATTCTCTTTTATTTCATTCTTTCATTAAGGGTTTGATTACCACAGTGGGGTTTGACCAAGGCAAACCCCTATTTGCTAACCCTCAACCATTTTTCCCCTATTGCATGTGTGTTTGCAAACTTTTGTGTGCAGATTTAGCAAGCTTTTTGGTGTTGAAAATTGGTAAAAAAGTCAACTAGGTGAATCAAGTCAGCTCATTCATATTTCAAGCTTGGAGAGGGCTTTCTGTCTGTTTCCTACAAATTTGACTTTGGCAACCCAACAATCAAAGATTTCGAAATCTGGTGTTGCATAGTTGTTTCCTGATTTTTTCAAAAATTTGGGAGAGGAATAATTCGCCACCAGAGGTGAATGAGTCTCACCTTAGGACTAAAAATCTGAATTTTGTCAAATTCTAGATCCCGACAGTTAGAAACTTGTTTCTGACACTTTTTCACTAGGAGCAAAACTAATTCACCACCCTAGGCAAATGAGTCCCATTATGAAATTTTAGTAATTTCAGTTAGCATTCACAACATTCCAAATTCATCAAATATTTCCTAGGTGCACTCACATTCATCCCACTTCTTTCTTTTCTGCTTTATTTTATCATTTAGTTCATTGTTTGCATATCACTGTGTGTTTTCTAGCATAGTTTAATTCTTAGTTTTGCATTCATAACCATTCATTTAAGTCACTCATTTACATTTATTTTACTTCATTTAGCTTAGACAACATCATACATAACATAATTTGAATGAACCCTTAGCATTTTTGGGCCCTATCTCTCTCCTTTTAGGTGAAAAATCCTAGAAGAGCTAGAGAAGTGCATTGGAACCCAAAAATCAATGGTTCAAGGGAGCAACCTTTCCCTAGCATCTCTTTGAACAACTTTTGAGATTTTTCCACCTCATGTAATTCACATAGGACACATATCAAAGAACTATAAGTAATTACATCTAGATGTAAACCCTTTTTGGACATGTCATGGAAACAATCCCAAGCCTTTTCCATCCTACCATCTTTGCACAGTCCACCAATAACTACACTAAATGTCACTTTATCAGGAAAAGGACTGAACTCCATCAGTTTTACAAATAGATTGTAAGCTTTGTTTGTTTTTCCAGCCTTACAAAAGCCATCAATCAGGCTAGTATATGTGTAGTTGTTAAGAAAATGGTCATCTTGCAACATTTTAGCTACTACTCATAGAGCTTCATCTACTCTTTCTACTTTGCAAAGACCATCAATCAGTGTGGTATATGTAACAATATCTAAAGAGCAATAACCATGTTTCATTCCAACTACCAACCTGAAAGCTTCATCTTCCCTACCCACCTTGCAAAGGCCATTAATTAGTGTACTACACACATTAATATCTGGAGAAATTCCAAATTGTATCATCTCAACAAATAAAACAAGAGCTTCATCTACTCTACCTATTTTGTAGATCCTATCAATTAGGGTGTTGCATGTAACAATATTTGGAGAGTAGTAACTATGTTTCATTCCAGCTACTAACTTGAGAACTTCATCTTCCCTACCCACCTTATAGAGGCCATTAACTAGTGTACTGCATCCAATAATATTAGGAGAAATGCTAGCTTGTATCATCTCAACAAATAAAACAATACCTTCAGCTACTCTGCCTCTTTTGCATATCCCATCAATTAGGTTGCTACATGTAACAATATCAAGAAAACAATGAGCATGCCCATTTTGTGCAAAATACCAAGTGCTTCCTCAATGTGATCCCCTTTACACAAAGTCTTTATGAGAGTGTTATGAGTGATAACATTTGGATGTATTTCCATCTCTTTCATTTCAGCGAGAAGAGAGTTGATTCTATGATGATCACCAAAGTTTCCAAGGCCACCTAAAAGTGCATTGAAGGATACAACATCGAGAGGAAGGCATTTAGTTATGGCTGAATGTAAAAGGTCCTAGGCCTTGTTTGTGTTTCCCAATTTAAAAAGGGCACTAATGTACTGATTGAAGTGCAAAACATTAAATTTGTGCATGATGTGAGGAGGGGATTTCTCCTATTTGCATGTGTGGTGAGATGAGGTTTTGTATTGTTTTGTAGAAAGAGGAGAAGTTAACTGTTTAAAGAAGGGGCATATCCATTTAGAGTTGTGCATCATCTTCATCTCCATCTTCATGTGGTTAATAAATTAGAGCAAAGCAAAACAAAACCCTAAAATATCCTCCTCTTAACCTTCTCTCATCAACAAAATCATTAAAGCAAATATAATTAAAAAAAACCCAAAATATTTTATCTTCCCTCATCAATGAATAAAAATAAAAGCATTACTCAATTTTTGGATGAATTTCGTATTACTAAGAAGAAAGTAATTTTAAAGATATTAAAGTAGTATTATCAATTTAAACTTATTTTATTTATTTATAGTTATTTTTTACATCAAAAAATATTTGACAATGATAAATATGGAACAACATACAATAATTTTAACAAAATATTTATCTTTTATTTAAATTTGATGTAAATAAATATATTATTAAATATTTAATAACTAGCACTTGTACTTAAAGGAGGTTCAAGGATTACCATAGTAGAAAACTATATGTATGCTAATATGTTAGAGAATATGTGTTTGTGCATGGATGCATATGGATTAAACAACTAGTAAACATATATTACATATTAATATATATAAAATATGTTGAGAGTTATCATTCTCTAATTTTCTTTGTTGATTGATTTATCTTTGTGATCAAATCTTTGATTTTTCTTTGTGATCCAAAATATTATTTTTATTTTTATTTTTTCTTTTAGTTTATGCAAATATTTGGATTATTTTTATTATTTATTTATTTATTTGTTCTTTTTCTTCTTTTTTAGCTCTAATCCTAAACCTTATTCAAACCTTAAGCCTAATCCAAACCTTAATTAAATTATAATCTTGATTGAATCCTAATTAGGGTTAGGGTAAAGTTAGGGTTGGGGTTGAATTAGGGTTTGGGTTCAATTACAATTAGGGTTACGTTAATAATATTTTTTAATTTACTATATAATTTAGTTAAATCATATTAGTAATTTTTGGTATAATTTACTATATAATATAATTTATGTTAGTTTATATTTTTATAATATATAGATTTAATATTGATATAATATAATTATAATATTAAATATATATAATTTAATATAATTACATAATTTGTTATTTTATGAGTTTAAAATCATTTTTGATTTTATTTGATTATATATATATATATATATATATATATATATATTATTTATATTTTATAATTTATATTTGATTTTATTTAATTAAGTTTTATATAATTTAGTTTACTTTTATATTATATTTTTTTTAATTTAAAGTTAATTTATGTAATTAAATACTTATATTATAAATTACTATTATATATTATATAACAAGTAATATAACATTATACTGTAATATATAATTTAATATTATAATAGTTTTGGAAAGGAATATTTTCAATTCATGCTCGACTCCAAGGAATTGTTCAGGCTATGTTTGAAAATAAAAATTATTTAACTATTAAACATAAAGTTGATTTGGCACAAACATTGCACAATTGGTAAACATTATTGGCATTAACCAAATTTAATTAAACTTAATACAGAGGTTCAAATATACCTTTGTATCTTGCCTTGCAGACACCATTGTGAATAACATTATCAGAATGAAAAGCATGGAGAGCTAAAGATGGCATAGTAAACAAATTACAAAATAGCAATGAATGTCTCCTAACATGTGCTATCTAATGTTTCCTCACATGCATTGTCTATGTGTTCAGAATAGATCCACTGCAACTCCCTAGATATCAGAGTATGTAATTAAGATTGAATTATTCAAACTACAACTGAAAATAAACAAGAGTTCAAATAGAATTAAAACTCTACAAAACAAATCTCCGTGTGGAACACATAATTAGTTATCCAGGATCTTATCAATAAAAGAATTCTTCTTCTTTAGTGCCTTATTAACTGTCATAATGATGCATGAATAACTCCATCAGGTGTCTCCACATGGTAGATATTACACTCAGCTTGATCTGTCACTTCCCCTATTTCATTATCCAAGTCCTCCTTTTTTTGCGGGCTACAATGTCTTCCTGGGCTGCAAGAGGTTAATCTACAAAACATATACACAAAGCTAACTACCATGATTAAACACATAATTCCAACCACATTTCATACATAATCACATATAAACCATGAAATGCTACTATATCATAACTATATTTCCATTACTATAATTCAAGTCCAAGGTTGTATAATAAGTATAAAAAGATAGCAGAGCATAGGAATATGTCTGAAAGGATTGTCTGATAATGTCTAAAAGCATGCATAAGAACATCAAGAAATAGACTAATAAATGAACCCATCACTCCCCCAAATATACTTTTTCTTGTCCTTGAAAAAAACACTAGGGATACATATTATAACATAGTGTAATCTCCTTGAGGTCCATGACAACATCAACTCCCTTGATCTGCTTTAAGTGGGTATGTGCAGGATCATGATGGGCCAAAAAGTGGTAATATAATGGGTAAGTGTAGGGTATGTGGCTGAAAATTTTTTTTTACCCAAAATTGATGAAACGAAAAGGGTTTTTAAAGGATATTCTCAGTTTTCTACCAATATAAATTATGCTTTACTTTGAATTTAATAAATAATTATTATTTATTTTCTATTTGAATTATGACTAAAGTCCTCATTAATAGGCTGATTGAAAAATATCTATAACTTTCAAACGGTATCACATTTTTTGAATATGAAACATGCATCACATTCTATGTTTTAAATACTATAGTATTAAAATAGAAAAAAATGAATTTCATGAAGTTTTGACCAAGTTAAGGTGGTCAAACATACAAGTTTTTATATTTTTAAAAGTTGTAATAAAAAATTCATAATTAATTATTTACTTGGAAAAAAATTACAAAAAATATGCATCACCTCAAGACATGAGTCCTCTACTTATATCTAAAATATTAAAAAAAAATATTATCATTTTATTGTGGTTAGGGTGGTCAGACAGAAACCTACTTATTTTTTCCTTGAAATTTAAGTACTACTGCATTGAAATTTCAAATTTTCACCAAATATATTTAAAAAAATAAATAAGCCTAGTATTTTAGAAACTACATTCAATTTTCTATAGATTCCACTCTTACATATTTTTGAAATAATATAGATAACTTATTTAAATTTTTACATCAAGTTGTCTAACTCTAATTTTTCTAAATTTTTCACCACTTAAGGGCCTATTTTTTCCATAATGATCTTGCACATACCTAAGTAGAAACCTATGTTTAAGTTGCAAGTCTTCTCATTATAATGATCCCAAATTTCTCACACTCACCTTTTTCCCTGGTCCAATGTGGAGCTAGATAGAGTAGCATAGGTGGGTGGAATGTGAGTGGTACCTAGTGAAGTCCTATTTTATCAACAACTTTCGTGTATTTGCGTACCCTCTCAAGCATGGTGGTAAAATTGTATATTAAATGAGGTTCCTTTCTTTGCAACTCTGGGGTCAAGCTATTCCATTTGTCTTGCATATAACTGTAACATTTTTGACCCAATCCCACAACTAATCTTCACATTCTTTTATAATCCTTTGTTCTTATGTTCATAATCTTCCTTCCTACACCTTTATGAGCCAAGAGTCTCAACCATTCATGAATAAGTGCATCAAGGTCTTTAAACTCTTTCCTTATTGGGAGAGCAACTGATTTCTTCCTCTCCTCATATTATTCCATTAGTTCTCCCCTAATTTTTTCATTCCTATAATAATATGCTAGTTCCCTCACTTGGAGATACCCTACAAACATCAAAGGATTCCACTCTATTTCTTTTGGCACCACATAGTTGTGCAAATAGTACTTACATAGTTGAACATGCTTTTCTGGTGTAGAATTAGAAGAAACATTAACAAAATCAAGTTTCTTGCTCATCCCAACTGATTGGTTATTGATTAGCCTACTTAACTTGTACCATAGAAAAATGGATCATTGGTATTTTCATGGTCTTTTAGTTCTTTCTCTCATTATGCTTGACCTATTTTTCTTTGATTTAATGTTGCAATGTAACTTCTACATTCACATTAGATCTTGAACATTCAAATCATGGTGTCTTGTGAAGGTGTTGTGAAGTGTTGTAACACATTTCTACACTTTTCTAGACTCTTCTCATTACAATTCACCTAAAAATCACCTTTTTCATCATTTATCAAGTCCTATTCTAAAGTGTTGTAAAGTCTTGTAACAAGATTTCATGCTTTTCTAGGCTTGATTTCACTATTTACACCTTTCTTATCCTTTATTTGACCCCTTTATGCACTCATAAGACTTAATTAAGTGTATTTTTGAATGTAAACCCAACAAACAACATTAAATGTGACTTAATTCCTGACACCCACTTACAAGCCCAAGGTGGGACCCATTTTCCATGGGTTGCAAATGAGTCCCTCTTGGCTCCAAATTCAAAATAATTCAAATTTTCTTTCAGGTTTTTATTCAAAAATACCTTATGTCAGCCTGTGATGAGGTATTCTCAGGTAATTAGGGTATAAGTGTGTATAAATAAGTGTTTTTCCATACATTTTACTCCTAATTCATTCAAGAATTCAATCATCCATTCAAGTATTGAAGCATCATAGCATTATTGAATCAAGCATCTTGGAGCAACCATTGACATATCTCCAGACTTCTTCAACAAGGTTGTGGTGATTTTATGACATTTGCATGTTATTTATTCATCATTCCTTGTCCATTTCATTTCATTTCTTTATTAAGGGTTTGATTACCAAAGTGGGATTTGACCAAGGCAAATCCCTATACTCTAACCCTTAACCAATTTTCCCCTTTTGCGTGTGTGTTTGCAAACTTTTGTATGTAGATTTGTCAAGAAAATAGGTGTTGAAAAGTGGACAAGAAGTCAACAAAGTGTTTCAAGTCAACTAAAGCCTATTTCAAGCTTGGAGACAACTTATAGTCCATTTTTTGTAGATTTAACTCCATCAACCCGACAAGAAGACAAGTGTAGATTTGGAGCTACATAATTGACCTTTGATTTCACAGAATTTTGGAGGACTAATTTTCCATCAGTGGAAAATGAGTCCCACATTAGGGCTGAAAAAGTTGATTTTTTCAGATTCCAATTCCCGATAGTTGGAAAGTTGCTTTCAGGTGTTTTTTCAATAGCAGGATTGATTCACCATTAGTGGAAAATGAGTCCCACTAGTGATTTACATTGATTTTTGTTAGTTTCTAGAAAATTCTAGATTCATCATTCAATTCCCAAGTGCACTTTGTTTTCAACCTTGTTCAATTATGTTTGCATTAGTTTTATCTCTATTTTATTTTTTGCATATCACATTGTGTTTTCAAACATTGCATATTTCATGGGTTTTGCATCAATAATCAATCAATTTTACCACTTATTTGCATTTATAGAATTCCATTTAGTCATACACACATCATAAAATCCTTTATTTGAGTGAAGCACCACAATTTTAGGGTTATATCTCTCTCCTTTTAGGTGAAGTTCCTAAGACTGCAAGAGAACGACATAGAACACCACAAATTGTTGGTTCAAAACTAAAAAATTAGAAAATTTTCTTGCAAAAATAGTGCATATGTTCTTGTTGGAGGTCTTCATCTTATAATTTGGGTAGCTTTATTTGCCACTTCTTCCAATTTGATTACTAATTTCTTTATCTCAATCTCTTTTCCTTCCAACACTTTGGCATGTTCTATAATCAAAGTCTCTTTCCCTTCTCCAATTTTCTTCTTCCAATGAGAATTCATTAGTCACCTTCCATATTCGATACCCAAGAGACAAATTTTTGTTGTAAATTGATTTTTTTTTGGTAGGAGGTTTCTAAGTTTCTACTGCAAGTTCTCCATCCCCCATTTTGGTAATGGCCAATTGTGCTCATAGGTCTAGCATTGCACCATGGCCATATGTTTGCAATTTTTCCTCCAATTCTTATCTTTTTGTCTCCCTTTCTTTGTCTCTTTTTATAACTCTGCACTAGTTCTTTTATATGTTTAATTCTATCCAAAGCTTCCTAAAGCTCCTTCATAACATTTCTATCTTTTATAAACATTTCCTCTATTTTCAAAAATTGTTCATTACCACCCCCTGTACAATCATAATCTTCATAAGTATGACTATTTAGGGTTTTCTTTTGTGTTTTTGTGCCAACAAATAAATCTTCTATGTCTAAATTAGAAGTGGTGGATACATAAATTTTCCTCTTTACAGGGGTGCACATTTCTAGTGGTATTTCCCTTCCCTTTTGAGTCTATTTCAACCAACATCATATCTTCTTCGTATTGTTCCTTGTTCTTTGTCTCTTCTTCAATTTTTTCCTCACTCCCCCTCATAAAACCTTGCTTTTTCAAGAGGCCTAACCACCTTGAGGTAGGTTCCTCCTAAATATCCTTCTTTTTATTTTATGGTTTAGAAGGTGTGGATGTTGTGGATGTACTACCTCTTCTTTTCTTGGATTTAGGTGGTTTTAAGGAAGATGGGATTTCTTCCACTATTGGTGACATAGAATTTGGTGCATTGTGCTCCTCAAGCTCACCTTGGCTAGGGGTAGGTGAAGCCATAGGTGAGACCGGATAACTTCCTCTTGTAGGTTTAGCTCAAGTGGCTCTAGGGTTTCAGGTACTTTAGGTGCCTTGAGTAGACTATTAATATCTTGATAACTCACAAAGTCTTCCCAAGAGATCTATGGATATTGACTTCTCAAGATCCTTTTTACTAATAGGGAAACCAAACAATGATGTGTTAAAGTTATGTCAGTCTATTTCCTCTAGTACTCAAATGCCATCCCTTTTAACATAGTATAGAGAAATTGGGCACATTTACTAGCCTATTATGGTGAAGATGACTAAGTAATTTGAAATGTATAGTATATAGAATATTTTATCTACCATCGCAAGTAAGGTATCTAATAGCATAGGAAGCATAGTTGGCCCAAAAACATGGAAGAAAAAGTCTCTTTGTACCTTGGGATGATGAATCCAAATTTTCTCCTCACTCACAAAATTCTTCTCTTGCAGCCACAACATTTGCTCGAACTAGAAACTCTTCTCTAGTCCTAGGAAAACTAGATACTTGTGCTATTGCTAATTTAGATGCATCTACTAACAACCTTGTTACCATTTCTTCATTGCACTCCAATGTGGTTTTAAATCTCCTTGTTATGTCATTGCCAAATTTTTTTAGCTTTATAAAGTAATCAAGCCAACCAACTCTTGTGAAGATATGCAATACCATTGCATCTTCTAATATTTGCTTGTGTACTGACGACTCTCTCCTAATAAAATCACCTCCCATTATGAATTTCTTTACCCCTACTCAATGTTGTAACCTTAAAAATTTAGCTCAAATTTCACTTCACCACCCTCAAACCCTTCTCTTATTCTAGTATTTTCTCATGCACTCTCACTATACCTATATTGTAACTGCAACTCCCCTTCTTTGTATCAGCTTAATTGAGCCTAAAAATAGGTTTTGGGTTCGACTTAGCTCAAGATCACATATTTTAGGAAATTGGTAATTAAATTTACAACAAAAATTAGGTGCAATTTTAGGACAAAAAGGGTTTGCATGTCATATTTATTTGTTTGCATTTGGTTTTAGGTGACGAAAAATGAAAAAAACTAGTCGATATTGTACCCTCCCCCAACTTAAGGTTTGAAGTGACCTCACTTCAACTCATGATAGGAAAAGGTATCATTATAGAGTAAGGAAATAAATAGAATGAATATATTGAATGCTTAATTTAATATGAAAGTACATAATGAAAGAGTTAATAAATCCATGATAATTATGGTAATGTACTTTGCATACCTACTGAAGGTGATTAATTGAATGTTGCATGTGTGAGCTGAATAAAATGTATTTGCAATATTATTTGATGTGACAAGAAGTAATTGTAGGTGAATGGATGATGAGGTGGCGGGTGTAATGTAATGAAACAGAATAGATGGATGATGGTTAGTGATGTGACAGTTCAAATGCTTAAATTTTAAATTATCAACATGAAATAAGATAAGCATGTTGTGGGCACTTATTATGATAAGACAAGTACTGCATATGTGAGAAAAATGAGGTGAAAAGGGGAGTACTACTATTAATGTGGCACTAAATTTTAAATTTCCTACTAGCTGGTGTTATGGGTACCTTCAACATTAGGTCCTATCTGAATTGTGACAACTTTTGTACAATAGGTCCATGTTGCAACATGACCCTTACTGAATGTTGATAGTTGTATATATAAGACAGGTCCCTCTAGAAAAAGTATATACATCATTATAACTGTGTTGTGTGTGCATGTGAGGTGGAATAAGAAATTAAACCTGAGTGATCTTAGGGGTTCAGTTGTGTAGCTCAATCACTGAGTCACCTTAAGAACTTGGTATATTTGCTATTATTGAGGGATCAATTTGTGTTTTGGAACCTATATCTGGATCCCTGAGAGTACCATACTGCTAAATGAGAGAAAGAATGAAATCTTTCTTCTATACTAGTTTTTTTAATAGTTTCAATCCGTGTCCATTAACCAGGAGAGAAAACATTACTACATATATGACTTGTGCAACTTCACCACTCTATTAGGAAAGACTTGGTTGATCTCATAAGGTCCCAACCACTTGGATTGGAGTTTCCCTTTGAAATCCTTGTATCTTGAATCATATAATAAGGCCCAATCTCCTACATTAAATTCTTTTATCTTGATATATTGGTCATGCCACTTTGTCCTCTACTTTTGTACTATATCAGTATGATGGATCACCTCCATCCTAATTTCATCCATCCCATTTATGTGGTGTAATATCTCCTTTTGAGTTGTTGTGAGATCCATGTCCAACTCTACTATTGTTCTTAATGTCTTATACTCAAACTCAATTGGGAGGACTAATGTTTTTCCATATACTAACTCATAGGGTGTGAAACCAATTGTTATTTTCCAGATTGTTCTATATGCGCATACTACTTCTAGTAATCTAGCAACCCAATCTTTTTTGTGTAATTACACTATCTTAGTTATAATACTTTCAATTTCTCTATTAGTAACCTCCACCCGTCCATTGGCCTAAGGGTGGTAAGATGTTGAATTTTTTTGTTTGATTTAATATTCTTCAACTAATTTGGTGATGAGGTCTAAAGTAAATTGTGGACCTTGATTAGTCACTATTTCCATAGGTACTCCATACCTAGTAAAAATATTCTCATACAAGAATTTAGCCATGTTGTCACTTCTACCCACTTAGTCAAATAATCAGTGCAAACCATAATGTACTCCTTGTTAGAAGTAGGTGAAAATGGTTCAATGAAGTCTAAACCCCATTTTTCAAAGGGAGCTAGTGTTAACTGAGGTTGTAATGGAATTTCATCACTCCTTGTTGGCTTACCCATCTATTGACACCTATCACAACTCCTTGTATACTTTATAGAATCCTTGTGTAAAGTTGGCCAGTAATTGTAAGTGTGGAAAAGTAAAAAGCAAAAGAACAACTAGAACACTTCTTAATAAGACATTAGATCAAGATTAACATGAATTAAACTAATTTAAAACACTGAAAAGCTTGAAGACATCTCATTGTCTCCTATCTCCAAAGATTTATCAAGTTACATAAGCTCTTAGATTTGTAAGTACTGTAATTGTTTAAAATGCCTATCTAGAGAATGGAATTGATGCTAAATGCAATGAAGTGATGATTAAGAATGATTTCTAAGTGATATGAAGCTACTGTAAACTATCCTGAAGAAAACTAATAAAAGGAAGCTACAGTAAAAACTAATGATGTTTCTGTGATATCAAATCTACTGATACCATGATGTTGTGATGCTTATTTATAATGATAATGCTAATGCTATGGTTGATTGATTGTTTGATTGCTATGAATGCTTGTTCCTTCAGAGTAAGTTTGCATAAATTGGGATTTCTCAGATCATTTTCTTGCTTCAGAAGGCTGTATATATAGATTTTTGGCAGTAGTTTTGCATAGGGGTAACACAACAAAGGCTGAGATTCAATCTGTAGATTTGAATGGTAAGAGATGAGAAGGTGGAGCTGATCATGGGGATTGTTCATCCCCATGAAAACACCAAGGAAGATGAGAGGGAAGATTTGAGGAAGAATATTGAGAGGATTGCCTGCAAGTTTTTCCCCAAGGCTTTTCCCATGAATGCTAGTTAAATTAATTAGATTTGAAAATCTAATTTTATCGGTGAGTGAATAGAGGGATTTGATTTATGCTTTTATTTAAATATTTTTGGTTTATTTAAATTAGCAAATGGGAAGATAAATAATTTAATTAAATAAACTATAGAAGTTTGTTTATTAAATTAAATAGAAGTATGATGAATAAATAATAAAGTATAAAGCTTTATTTATTTAATTAAGATTGAATATGATGTAATAATTAAATAATGTGAACTATAAAGTTGTTTATTTAATTAAAACTGAAGAAATGGGATAATTTAGAATATGAACTATTTAAATAAGTATTTAATTTATTTAATAGTAGATGAATTTGAATAAGATGAAAATAATTGAATCAAGATTGAAGAATTATAATGAACTATTTAAATAAATATTTCCTATTTATTTAATAGTGGAAGATTTTAAGGATTAAATTAAATAAGTTGTATTTAATTAATCATATTTCTCCAAACCATTTTTAGGTGTATACATTTTTCCCCTCTTTGAAGTGATGTGTTTATGCATTGCTTCAAAGAAAATTTTGTGCTACTACTACTAGTATCAACGAATTTTTTTTAGTGTGCTCCAAACATGATTTTCAGGAAACTAATGGATATATATGCCCCCTTAGGAGATAAATTAATGAATTTTTGTTTTTTTTTTAAATTCTTTTGGAATTTTTCAAATTTTTATGATTTTTTGATGATTTGATGTAGATTCGACAAAGATTTGATAATTAAATAATTTATCTCTTGATAATTGATGAAGAAAGAGGCCCTAGATGAATTTCAATTAATCTCCCCTTTTTAAAAATTAAATCAATCCCATAAAAATTCATTTTTAAATAACCTATAAAAGGTTAAAAAGGTCCTTTTCAACTTTATTTGTACATTGTGACTTTTAAAAATTTGGTGAGAGATTCTTGTGCCACTTGGAGCAAGATGTCAATTCCATATCACACCCACCGTTTCGAGCGTGTTCAACGACATCAGTGGGTAGCTACGTTTGGACTTCTGATATGTCTATTTTTTTCCTTGGTTTTTGTGCATTTTCCTTCTTTTTGTGTATTTTTGGATTTTTTATTTTTAACCTTCTTTTAGCGCTTTCGAAGTCTATTGTAGTGCTTTTATAATTTTAGTGCTTAGGAGGTATGTTTTAGCGTGTTAATAGGTTAGATTAGTGCTTTGCAAAGTTTAGCGCTTAGTATAGTAGTTGTAGTGCTTCTCTAATACACATTAGCGCTTTCAAAACTATAGCACTTTGGTTAGATTTTGTACTGCTTAGGCTTCCTATTTTAGCGCGTTCAAAATTTTAGCACTTTTACCCAAAATGTTAGTGCTTTGACCAAATAAAATGTTGCTTGTGATAAAATGGCACTTTTTCCATTTGTAATAGTGCTTTTGTCTGATGAAATGGACCATGTCATTTTTTTAGCACTTTGAATTCCTTTTATAGCGCATTTAAATCAAAGTGTTGGGATTTTTGTCAATTTGTTCTTGATTTTGTCAATTTCTAATTGTATCAGTTGTTGGTTTGATATGAATGATTTGTCTAATCAAATACATGATTTTTCAACCTCATGATAGGCGAGGTTTGATGTTTGTTTTGATGAAAACTATCTTCATGATAGGTGAGGAATAATTATGATTGACATACCTCATGATAAGTGAGGTTGATTTGATGCATTGATGATTGACCTCATGATAGGCGAGGTTGATTTGATGCAATAATGATTGACCTCATGATAGGTGAGGTTCAATGATGTTTGCTCATGAGATTTGATCAAAATTCTTGCCAAGAGCTTATTTGATTTGATATGGTATGTTGATGTTATTTGATGATTGACATGAATTTATTGACTTTGATCTTGTTATGATAATAGGAGCAATTGGGGAACCTCCAGGTTCAAGAGTGTTTCCCTTGGACATTTGATCTTATACCATAGTTGGCACAACCTGAGATAGCTACTATCACACGTTGTGGATTGTCTCCTCTTCTATATATGCCCCAAATTAGGATTAATTGGGGTTTGTTGGTAGCGCTAGCCAAGAGGTGGCATAGAAAGCACAACACCTTTCATCTTCCTACTAGTGAGATGACAGTCACCCCAGAGGATGTCTGGTGGATTCTACAACTTCTGATTGTTGGAGATGTTGTCATATATGATTCGATAGAGTAGGGTGGGACTGATGCTCTTCATAGAGTGTTTCAGGATGATTATATTGTTGGAGAGTGGATTCCATGGCGTTTGATGGTTGATTCATACTCCACTTTGCCTATAGTACTTGTCATTTTCATCGAAGGATTCCTTAGTCCTGATCATAGGTCTAAGGGATTTTTGGTTGGTTGGGGCTAAGTTTTAGAGAGCATGGTTGTTCATGGTACCAGATTTTCTTGGGGCATGTATATGCTTTCCCATTTATATCATAATTTATATTCAGTTGTGTATCTCAGTGGTCGGAGTTTATCGATCAGCGTTACTTTGCTTTAGGTATGGGCATGGGAGCACATAGCTATCACACGTCCAGTTCTAGTTAGACAGAGGCCACCCATGAGACCTTATGTGTTTAGATATGTTAGTCGGCTTATTGAGTCCAGATTGGGTAAGTTAGAGTATTGGAGGAGATTTATTGATGACATAGAGTATGTGACATGGTGTCCCTACCTAGATTGTGATCATTGGGACAATGATGATATTCATCTACCATTTCTTTGTCAGTCAATGATCCTAATTGGTCATGCTCGTCGGGTACTAGAGAGATTCTTGATCAGACAGGTGTACAGACAGTATGGGATGGTACAAAGTATGCCTTAGGGTGTTCCTCATTATGCTCATCGTCAGTCGAATATCGCAGATTGGGATCCTTGTTTGTCATATGTTGTTGTCGTTCAAGAGTATTAGGCTTTACAACCATTTGAGTGGGACATTTGGCCAGATATTGTCAAGCTTCCAGTTATAGCTGACTATGCTAAGTTTTTTGCTTTGCATCCATTTCCATGCCTTACCATTCCAGATGAGTCTGCCCCATGACCTGTAGAGGAGGACGTTCCTATGGTGCATAGTCGAAGACGGAGGAGAGAGGATGTTGGAGAGGTTCAGGTGGAGGATGTTGGTGTGGTTGGTGAGGTAGATGTTGAGCTTGAGGAGGATGTTGGGGTGGAGGAGGATATTGGTGTCAAGGAGGATGTTGGTGTTGAGAGTAGTGGAGATGAGAGCAGCAGGGATGATAGATATGATAGTAATGAGGCTACAGGTGGGTCGAGCCCTATTTTAGATTTTCCTGATGAGAGTATGCCTCGTAAGAGGTAGGCTATTGGAGGTGTTTCAGAGTGGCTGTAGATAGCAGATCTTCAGGTTTAGTTAGAGACTACTTAGGAGCAGCTTATTCAGGCATAGGGTTTACTAGAGCATACCTAGTGTTAGATGCAAGTATAAGTCCAGTTGCATGCAGAGACTCTAGCATCAGTGCAGGACTAGTTAGGCATATCTTAGTCACATATTGCAACATTGACAACTCAGAGGGATGCTGCTAGACAAACTGTAGGGGAAACCTAGGCTCAAATTACTTCTTTGATAGCTGAGAGGTATACAGCTAGGTTTGCAGCAAAGGGCGCTCAGGTTGCTACCAATAGATTATAGAGACTAGTAGATGGTACCTCCCTGGCAGATTATATTCGATAGGTTGCTCATATTAGTGAGGAGATTGAGTTTTATAGAGTGAGATATTATGATGCAGTTCCTTTTGAGTAGAGAGTCAGCTATGCGAGGTCTCATTCTTCCAAGTCACATTCTAGGATTGTTAGTGCGGGTGTTACACAACCTCTACATAGAGATCCCAGGGATCTCAATTCCTCTGGTGGTAGGCATCTTGATCCTGTGATTCCTACACCATTTGGAGCCAACAACACATGATTATTGTCCATATTACATTCGAGATGTGATGTACACTTTGATTATTTTGATATACAACCATTTTTGATGTTATATCTCTCTTCATTTTAGAGATCATTGTATACTTGAGATTGTGATTTTGAAATATATGAGATGCAGTGGATTCTTCGGTCTATTATGTGTTCTATATGATTCTCTAATAAGTGCATTTTCTTCTATGTTTTATATGCTATGTGATGGTTTTATTGTTATGATGGTATGCTTTGATATGATGTTGTTTTATCTATGATGCGCATAATGGTAATGTATGGATGCATGTTATATGGATACCTGATGTATATGGATTCATGATTATGGATATGATGTGTTTAAATGATATACTATATGTGATGTAAATGTAAATATATGATGTGATAAAATGGATGAATTTTTTTAATGATATATGATGCAATAAATTGATGGATTTTATGATAAAATGGATGGATTATATATGGATATGTTATATAATAAATGGATGGACTTAATGAGTTATGATGATGATGTATGTTAGTGATAATGGAATGATAGAGATATATGTTTGTTGAGATTTTTGTTATGATATAATGAGAATGCAAAAATGATTTGATTGAAATGTATGAATGATGAAATGATGATGTAATTGAATATGATGATGCAACTATATGATCATGATGATGTTTTTGTTAATTTCAAGTATACTCAGTCTAGTATGATAAAAGATAATTGTTTAATGAATGATTCACCAATTTTGTAACTAATACTCTACAGATGTAACACTATTATGGATGCAATCTACTTTTACCATGCAAATATAAATGTAAGAATAGGCATTTTAACAATACTTTTTTGCTTTGTATCATCATTGAGCATTTAAAATGTTGAAAGTGAGTACAAGCATCAAAGGTATAACGTAAACCAATGATGACCTGAGTACTACTTTCATGATTTTTGATATTGCAAGTGAACATAAGCATCAAGGTATAATTAAACTAAGATGACCTGAGAATTTCTTGCATAAACAAACAAGAATTAACCACTTTCCTATGTGAATTGGAATGTCATCCATGATACTTTATAGAGCATTTCCCATTATGATTCACATAGTAATTATGATTAATTCACATACAACAAACAAAGAAAATACCATTTATTCTTCCTGACTTCTCTAGTTCAATACATCATTGAGTTTCTCCAAAGAAATGATAACAATGATCAAAGTACAACTTATCCAATTTTTTCTTAAAGTATTTCAATCATTATTCAGATTAGATCATCCATCCTGATTTTGTGATGTTTTTGTGTTTCTGATTTTTGGATCAAACTAACCTAAAGACCTATCCTAGGGGCCTAGGGGGTTGATCAAATATTAGCCTTTCCTACGTTATACATGCAAAGACCATGTAGTTTGACTGACACATACTCATATTTTTGGTTTTTGAGACCAAATTTTTGAGTTTTTTTTGGTTTTCTATTGTGATATGGATGTTTGATGTGTTTCCGATGGTGATTGATATTCCATGTTGGTTTGTGCTTTGATTGTTGGGTTTGTCTAATTATTGTTTGATTAAGCTCAAGTTTATGTTGCCCCTAATTATTTTTAGATGCTTCCCTCGAGCTAGGGTGAGAAATGATCACTTGATATGATAGGATAATGGATGTAGAATGATGGTGGAAATAATGACAATGACATATATCCAAATAGATGGGAGAGCTGGTTTGAATCACAAATAGTTCCTGTTACTAGGTTTTCACCATATGTTTTTATTGCACTTTTTCATTCTTTTTTTTTTGTATTTTTTGTCACCAAGACGCCTGTTTGTCAAGTTTTCATCAAGGTAACCATTTTATGAAACTTAATTCATGCACTAAGTGATTCAGGTATAGAACTTTCTGAGATGGATATTATTGATAGGTTCATCAAACAGATTGCCTTCAGTTGTTGACAATTGATATGATCCTGATCCATAAAATGATGTGATTACAAAGGGACCTAGCCAATTAGGTTCAAACTTCCCTTTCTTTTCTCTATCCTGCTGATTCCTAGGGTTTTCCTTTAGGATCAAATCTCCCACTTGAAATATTCTAGGTTTTACCCTGTGATTTTTACTCATTGACATTCATTGTTGGTAGGCCTTCAAATGATTAACTGCTTGCTGACAAAGTTCATCCAATAGTTCCAGTTCTTGTAGCCTAGAAACTTTGGAATCCTCATCTGCTATGATACCCTTCAATGAAACATAGATTGATGGTATTTCTACCTCAATTGGTAAAATGGCCTTTGATCCATACACCAAGACATATGGTGTGGCTCATGTTGGTGTTCTAATGTTGGTTCTGTAGGCCCATAGTGTAGAATTTAACTAAACATGCCAGTCACATCCAACATTGTTTACCATCTTCTTTATTATTTTTAGGATTGTCTTGTTTGAGGCTTCTGCTTGGCCATTTCCCTGTGGATAGTACGGTGTTTAAAAATGATGTTGAATATGGAATTGTTCACATAATTCCTGAACATCCTGATTTTCAAAAGGCCTAATACCTTTTGTGATAATGGATTGAGGTACCCCATACCAATAGATGAAGTAGTTGAGTATAAAAGATGAAATCTTTTTTCTAGTGACAGCTATCAAAGGAACTGCTTCTATCCATTTTATGAAATACTATGTTGTGATGATGAACTTGTGCCCATTTGAAAAAGAAGGATTTATTTTCCCTACCAGGTCTAGTCCCCATTGAAAAAAGGGCCATGTGGATGTGAAAGGTTGTAGATCTTGTGTCGACGCATGAATTAGATTGCCATGAATCTGACATTTCTAACACTTTTAACATATTGATAAGTCTCTCTGTCCATGTTCATCCAGTAATACCCTAAATGAAGGAGTTTCTTAGCTATGGTTAGCCCACTTGAATGGGTCCCAAAAATACCTTAATGAACCTCTTGTAAGAATGTTTCAGATTCATGATGCTCCAAACACCGAAGAAGAGTACCATCTAGACCTCATCGGTAAAGGATGTTAGCAATTAATGTATGTTGCGTAGATTGACGAATAAAGTTACGCTTTTGGTTTCTAGAGAGGTCAAGAGGAAGAGTGTTATCTTTGAGGTAAGTATAGATCTCTCCATATTGTGAGGGTTGAGTGTTGGTTATTTGGAATATGATCTATGAATCAGGATTATCGTATGGAGGATTAGATACTTGTTTAACCATAAACTCATATCGATCTTTCTTTTGTGATAATTGCAAAAGGGAGGAAATTGTCGCCATGGCATCTGCAACTTTGTTTTTTTCCCTTGGTATTTGCTCGAACTTGATATCCATGAAGTAATTTTTAAGATCTTCCATAATTTTCTTATAAGGCATGAGCTTCTCATCCTTTGTTTGATACTAACCATTTACTTGATAAATGACAAGTTGTGAGTTCCCATACACTTGCATTTCTGTGATTTTCCATTCAATAGCTACTTTGATGTTGATAATCAATGATTCGTACTCAACTATATTATTTGTACATGGAAAAATTAACCTATAGGATCTTGGAATGGTGTGTCCTTAAGGCGTGAAAAATAGAATTCCTGCACCAACTCCTCTTTATGTATATGATCCATCAAAATAAAGCCTACATTGTTGTGTTGTAGTATTCAAGATGTCGGCATCTAGAAATTCAATGTTCATTGGATGATAATCCTGTAATGGAGCTTCAACTAGTTGATCTGCTATTACCTATCCTTTAATGGCTCTCCTATCAACATATTGGATGTCAAACTCGCTTAAGATCATGACCCATTTTGCAAGTCTCCCTATTAGAGCAACTTTATTGAGTAGGTATTTCAATGGGTCTATTTTTGTTATGAGTCTGACTATATGAATGTATAATTTATTTCATATCCATTGAGAGTCCTATTGATGTAGTAAACTACTTGTTCTTTTCCTTCAGAATCCTCCTGTGCTAATAGAGCTCCTAAAGATATGTCAGTTGTTGTGATATATAGTAATAGTGGTCTTTTTGATACCAATGGAATGAGTATTGGAGGTGACACCAAATACTACATTGTCTAACTAAAATTTGTCTCATAGTTATGATCCCATTTGAATGAAAAAAATTTATGAGGCAGATGATTAAATGGGTGACACTTATCTGCTAGTTGGGAGATAAATCTCCTGATGGATTGTAACTTTCTTTGTAGGGAGTGTAATTGACTGATATTTTTAGGTGGCAACATCTCCATTATTGCTTTAACCTTAGTTGGATCCACTTCAATACCTTTTTCTAACACTATGTAACCAAGAAGTTTTGTTGATGTCACCCCGAAGACACATTTCTTTGGGTTCAACCTTATATTGAATTTTTACAGTATAGTGAAGATTTTATCAAGTATTTCCAGATGTCCTTCTCTGGTGTGTGATTTTTCTAAGATGTCATCCACATAATCTTCCATGAAAGTATGCATCATGTCGTGGAAAATTTTGGTCATTTCCCACTGATATTTCGCACCTGCATTTTTCCAATCATTTGTTTTATGTGCTTTATTCTTATGGAAATTACAATAATCTGCATCATTCCACTAGCATGGCTTTACCTTTGGCTCACAATTTTGAGCTTTTGGTAAAGTAATAAGTTTTTTTGCAATGAGTTCTCTCATTTTTTATTCTAATGTTTGTCCTAATGGGATGAATTTTCATCGATTGGATTGTCTTTGGTATGATGGCCGAGATTCTCCATTGTTCGTGTTATTGTTTTGAATAGTGCTTTGATTGTTGTTTTGGTTTTCATTTTGATTTGTTTTGACAGTTGATGTTGTCAAATTGAATACTGGTTTTATATTGTTAGTTGTAGGTTCATTGCTTCCAGTATTTCTATTTTTCTGCCAAAATTTTGGCTTGTCATTGTTTCCATAGTGATTTGTGTTGTTGGATGTTTCATTGTAGTGCTTAATCACTCCTCATTTGACTAGGGCTTCTTTTATTTTGAGCCCATTCTCAATTACTTTTTTGAATTTTGGGGGATATTGCAATTCGATTCTATAACTCATCTGATCATTTAAGTTGTCTATAAATAATTCAATCTTCTCCTCTTCAAGTATAGATCAAGGATATATAGCAAACAACTTTCTCCATTGTTGTAAGAATGATAAGAATGTCTCACCATTTTTCTGTTTCAAGTTATATAGATCCTTCATGGTTACATCATGTGTTATGTTGAAGGAGAACTGAGAAATGAATTTGTTGACCAATTCTTCGAAGGATCTAATCCCTGGTTGTAATTTTGAGAACCACTCCATACAATGGGCCCCCAAACTCCTAGGAAATAACCTCATGAGGTATGTATCTTCTTGTACAAACTCGAGGCTCATTGTTCTAAATTATAGAACATGGTCAATCGAGTTTGATTTTCAATTGTATTTGTCGTATTTAGGAAACTCACAATGCCTTGGGAAGGGTGTCATATCCACACATAGATGAAAAGGGTAAGGACAAATTTCCTTTAATAAATATTTTTTGTGGTTCCTATTTGCATGTTTTGAATATGTTGTTGTAGGGTTTGCATTTGAGTTGTCAAAGCAACCACTTGATCTGTATCCTAGGTGTGGTTTGGTTCTGTTTCATTGGTTTGAGGTATTTCCTTCAACCGATTGATGTCAAAATCTTTCAAAAGTTTGGCACCTAACTCTGCTAACATCAAGAGGTATTTCTCCATGTCTTGTTCTAAGACCTTTTCCATAAATTTATAAAAATTTGGGTCTTGTTGGCATGCTGTATATCCTCTTGTGTTATTTCATTGTTTTCATGTAGTTGGTATCAGAAAAAAGGGTTTTCTTTAGTCATGTTTAGATTTTCAGTTTCCTTCTCTCTGGTTTTTTGTCTTTGCAACCTTGTTAAGATTGGCATACAATTTTTTGGTTGTTTTTCACTAAACTTAGATCTTCTCTGTGGTGTTAGTGTCAATTTGATTTTAAATAAGCCCAATAGAATGATGTATTCTATTGACAAGGCTAAGTTAAAATTCCTAATTACCGAGTTTTGTTTCATGATGGTAGGATGTCAAAATCCTGATAAGGAAACTCAGCTCAATAATCTAGGTTTTTTTTAATAATTGGAGACTTTTTATTTTGCAAGATTTTTTTTTTTTTTTTGTTTGAAAACAATTTAACTTGTAAGAACCTAGTTTGTTTTAGGTTTTTAGGATACTGTCTGATCTATAAAAATATTTCTGAATAGTAGAATCCTATGTTTCTGATGTTAATATGTCTAATAGTTGTTTCAAAATATTATCTATTTTTTTTGTTTTGTGGAAGTGCTAATACAAAAGGCAGAAGTGTTAAAACAAAATGCAGAAGCGCTATAATTTTTGATAAAAGCATTGTAAAATAGTGTAGAAGCACTAAGACAGAGTGCATAAGCGCTAAAAGACCGACTGGTAATTGAAACTAGTAATGTTTGATCAGGATAGAGCGCTATAAAATTAATCAGAAGCACCGAAATAGATGCCCAAAGCGCTATGTTTGACTATGTAAGCGCTAAAAGATGGCTTAGAAGCACTAGAACGATGCTTACACTGGAATTTTCTAATATATTTCCGTTTGTTTTTGACAAAAGCACCATAAGATTGCTTAGAAGGGCTAAAACAAAGGGTGAAAGCGCTATAGTCTTTGTTTAATTCCAAGTAGGGGGTGGCAATATGGGTCTCTCAGCTACTATGTCTGCTTTCTCTTTTTCTTCGTCCAAGACTATGGATGCTATAAGAAACTAATGGGGTTTTTCATTCTTTTCAAAAATAAATTTTCTCAAACTACTGATAATTTCAGTTTGAGTGCCTTCAATGTGTATGTTATCGTGCTAAAATATTGGTGTGGTTAGCCCTGGTTGTTAAATGGGAGTTGTAGGTCACCAAATGGTCATAAGGTATGTTGTATGATGGTTTCAATATTTTATTGTAATTTCATTCATTACCTATTCCCAGGCAGGAGGTAGTAACATGGTTCTTCCTACTGATATGTTTGTCTTTTCTTCTTCTTCATTCAGAACGATGGATGTTGTAAGAAACTGATGGGGTGTTTTGTGGAATGGAGGATTGACAAATATGTTGACTACGATTATATTCCTATAAAAGAGCACTTCTTTGAATATAGGCTTGTGAATTCAAAGGTTGTACAACATAATCATCAGTGTAACCCCTATCAAAATCATGAAACCTATGGAGGAATGTTCTATGATGAAGCAAAGTCTTCCTATTCTGATACAAGAAATGTCTTATTTGCAAAAGATGTCTATAACTAAGTGGTGTCTTGGTTTTTCTAATTCTCTTGGCAAGATATTTTCTGAAAAACTTAGTGGTTTTCCAATCTCTAATTATATATTCTCATTTTTTATTTTGTTTGATTTTTTATATTTTTTTAGGATGATCTTTTATCTGAATTTTAATGATTTTGGAATACACAACACTCAAATGAAGACAATTGTTTTTAAGAGTTGTAATCTAAATAGATAGTGTATGTTCAAAAGAACCATGCATGGTCCTATTTTCACTAGTTTGATAACAATAAAGCACTTTAGACAAACTCACTCTTAATAGTCAAAAGGTCATAGTTATACTCAACAACCCACATCTTAAAATTGTGTTGACTCACATAGCCGTGTCACCCCCTAGAGGGTGCCCATGTTTTTGTATTTTCCAGGTGCGTACTCAAGGTTGTATTTCTTGATACCCTAAGCAAACAGTCTATGGAAATTACATGGTGAGTGTCTTGGGGGTCTTGCATTGCGAGTATTACAATGTCTAGTTACTGACTCAGCTGGATACTACACTTGGTTTTTAGAAAGGGTTTCCATTTGGAGTGGCAATAATAGACTACCTCAGGAGATCTCCCAACCTTTAGAACAAAGGTTTTAGGGATGGTTATATTGCACACTTTCAAAAAAAGTAGGCTTCCCCAGATTTGCTTTAAATTTTATAGTGGGGTGGAAAAACCTAGCTTTGGTTTTAACCCACTTAGGTCATTCCTGTAGGGTGAGTAATTTTTCCCACTACGACATGCCTTCTAAAGGATGTAATAAAACTTGAAGAATGCATAAAAAGGATGAGTCTAGCTTTTTGGATCACCCAGTTAAGGGGAGGGCATATGCCTATCAACCATACAAACACATAAATCACTTGTTCAATTTTAGAGCCCAAACAAAAAATTTCTAATCTATGTGAAGATGTTGCTTCACAAAAAGACATGGTGTTCATTTTTAAATCCCAATTTGAAAAGTCTGGTGACTACCCTAGATTGATGAATTTTGAATCCAAATGAAAATGTGACTATCCTAGGATTGATTCATTTTTAAACCAACTAAAGAAGTGCCTATCCTAGATTGATTCTTTTTAATCCAACTGAAGAAAGAAAATTTACTAGTCGCGGACATGTCGGATCCAAAAAATGAATTACATAGAAGCACTATGACAGTGGTCAAAAGCGTTGTAGAAATATCTAGAATCTTTATAGAAATAGCCCTAAGTGCTATATAAATAGCCCAAAGCACTATAGGATTTTATAAATGCACTAAAACAGATGTTGGGTGTGAACTTAGTCTGTGCTGGAAGGTAAGATCGAAGCGCTAAAATAGTCCTTCAAAGCACTATACTTTTCTTTGAAAGTGCTAGAACAGAATTCAGATGCACTATAGTTTGTCTCAGAATTGCAATAGAATCTTCCGATCATGCTAAAACAATTTATGCCAAATTCCTGTATGAAAAATTTCTAGAAAAACTTGTTAAAAACATGGGGTACGGCCACACAGTGGGCACCAGAATGTAAGTGTGGAAAAGTAAAAAGTAAAAGAATAACTACAACACTTCTTAATAAGACATTAGATCAAAATTAGCATGAATTAAACTAATTTAAAACACTGAAAATCCTGAAGATGTCTCATTGTCTCCTATCTGCAAAGATTTATCAAGTTACAGAAGCTCTCAAATTTGTAAGCACCGTAACTATTTAAAATGTCTATCTAGAGAATGGAATTGATGTTAAATGCAATGATGTGATGATTAAGAATGATTTCTAAGTGATATGAAGCTACTGTAAACTATCCTGATGAAAACTGATAAAAGGAAGCTATAGTAAAAACTAATGATGTTGTCATGATATCAAATCTACTGATACCATGGATGTTGTGATGCTTATTTCTAATGCTATGGTTGATTGATTGCTTGATTGCTATGAATTTTTGTTTTTTCAAAGTAAGTTTTCATAAATTGGGATTTCTCATATCATTTTCATGCTTTAGAAGGCTATATATATATATATATATATATATTTATGGCAATAGTTTTGCACAAGGGTAACACAACAGAGGCTGAGATTCAATATGGAGATTTGAATGGTAAGAGATGAGAATGTGGAGCTGATTATGGGGATTGTTCCTCCCCATGAAAACACCAAGCAAGATGAGAGGAAAGATTTGAGGAAGAAGATTGAGAGGATTTCCTGCAAGTTTTTCCTTGAGGCTTTTCCCGTGAATGCCAGTTAAATTAATTAGATTTGAAAATATAATTTTATTGGTGAGTGAATAGAGGGATTTGATTTATGATTTTATTTAAATATTTTTGGTTTATTTAAATTAGCAAAAGGGAAGATAAATAATTTAATTAAATAAACTATAGAATTTTGTTTATTAAGTTAAATAGAAGAAGTATGATGAATAAAAAATAAAGTATAAAGATTTATTTATTTAAATAAGATTGAATATGATGTAATAATTAAATAAAATTTAGAATGTGAACTATTTAAATAAGTATTTAATTTATTTAATAGTAGATGAATTTGAATAAGATGAAAATAATTGAATCAAGATTGAAGAATTATGATGAACTATTTAAATAAATATTTCCTATTTGTTTAATAGTGGAATATTTTAAGGATTAATTAAGTAAATAAGTCATTTAATTAATCATATTTATCCATACTATTTTTAGGTGTATACAGTAGTAACCAGTTGTGATGATTTTGAATGTTGCTATTTTTGTTGCAAAGTGACCCCCACTTGGTTCATCATGACAAGCCTTCATGATATCAATTTTTTTTATCTTCCCTTATGCACCATCTCATGATGTTGTTTGGGGCAATGTAAAATAGGTAACCAGATATCCAAGAGCATGGAAATCACTTATGTACCATCTCTCTCTTTTCCCTTGGAGAATAGTGTGGTGGAATCTGCCCTGTCACTAAATAGTTTGCAATGCCAACATACTAGGGTATATGTACATGAAGAGAAAACAAGTGCTCATCTGGAAATGATTCACCCACTACCCCTTCTACTAATTGTGTTGGCAACCTTAATAGAAAATATACTACTATATTATCCTTACCAGGCTTGTCCACTATTGTGATATTAAACTCTTGTAGGAGGAGTAGCCATATGACTAGTCTACCCCCTACTACATGCTTGTTCATTAAATATCTGATAGTTGTATGGTATTTTGTCATATAAAAATGGCCACTTGCCATTTTCATGGCCTTTTAGGTCTTGTTTCATGGTTTTTGATCTATTTTGCTCCAATTTCATGTTGTGACATGCCTTGAACATGCATATTTAGGTACTAAAATTCAAATAATGATGTCTTGTGAAGGTGTTGTGAAGTGTTGTAAGACATTTCTACAATCTTCTAGACTCTATTTATTACAATTCACCTAAAAATCACCTTTTCATCACTAATCAAGTCCTATTTTGAAGTGTTGTAAAGTCTTGTAACAAGATGTCATGCTTTTCTAGGCATAACTTCACTATTTATCCCTTTCTTATATTTTATTTGGTCCCTTTATGCCCTCATATGCTTTAATTAAGTGTATTTTTGAATGTAAGCCCGATAAAAAACATTAAATACAACATAATTCCTGACACCCATTTTTAGGTCCTAGGTGGGACCTATTTTCCATGGGTGGCGAATGAGTCCCCCTTGGATCCAAATTCAAAAAATTAAAAAAAAAATTGGGTTTTTATTCAAAATCACTTGATGTCGGCTTGTGATGAGGCATGAACAAATAACTAAGGAACAAGATTGTATAAATATGTTTTTTTCTCCTCATTTCACATCCTTCTAATCTCTTTTTCATCTCCTACAACCCCATTCATTCAAGCATTCATTCACACATCATCTCAAGCATTCAAGCATCTTACATCTTATCAAGCACTATTCAAGCACTTTGGAGCATCCATTGACATAATTTCAAACTTGCATTATCAAGGGTTTGGTAAGTTGATAGCTATTGCATGCTATTAGTTTATCATTCTCTTTCATTTCATTATTTCATTAAGGGTTTGATTACCAAAAGTGGGGTTTGACCAAGGAAAACCCCTATTTGCTAACCCTCAACCAATTTCCCCCTATTGTATGTGTGCTTGCAAAATTTTGTGTGCAAATTTAACAAGTTTTTTGGTGTTGAAGATTGGTCAAAAATTCAACTATGTGCTTCAAGTCAACTCATTCACGTTTCAAGCTTAAAGAAGGTTTTATGTTTGTTTCCTGCAGAATTGACTTTGACAATAAGAGAATTCCAGATTTGGTGTTGCAAAGTTGTCTCCTAATTTTTTAGAATTTTGGGAGAGGACTGATTCACCACCAGTGGCAAATGAATCCCACCTTAGAACTGAAAATATGAATTTTTTCAGATTCTGGACCCCGACAATCAAAAACCAGTTTCTGACACTTTTTCACCAAGAGCAGGACTAATTTGCCACCCTAGGCGAATGAGTCCCACTATGAAATTTTAGTAATTCTAGTCAGCATTCAAAACATTCCAAAATCATCAAATCTTTCCCAGGTGCACTCAAATTCATCCCATTTCTTTCTATTCTGCATTATTCCATTATTTAGTTCATTGTTTGCATATCACAACGTGTTTTCAAACATAGTTTAAATCTTAGTTTTTACATTCATATTCATTAATTTAAATCATTTAATTGCATTTATTTTACTTCATTTATATTAGAAAACATCATACATAACATTATTTGAATGAACCCTTGGCATTTTTGGGCCCTATCTCTCTCCTTTTAGGTAAAAAACCCTAGAAGAGCAAGAGAAGCACATAGGAACCCAAAAATCAACGGTTCAGGTATGTGTGGAAAAAAACTACATTAAAAACAATGTAATGCCTAAATTTATTGATGACATACACTACTGCTAGCATCTCCTTCTCTATAATAGTATGGTTTAGCTTTTCTCCCTGAAGATTCTTGCTTTTTGTAATAAATAACATAATCTTTGGTACCTTCTTTTTGACCCAAAACTACTCCAATAGGAAAATTTGAAGCATTAGTATGTATATGGAAGTGTAAGGTAAAATTTGGCCCCCTCAAAATAGGTGCTTAGGTTAAAGCTTTCTTCAATTCTGCAAAGGAATGTTGGCACTCTGATGTCCAATCAAATTCCATGTCCTTAGTTAGCAAAATAAACAATGGTGTAGCAATCTTACTAAAGTATTTAATGAACCTCCTATAATAGACTGCATGGCCAAGGAATCTTCTAAAATATTTGTTCTTCTATGGAATAGGTAGTGTATAAATGATCTCTATCTTTTGTGCATCAACTTGAATCCCCGCACTAGATATGAAATGACCTAAAACAATTCCCTGAGTCATCATCATAAAGAAATTTTAATTACTGAGGAACAAATTATGTTCTTTACATATTTGTAAAACCTTTTCTAGATTGCTAAGGACTTCCTCATAAGTTTCCTCATATGTGGTGAAGTCATCCATATATATCTCCATTTAATCATGGGTATAATAAAAAAAGATGCTAAGCACTACCCTCTGAAAAGTAGCTAGGGAATTTCATAAACCAAAGAGCAGAACAGAGTAGGCATAAGTACCCCAAGGACAGGTGGATTTTGCTTTGTCCTGGTCCTCTAGAGAAATTTGTATCTAATTATAATCACTAAAACCATCTAGGAATGAAAAATACTTCTTCCCTGCTAAAGATTCAAGCACTTAATCTATAAAGGGCAATGGAAAGTGGTCCTTCCTAGTGGACGTGTTCAATTGACTATAATCTACACATACCCTCCATTTTCCATCTTTCTTGGGAATAATGACTAAAGGTGATACCCATTTACTATTAGATATATGATAAATGAAGCCTATAGTACGAAGTTTTTGAAGTTCAACTTTAACTATTTCTCTCAAGGTAGGGTTCATTCATCTTTGAGTTTTTCTAATGGGAATATAACCATCATTTATACAGATCCTATGCATACATAAATTAGGATCTATACCCTTCATATCATGGTAGTCCCATGCAAAGGTTGTTGTGTGTTCCTGCAACACAGTAGTTGGGGAATGTTGCTGCTCTTCATTCAATGCATTTTTTATGTTCAATATTTTTCCTAGCATGACTTCTAGCTCTTTAGATAATTCTTGCACAGATGAGAGGTCAAGGATAGGAATGATTGGTACAAACTGTTGTGGCAATAAGGAATGAAATATTTGAGATATTTCTTCTAAGGAATTGGAAGGTATAATGCTTTACAAGGGGTCTTGTAGACTTGCAAGATAGTCTTATTGTTGTGGGATCCTACCACAGTCATTTTGTATTATATGAGCAATCAACTCATCTTCATCTTGATCATCCAATAGAGGGTTGTGTTTTATTGTCATCAAAGTATGTAGGGAATAGTTATCTTCCTCATCCAAAGTGAGCCAAATGGTTTGCTCAAGATTAGCATAAGGTTGGGATGGAGGATAGAGGACCAATTTATTTGTCACAGTCCCATTAGATATTATCATATTGCCAGACCTACAACCTATGAATGCATCAATTGTACCTAACCATGGTTTTCCTAGGATGAGTGGATATCTTGCAAGGTTTTAACCTTTGGTTATAAAACTATTAAATTAATAGGATATTCACAAGAATCTAATGCAATAAATAAATCTTCAATGATTCCTTTAGGCTTGACTATTGACCTATTACCCAACTGTAGAACAGTTTGTGTAGGTCTAAAGTTGGCTAACTGAATTAGTTTCTTTCTTCTTTAGTCAAGACATTGATTGTTGCCCCTAAGTCTATCAAAGTGTTCTTGATAAGAGTACCATTAATCTTAAAATCCACTACTGTACTACTAAGGCCTGTGTATTTAGGTATAGTTATGTTCCCTAGCATGATATCAACAAGGTTTCCTAGGACATGAAATTTCAGAGGATCCTTCCTTTTCCTTCCTTAATAGCTTGGATGATAGGGATATTAATATTGGCATCCTTAAGTTGACCTAGTAGGGTTGTCTCAGCTTGTGTATGATGTTTTCAAATGGCTAAACATTTAGGGAAAGGAGGCTTTGGACTTGAGGTAGTTTGGTGTACCTAATTTGACTTGGGTTCCAAAGGTGATTTGTTTGAAGCTTCAACTGCAGATTCCTCATCTTCCATCTCAGTGATTTGACGAGATGAAGGCCTAGCTAGTTGTTTCCCTAACCTGAGGTGGAAATCACTCACATCTACCCCATAAGTGGGGTGTTGCATAGCCTCATTAGTATAAGTTTGTTGGACAGGCTTTTTGTTAGGGTTAGGTGCAGGTTGGGTAGGTAATTGTGGTGTTTTGGGTGGCTAAGATGTAGGATTTGATGGAGGAATAATTTCTTGTTGTTGTGGTTGAGGAGGAACCATAGGCTACTAATAATTCATGTTTTGTTGTTGCCACTATTGACCTTTTTTCCATTGTGGTTGCCACTAGTTTTGTTGTGTTGGCTATTGAGGATTGTAATTAGAACCTTGGAATTTTTTTCATGACCAAGGATTTGGTTGTTGTTGGTTCCAATATTGTTGATATTTTTTCCATTGTTGAGGGTTTGGCCATTAGTTTTGGTTGCTTGGCCAAGGTTGGTAACTCCAAGTAGAAATTTTTTGATTTCCAATGGGAAAGGATGAATTGAAGTTAAGAGGGTCTTGTCACATACCTTGTCTTTGTTTCCATGGCCTTCTTTGAGATACATAAAATAGTTTTCCATTCTCTCCTCCAGGTGGCTGAAAATTAGGTTTCTCTATTTTATTCTATTGAATAGTAGCCACCCTCTTGCATTTATAGTTTTCTTTCCTTTGCCTAAAAGTAGGGAAATATTCAGTGAGAATTGCTTCAACTTCCTCTTGATTCTTCTTTATATGGAGAGTGTCCAATTGAGTGGCAAGATGACTGATAATTTCCTCCATGTTGGACAAAAAATTACTTAACTCTATCTTTAAAACCCCAGTGGATGATTTGCCAATGGTGGATTTCCTTTCTCCTCTTGGTTTCTTAGTGAAGGTATTAGAGTAATTTATGTAGAACTTGCAGATTTCTTCAATTGGTATTTGAGAGATATCTCCTTGCCCAATAAGATTGAGGGCATCCATATAGTCCTCATTGACTCCCCACAAAAATATTAACTTGAGAGATTCTTCAAATAACTTGTTATGTGGGTTTTTCTTCAAAGAAAAGTGAAATCTCTCTACATAAGCTTCTACTAGCTCATCCTCCTTTTGTGACATTCTTAAAATGTCATCTCTCCTCCTATCAAGTCCTTTGCAATAATCTTGGTACTTTTCCAATCGCATTTTTTCATGGTATCCCAATTTGCAATAGCATCCTCGTATAATCCAATAAACCATCTCAAGGCCACATCTTTTAGAGTGGTACGGCAGTGCTTGAGCCTATGAACATCGAAGGTACTTTCATAGCTCCAACATAGGACATCAAATTCAAACATAAATGTGTCTAGATATTTAGTCACCAACCCATAAAAGACTAGTAATACTAAAGGAGGGATATTCTTCAACATTGTAGCCCTTTCTTGGTGGGTGATTGGAATTTCAAAGGTCACATGTTCAGGGTCATCCCCTGGTGCATCACCCATGGCTTGGTATGTCCCCTTCGTAGGTGTAGTATATGTTGGTGATAGGGAAATTTCTTCTTTTGTATTACCCTCACTCTAAGTACTAAAGTCACTAATTTTTCTATGGCTTCTTAGCATGTAGAGGTGAGAAATATGCCCAAGGAGTCTCTTTTTCTCCACATACAATGAATATGGCTTTGTATAGTAGCAGTCTTGCATAGTGTTAGTGTAACTTTCTGGTGAGTTGAAAAAGATTAAGTCTAACAATCCTAATACTGAAAACAAAGTGTAAACTATGAAAGCTTGGAAAAAATAGTCTACGAAGGTAGCACCATCCCTAGCAATGATGCCAAAAATTTAGAGTCTAAACTAGTGTCTTGTAAACTTGGTAGAAACCACACAATTCAGAGGAATGCCTAGTTGAATAGTCCACTCAACATTGTAAAGAATTCATTAAATTTTCAACCAAGCTTTGTAAACTTGTGATGGTGCTACACTATATGTGCCTTTAGAGACCTGAGGCTACCTAGGGTATCTTATTAAAGGTAATCTACTTGATAGAAAATCATAGAAATGCATAGCAATGAAAGAGGTAAATTGGCACTAATGGATATGGGTGCCTACAACATAACCTGTAATTGAACTGCTACTAATAGAGAATTGCTGAAAATAACTCAAAACTGTTCAAACTAGTAACCAAACTTATTCTAACCTTCGAAGTACTAACAACTGACTAAACACATTCATGCTCATGGACAACCATTTTGATAATCACAGCATGAGAATCTATTCTAACTTACATGCAATTTATAAAGAAATTATTAATAGAAACAATCGTTAAACATAAATAAAATAGCTATAAATGAGGTGAAGAACAAATACCTTGAGTGGCCTACTCAAGTGGTTGTCTTTACTTAACTAGAACCAAATCTAAATCTTCAAATTCTACGTGTTCATATGAACTTTAACTTCATTCCATTAGATATTCCATAAGATTACATAAAATCTCCTCACAAATTGTATTCAAGGAAATCATTTCTGAATAATCAACATATTTGTATATGATAACTAAAAACTGAGAAGTAATTGATTAATGAAATAGTGAATCAACTCACTATCTAAAGACTCAACCACTTGCTATATACAAGCACGAGGGATTTTTATTCTAAAAACAACTCTTGACTAAAGTCATTAACTATAACTCCCTAGATATTAGAGTATGTAATTAAGATTGAATTATTCAAACTACAATTGAAAAGAAATAAGAGGTCAAATAGAATTAAAACTCTGCGAAACAAATCTGCATGTGGAACACATAATCAGTTATCCAAAATCCTATCAATAAAAAAAATATTCTTCTTTCGCATCTTATTAAATATCATAATGATGCATGAATAACTCCATTATGTGTCTCCACACGATAGTTATTACACTTAGCTTGATCTAGCACTTCCCCTATTTCACTATCTAAGTCCTCCTTTTGTTGCGGGCTAGTTGTTGCAAGCTATAGTGTCTTCTTGGGCTGCAAGAGGTTAATCTGTAAAACATATACACAAAGCTAACTACCATGGTTAAACACAAAATTTCAACCACATTTCATATATACTCACATATAAACCATGCAATGTTACTATATCATAACTATTCTCCATTACTACAATTTAGGTCCAAGGTTGTATAAGAAGCATAAAAAAGATAGTATAGCATAGGAATATATCCAATAGGATTGTCTGATAATGTATGAAAGCGTGCATAAAAACATTAGGAAATAGACTAATAAATTAACCCATCATATTCTATTGAAGCAAAGTATGGAGAAGTAGAAGAAGTCATATGTGAAATAATATAGCTTTAAACAATCTTGGGCATATAGGTAACCATTGTGAGAAACCAATGAAAATTAGAGTATATCAAGGATAGTGAAGAGTCCTATTATGTATGGGGGATCAAAACATAATGTGGTTTGTTGCTACTCATCAATGAGAGGCCTCGAATAATGAAATATAGGTAGTTCATTTCTTACTTAGGGTCACCTTCTAGATTATTTTTAAGATTCATCATCTCATATTTATATTCTTGATTAGAATGTTTAGATAAGTACATACAAGTTAGAAAGTAAAGGGAGCTATTAAAATTAGGATTTAAAAAATATAATTAGTTAGTGTCATTTTTCTTTTCATTGGAGAATAATTGTCCTTTTATCCAACCCAGCCATTCATTTATCTATAAATAAACTATTGTCATGATTTTTAAGACAATGTAATATAATATTAATTTTGTTCTTCTTGGAGTTATTTTCCTTCATAGAGAAACTTGTGTGGTAAGTCCCTTTGCTTTCTAATTATTACAAAATATACAAGTCAAAATGCATTAATGTAAATAACTTATGAAAGTCATCTTAAAAGCATACTATTATATCCCAAAAAAATTAACATTCTAAGAATTCTACATCAACCACATAAAACAAATCAATTACAACACAACATCTACAACTCCATCCCATAAAAATTAAAATTTCAAATATTTTATATCAAATTAATTATAACATTAAAGAAATACATTGATGGTTCGAGTTTTACCCACACAACATCTTATTTATTTATATTTATTTTTATATAATATAAATGATTACAAAAATTTACCACTTTAAACAAATATCCTATAAAACATAATTCATACCATTTAAATGATAAATCAAGGAATATTTATAATTATAAATTATAGATATTTTTGTAAATATAATGGTTCATATAGAGATATGATAGAGTAGCCCTACACACAAGTCCAAGCTAGGTTTACTATATTCACAAGCAAAACAACCAGCCCCACAAAAGGTATGCAAGATTAGATAATATAGAATGGAAAATGTCTTCCCTCCATTGAAATTCATTGCAATGTTAAACACATAATTTCATCAAGAAATTTATATCTCCTTCTAAGTTTGACTCACTACTCATTATCATTAGAGATCGGTTCTTGTGTACCACTACTTTTGGAACATGGGTCAATGAGTTTGACTTGAAACCTTGAAACTACATAGTTGAATCCTGATAGCAATATCATAATTTGACACGTTGTGGAAAATACCTCCTACTTATCAATCATCATTTTTGTCAAACTTGATCCTCAAGTTATGGTTGAGAAATTTAGTGACTAGCTAACACTCAAACCTAGGACCTTCCATTTGTTGCAAGAGTGCTCTACCATTGTCCTACTAGCCCCTTTGTGGCTAATATATTATTGGTTTAGTTGTGGCTTATTTTTAAAACACCTCACACTATAATTGTTTCAAATGACCTACACTTGACATCTTCCTTCTTCAATTGTTACAAGTCACTCGACATAGATTGTATGTTCAACCCTATTATTGAGAGCAACAAATTCACACACACATATACTTCCCTAAACCAAAATTAAACAAGTATTAGAATAAGGGGGAATGGAACCCTGAAATAGGAATCAACAATTACTCCCAACCTTTACTTCGAGAGATACACAAAATAACAATTCATTAATTTATACAACTTTAAAGCATTTATATGTAACTACTATATTACAAATTAGAAGAGATTAAATATTCCCTCCCTCATAATAGCATATGAATATTTTTCTTTATATAGAATTTCCCCCCCTTTCTATGAGTATGAGGCTCCCATTGACAACCAATCTCTCTTTCATGCAACTTAATTTTTCATCAAGTGCTTACATCTTTCAAGACCAAACCTCTCAAATCCTTCCCTCCTTCAAAGCTTTTGTTCTACTCTTTATATGCCCACACAAACTCCAAGTGAATTTATCTCATCTTTTGTCAAAACACTCGAGTACTTCTATTCTTCCCTACTCATGGCCTACATTGGGCTATTCACCTTTTCATGCCTCTCTTGTCATCCAAATTATCCTATTGGATTTTTCATCTACTTCGTGTCCTCCTCACTTACGAATAAAGAATCAAACTCTTGGAATGTGGTCACTTCTTCCAATCTTGTGCATTCTACTCTTTCTATATATTTCTATGAAGGGCATGCTCCCCTTCTATTGTTGTGTAAGAAAACTTCTCTCTCCTCACATTTACTTTTCATCAATTATTGTAACATAAAGATAAACCCCATAATTTTGGATTGGAGGCCTATCTTGTTGAGATAAATTCTTCTTTCTTCTCCTACGTGACATCTCATGATCTCATCCTTGTATTTTTTCTTTATTTCATGCACCTCCGCTTATTGTTCTCTCTAGTGCCTTTCCCTTCCCATTGATTCATGCAATTCTCTCCTTTATTCTTCCACACTTGTTAGTTGCTACTAAAAGGAAAAAAATAAAATGTTTATAGATTGGTGGCTATTTCTTCACCCTCTCTTTTCTCATGACACTCTCTTCTCAAAAACTCTTCCCGAACATAAAATATTTCCAAGTGAGGTGTTCTAGATTCTTCCCCTAATATGTATAGGTTTGAAAATAGTGCCCAAATCCTTACCTAAGCACCAAAATGAATGCATTTATTAATAGGAGTGACCTAGGTAGAACCTAAACTCATTTACCCTATGTGATTAGTAGATGGTTGAATGATTGCTAAAACATGTAGCAAAATCCAATATTTCAAATTGTGGTAGAAAATGGGGCTACTTGTGGTCCATGTATAATGTCCCTACATCAATTAAAGAAAAGCCTTAATATTATATACTTCAACAAAAATACTGAGTTATAGCTACTTATCTGATGATTATCAGAACATTTGCACTGACCAAAAAAACCATATTTGATTTCCCACAATCTCTAAATCCATTTACCAACAATTGCATACAAGTGGGCTTTCACTAGACTAGGAAATCCATGGTTTATTAGCCTACCACAAGCTCTAATTCATTGGCCAACAATAACACATAGGCAGGCTTTCACCTAATTATAGAGCTTTGATATTCATTTTGACACTCATAATAAAACTTTTATGAAATCATGTTTTGTGGTTTTTCATAAATCAATTGATGTCAAATAATTGTTTAGGTACTCACAAGAAAACTTTTATGGAATGGAGTTTATGATTTTTCTCTAAATCAGGTAGCACACAAATCTCAACATTGAAATAAACTTCACTTCTTTGAAAAATTTTAGTGAAATAAGTCAAATTGCATCAAAACATCTACATTTAAGCTTGAAAATGTTTGGGAAGAATCATAAAAATAATTATCAATGGAAAATGCAGAGCAATTAATCGAAATTCATCGCGGGATGAAGAATGGAAGGTCATTTACCAAAAATCTTATATCCCTGATTCATTTGTCAATGAAAAGAATAAATAATGATGAGAAAGCTGCTCAATAGTTACCAGTTGAGAAACCATATTCAAAAAGTTTGCATTGTTTGTATTTTAGACAATAAGAAAATAGAATCTTCATAATACAAAAGATAAAATTGTTTGTTAAATTATGATCCCCTAAACTAGACTGTTAATTTCTATAACCCAGCAACAAATTAATTACTCAATAAATTCACAAAATATAATCAAATATCAGATTTATAACAATTAATACAATTGGGTTAATTAACAGCTAATAATAGCAGAAGCACAAATAACGAGAAGCCAATCACAAAAATACAATAACACAAATTTACCCAAGAAACCCCAATGTAGGGAAAAACCTACAAATGTTGGATCTTCTATTCAGCCTAACAGCAAACTTTTCTTTCAAAAATACAATATGAGTTTGCTACTGCAATCTTACATTTATAGAGCCTAGCTGCTTTACTTAGCCTGCAAGGAAAGAATCTTTCCTTGCTTTCTTTGGCTTTAATTACACATAAAATCACTCTTGGATTTATCTTATCCTCACAAACTCGGAAACATTCTATTAAAGAATTAAAATCCTGTTATTGCTAAAAATCCAACTCAAATTGTTTTAAAGTATATCTAACTCGAGTTCCTTTAAAGTGATTTAAAGCATATCCAACTCAAGTTGCTTTAAAAACAAATCCACATCCCACCTTTCAAGCTACAAAAATCAACACTCCCTCTTAGAAAGGAATGTGTTCTGCACCACACCCAACTTGTCCCTAAAGAATTCAAACTTGCTCTTCATCAAGGCCTTCGTCAGGATATTTGCTATTTGTTCGTCTGTAGGAATGTAATTGAGCTTCACTATCCCATTCTCCACACAATATTTGATGAAGTGGTACTTGATCTCAATGTGCTTTGACTTGTCATGAAACACTGGATTCTCAGAGAGTTTGATACAACTCTGATTATCATAGTAAATGACTGTAGGATCCAACTCCTGATCAAAGAGCCCAACTAGAAGTTTCTAAAGCCAGATAGCCTCACATGTAGCCATACTGGCTGTCATATACTTGGCCTCTATAGAACTCAGTGCAACTAACTTTTGTTTCTTGTTGTACCAAGAGATAGCTCCTGATCCCAAACTGAAACTACACCCTGAAGTGCTCTTTTGATTAGTTGTACTACCTGCCCAATCTATATTAGTAAACCCCTCAAGCTTCACTCCATCCTACTAAACATACTTCAACCCATAATCAACTGTTCCTCAGAGATATCTCAAAACAAGCTTTGCAACTATCCAGTGCACATGTGTAGGTTCCACCATAAACTGACTGAGTGAGTTCACTGTAAAACAAATGTATGGCCTAGTGTTGATGAGATACATAAGAGAGCCTATCAACTGTCTATATAAAGTCAGGTCCACTGCCTCTAATCTAGAAGCATCAATCTTCTTCCAATTGGTCACAAGTGGCATTGACATAGGCTTATAGTTTTCCATCCCAAATCACTTCAAGATATCAATTAAGTACTTCCCTTGTCCAAGGAAGATCTCTCCCTCTTTCTGCCACAACTCCAATCCCAAAAAGTAATGCATCAACCCCAAGTTCTTCATCTCAAACTCTCATGCAAGATCTCACTTGCAGTATGCTATGAGCTCCTCTGACCCTGTGAGAAATAGGTCATCAACATATAACAACAATATGAGAAGTTCTCCCTTCACCTGAGCATAGTTCGGGTTCGGATCCGCCTCACTCTTGATGAAGCCCACACTTTGCAAGTAACTATTGATGCATTAATACCATGCCCTGGGAGCCTCCTTGAGTCCATACAATGCTCTTTTCAACCTACATACATGAGAATCTATCTCATGTGCTTCAAATCCTTTTGGTTGCTCTATGTAAATCTCTTCCTCAATCACCCCATTGAGGAAGGCCATCTTTACATCCATCTAATGAATCCTCCAACCCATCTGTGCTGCTATAGAAATGATAGCTCTTATGGATGAGTACCTGGCTACTGGAGTGAAAGTCTCATCATAGTCGACTCCTTCCTTCTAAGAAAACCCCTTAGCCACAAACTGGGCTTTGAATTTTTCCACAGTACCATCTGCAGCATGCTTAATCTTATACAACCATCTTGAGCCCACCATAGACTTATCTTCTGGTCATAGTACTACCTCCCACACACTATTCTTCATGATGGAAGAATATTCTTCCACCATGGCATCCCTCCATACTTGGTGTTTGGATGCCTCTTGAAAGTTGGAAGGTTCTACTTCAATTAATTCATTCATAAGTGCCACATACTCAAAATAACGTCTAGGAGCCCTTCTTTGTCTGACTGAATCTTGAGGATCACTTGCATATTCTTGAGCATCTCTTAGTGTCTACTCAGCTGCCTTGTTTCTCCTCTTTTTCTATAATAGGAATTTAAGGTTGATGAATTATTGATTCCTCTATCTGATCACCTGCTCGGCCTGCTTGATCTGCTCTCCAGCTTTTGTGACTAAATTTTTAGGAATTTGTGCTACCTCAAGCATGGATGATTGTTCCTCCTCATTCATCAAGTTGCTTGACTTCTGAAGAGCCCTCTCTTCCTCAAACTTCACATCTTTGTGAACCACTATTTTCCTGAGAGTAGGAATGTAAACCCGATAATCCTTAGAAGTTTCATTGTACCCAACAAGGATACCCTTCTCTGCAATAGGTTCCAACTTGGTTCTCTTCTCAACAGGAATGTGACAATACACAAGGCATCCAAAGATGCGAATGTGCCCCAGATCTAGTTTCTTACTAGTGAATGCCTCTTTTGGAGTCAACTTTCCCAACACTTTGTGAGGGCTCCTATTTTGAAAATACACAGTTGTATTGCAAGCTTCTTCCCATAAGAACCAAGGCATATCCTAATCATGAAGCATGGCCTTGACTGCTCCAACTATAGCCGTGTTCTTCCATTCAACAACTCCATTATTCTGAGGGTTGTACGGAACTGTCAAATCTTTCTTGATACCTTCTTGAGAACAAAAAAATTTGAAGGCATTCAAGGTATACTTGCCTCCATTATCAGACCTCAATATCTTGATCTTCCTCCCTGTTTGGTTCTCCACAAGAGCCTTAAACTCTTTGAACCTACTGAAGACCTCATCTTTATTCTTCATGAAATATATCTACATCTTCCTGGAGAAATCATCAATGAAGGTAACATAATACTCATATCCATTCAAGGATGTTGTTTACATGGGCCCACACACATCTGAGTGTACAAGATCCAAAATCCCTTCAGATCTAGTGTTATTGCTAGGAAAACTGGTCTTGGCATATTTCCCAAGTGCACAACCTTTGCACACCTCATGCTTTTTTGTTTTCATCTTAGGAAGCCCCATCACTATTTCCTTAAGAATATTAAGTGCTCCATGGTGAAGTTGAGCCATCCTCCTGTGCCATAATTCTCCTATCCCTTTATAGATACTAACCAACGCATGTGATGGCTCAAACTGTAACCGAAATAAGCTTCCATGCCTAACTCCAATCACTTTTGCAATCTTGGAGTCTTTGGGATGAATATAGACTTTTCCCCTCTCAAAGGTCACGATGTAACCCTTGTCTTCCAAAGCAGAAATTGAGATTAAATTCTTTGTCATGCTAGGGACATACAACACATCCTCCACCAACAAAGGTTTGCCAGACTCCCTCAGAAACTTGACGGTGCCAATACCAATTGCATGGTACTTGGCATTGTCTCCGAGCTCAATATAGAAATCCATCTTCTTCTCCTCCAACTTGGTGAAACATTCTCTAACTCCCATCATGTGGCGAGAAGCCCCACTATCAATATACCATACCCTGTTGGCAATTGAACTTGAGAGACAGGCAATGAGTGAAAACTCATTCTCAAATCATGATGCAAACTCATCCACCTCTGCTGTAGCAGCAAATTGCTTCTTTTTCTTGTCCTTATTTTTCTTATTCGGACATTGATTGGCATAGTGACCGATCTGATGGCAGCAAAAAAATTCTATCTTTCTTAGATCTTTCTTCTTCCCACTCTTGGAAGAAGAACCTTGCATTTTCCCTTTATTAGACTTTTTCTTACCCTTGCTTGCAAGAGCAATATTTTCTTCATCTTGACCCTTCTTCGTCTAATCTCCTCGATGAGCACCTTCATAGATCTCCTCCTGAACAAAACCATCCCAAAGTCTTGCCCAATCAAGTAGCCGATCTCTGCCGACAACACACTTGACAAAAGCTTCACTATGCTTTGAAAAACCATTCAAGGCTATACGCACCAACTCATCTTCATTAATCATCTCTCCTACAGCAGCAAGCTCATCCTTGACCTATGTCAGTTTGGACAAGTAAGAGGTCACACTCTCACCTTTGGACATCTTGGTATTATGCAATTTTTCCTTGAGCATCATCTTATGACTCTGATAGTCGCTCTGATAAATTTTTGTGAGTGTATCCCACATCTCCTTGGTGGTGTCTTTCCTTGATAAATGAGGAATTAAATGATCTCTTACTCCATCTAGGATAATCCTCTGGGCCTTGGCCTCTTTGACTTCATGCGAATCTAAGGCAATAGGATCATTTTTTGGTGGTGTCACTTTTGTACTAGCATAGATCCATAGCCTATTCTCCTTGAGAACAGATGTAATCTGAACCTTCCACTACAAGAAGTTAGATGCACCCTCAAGCCTTTCCTCATATCGAACACTAGTTGCCATAGCCACAAAAGAACTGGAGACAAATTTTTTTTTCTTGAAATCTGCATCACAAATCTTGGCTTCGTATTCAGAGGTTAGAGCTCTGATACCATGTTAATTTCTATAACCCAACAACAAATTAATTACTCAATAAATTCACAAAATATAATCAAATATCTAATTTATAACAATTAATACAACTGGGTTAATTAACAGCTAATAATAGCAGAAGCACAAATAACAAGAAGCCAATCACAAAAAGACAATAACACAAATTTACCCAGGAAACCCCAATGTGGGGAAAAACCTACAAATGTTGGATCTTCTATTCAACCTAACAACAAACTTTTCTTTCAAAAATACAATATGAGTTTGCTACAACAATATTACATTTATAGAGCCTAGCTGCTTTACTTAGTGTGCAAGGAAAGAATCTTTCCTTGCTTTCTTTGGCTTTAATTACACATAAAATCACTCTTGGATTTATCTTATCCTCACAAACTTGGAAACATTCTATTAAAGAATAAAAATCCTGCTATTGCTAAAAATCCAACTCGAATTGTTTTAAAGCATATCTAACTTGAGTTGCTTTAAAGTGATTTAAAGCATATCAAACTCAAGTTGTTTTAAAAACAAATCCACATCCCACCTTTCAAGCTACAAAAATCAACATAGACTACTTGGATTATGAATTCTAGAAGAATGAGATAAAAATACCAAAATCACTCGGATCTGTCAATCAAATGGTGAATAAGAGAACGAAGATAATACAGCCTTGGAAAGAAATATAAATTTTTTGGTCATGATCTGATTTATACTATTAGATCATTTAGCTACAAATATTATATTTGGTTCCCTAAATATAGACATGTAGATGTCAACATCTACCCCAACAGAGTACATTTCTTATTAGAAATCATTTTAGTTTTTCAAACTTGTTATTACAAAGTCAGCATAGACTTTAATGTTCTAGATTGCCACAACTCATATTTTAGCTTCAATATGGTTTCTGGGTTGATGCCTCATTTCACGATATCATAAAATGATGGCCTAAATGTGACAGACAACATTACAACTATCTTTTCAAGTTAACATTTGTTATGCTAAACATAAAATATTTCATATTATGTAAAAAATTATATAAATATTTAAAATTGTTGATAATTGAAGTCTAATTCTGAAATTGCTTACTAAAGTAATGCGTTGAAAAAAAGTAATCTTCAATAATAGAAAGGAACCATCTAGTAATGCTTCAATCCAAACTATCAAAGTAACTTTCCTGTCATTACACAAAAGAATGGTTCTATACATAACATTGAAATGAATGCATAAATATAAATTTCTAGACTTGGGAAAATATATATCCAAGATCGATTTTGTTATGATTAGTACTCACCAAGGAATGAGAACTATGCTATCTTAGAAATAATAAAATATTCATCATTTTCAAAATCCCTTAATTTTTTCATTTGACCAACAACCAGCCAACCAAGTATCTGAACAATTGCATCACATGGGGTACAACCTTCTTTCTTCATTTAATCCATCAACAAAAGAGTTTTTTCAAGGTCCTCTCTTTTCTGAAAAGTGTGAAATAATATATGGTATGTGACAACATTTGGAACCAAATCCTTTGTTCTCATCTCCTTCAGCATTGAGAAATCTATGTCAAGTTTGTTTTCTCTGCAAAAAAAATCAATCAATATATTATAGGTTACAACATCTGGGGCAATACCAACCACTTTCATGTTTGCAAATACTTCAAGGCCTTATCTATTTCACCAATTTTGCAATGGGAATCAATCAGAAAACTATAAGTGACTACATTAGGAGTCAAGCCTTCATCACTCATCTTATTCATGAGTGAATGTGCTCTAGAAAGATCTCCTACCTTGCACAGACTGCCAATGATTGTGTTGTATGTCACTTCATTAGGTTTCAAATCCCTTGTTGCCATCTCCTCTAACATATTTCCTACCATATTCATATCTCCTGTTCTACATAATACACATATCAAAGTATTATATGTAATGACATCAGGGAGATGTCCCCTATTTTCCATCTCAGAAAGATGTGTAAATGCCTCATTTTCCCTGTTACTCTAACATAAACGACGAATTAGAATGTTGTAGGTAACAACATCTAGGTAGCAGCCTTTCCCTAGCATCTCTTTGAACAACTTTTGAGCTTTTTCCACCTCATGTAATTCACATAGGCCGCATATCAAAGAATTATAAGTAATTACATTTGGATGTAAACCCTTTTTGGACATGTCATGGAAATAATTCCAAGCCTTGTCCATCTTACCATCTTTGCACAGTCCATCAATAACTGTATTATGTGTCACTTCATTGGGAAAAGGACCAAACTCCATCATTTGTACAAACAGATTGTAAGATTTGTCTATTTTCCCAGCCTTGCAAAAGCCATCTATCCAGCAAGTATATGTGTAGGTGTTAAGAAAATGGTCGTCTTGCAAAATTTTAGCTACTAATGTTAGAGCTTCATCTACTCTTTCTACTAATATGTAACAATATCTGGAGAGCAGTAACTATGGTTCATTCTAGCTACTAACCTTAGAGCTTCATCTTCCCTGCCCACCTTGTAGATACCATTAAGTAGGGTATTGAATGAAATAATATTTGGAGAAATGCTAGCTTGTATCATCTTAGCAAATAAAACAAGAGCTTTGTCTACTCTGCCTCTTTTGCAGATCCCATCAGTTAGGGTGTTGTATGTAACAATATTAGGAAAACAATGATCCCCTTTACACAAAGCCTTTATGAGGGTGGTATAAGTGATAACATTTGGATGTATTTCCATCTCTTTCATTTCAACAAGAAGGGAGTTGATTCTATGACGATCAACAGAGTTTCCAAGGCCAGATATAAGTGCATTGAAGGATACGACATTGAGAGGAAGGTGTTCAGTTATGGATGAATGTAAAAGGTCCCTAGCTTTGTTTGTGTTTCCCGATTTACAAAGGGCACTAATGGACTAATTGAAGTGCAAAACATTAAATTTGTGCATCATGTGAGGAGGGGATTTCTCCTGTTTACGTGTGTGGTGAGATGAGGTTTTGTATTGTTTGGTAGTGTGATAGGGTGAATTTAAGCGTTAGAATACAAGCAGCAAACAAAAGAGAGAAAATAACACTAAAAACACTTTACACCTCAAGATTATCCTAGTTGGATTCAATACAAAATAAAGATGACAAAATGAAACCTTTTACCTTGTCTCGAATCGATCCTTTGGTTTGTCCTTCGATATTTGGTGTTGTATGCTCCTTGGATGGCAAGGGATGCAAGCTATAAGGTGGATGGAAAATGGATGAAAGTGGATGCAAGCATGAAAAATGGCTAAGTATGGCTCAAGAAATTTTTTTGCAAGAGTTTGCCTACTATCAATGATCTCTTTCAAAATGAGAGAAAAGAGGGGGTATTTATAGAGATTTTGAAACTCTCTAAGGAAATGGATAGTCAAGATTAAGCCACCAAGATCAAGATGTAGGGCTAAGGTGAGTTGAGAACTCACAAGCCCTCACATCTTGACATGTGGCAAGTGATATGGCTTAAAAAAGATGTTGTGTACATGAGGTGGAAGGATAGTATATGACATGGAGGGAGTACATAGTACCTTGGGATTGGGACAAGATCTCCTCATAAAGGAGGTACTTGTCCCCATGTGGGTGAGAGGACATGTGGGGAATTAAAAATTCCTCAAATATCCTCATGGGGATGAGAGAAGGAATTTAAAATTCCTTTAAATGCATTAGGGGATTAAATGTGAATTAAAAATTCACATAGGGAATGGAGTGTCTTCTCCAAAAGGAGAAAACACTTAATAGGGCTGACTCAATTAAGTGATTAAGGTTGTGCAAATACTTGATTAAACTAATTAATGACATATTAGAAGAGGGTTAGATTTCACATGTGACTTGATGTGACAAGTCAAAGATCACATGGGGAAGAGAAAAATGAATTTAATATTCCTTGAAAGGATAAAAGGAATTAAAAATTCTTTCAGAGGTTGATTAGGCTAGTTAATGAGGATTAGAGGAGGGTTAGGTGGCTAAGAGAGATTAGAGGCCAACTTGCAAAAGCTGGAGGATGTGACACATCCTAATCAATGATTAGGCATGTGAACATCGCTAATGATGAGATTAGGAGAATAATTAGGATTAGATAAAGATGATGGAGGATGTGACATATGAGGAATTAAATAAATGTGATATTTATTTAATTCATTTTATGAAAAGGAGGATTAAAGAGATAAGGTATTTATTTATTAATTAAATACCTTAGGGATTTGATAGTATTAAGGATATTAATTAAGTAATAGGGATATTACTTAATTAATGCAAATAAGAGGATACTTAGATGAAAGGTGATAAATTTGGATAAATCAAGTGTCCAAATTTAGGTGTCTACAGGTAGAAAGAGGAGAAGTTACCTGTTTAAAGAGGGGGCGTATCCATTTCAAGTTGTGCATCATCTCCATCTTCATGTGGTTAATAGAGCGGATGAAAACCCTGAAATATCTTGTCAAACCCTAAAATATCTTCTCTACCCTCATCAACAAATAAACATAAATGCAAATTCAATTCCGCTCATGAGGAAATAAAAGCACCTATGTTTCTTGATTAGGACTTTATATTGATAAATTATTATAAATAATTATTATAATGTCTAAGACTTTAGCATTAATATATATAAGAAGAGATGTTTTAAAAATATTTATTAAAAATATCACAATATATCAATTTAAATTTTTTATTTATTTATAGTTATTTTTTATATCAAAAAATATTTTACAATAAATAATATATAATAACATTAATAATTATTTTTATTTTTATTTAAATTTGATGTCTATTTACATGTTAAATCATTAATATTTAATAATAAATATAAGATTGATATTTAATAATAAATAAAAATATATGAAATCATTTTATATATAAAGAAAAAGAAAAAGATTAAAAATTGTCATGAATAAAATGATATTATAATTAAATATATGAATTAAATAATTCATTTTGTTTTCATTTAACTTTTTTAAAATTATAAGAAGATAGCTCCTCATCTAAAAAATAATAATTAGAAAAAATATATATTTTAAGAAATAAAAAATATATATAATTTGTTAAAATTATAAATTAAATATATCTATTTAAAAAATAAATAAAACATCAATAAATATTTCTTAGTGTCTTTTAGATAAATGTACTTAGGATATCTATACTAGTTTTTTAGAATTATTTTATTTAGGAAATACATGAACACAAATTTTATTGTATATTCTATATATAATATCTAATGTTGATTGACTTTTATATATTTTTATTAAGTATATTACTTTGTAAAAAATAGTACTAATATTTTAAACAAATTATATTCATTTATTAATTCATGAAGAGCAATAAGATCATTTTCTCACTATACACCCAAATAAAAAATAAATAGAATTTCAAGATAAAGAGTACACAAGAATCAAGGAGTACATAAAATTCAAATATCATTAAAAAATAAAAGAAGTAAATCATATGACATACCTAAAACCAAAAAAAAATTGTGACCATAACTTTGGTGCATTTTGTTGTTCTTGAAATATATATATATATATATATATGCAAACAAAATACTTTTTTATTGTATTTCATGCTTGGAGTTGAGCTTCATCAAAGAGTTCAATATCCTATTGCAGAAATGGGAGGTCATCCATATTTTGTTTGGATACATATGTATTAGGGTATTTGCAGCTACCATGCTAGATAAAAATATTGTTTTCATTATTATTTGGTGGGTGTCTATACCATATTATAAATGGTCATTTTGTCATAGACTTGGAGGTTGCTTGCAAAAGTTATGAAGATTGGCTTTATACCTCCTAGTTGCATTTGATTAAAATTTCCCAAGGCCTTTTCAACTAGACCATTTTGTGAAATTTTACAACAATTCACATTCCATTAGATCACATTTCATTAGATAATTTTATCAAAAATCCTTAAAGCCTCATGAAGAACACTATTTTATGCATATCTCACAATCATGGCATTCGGTGAACCCACACTTTTTAGGTATTTATCAAACAACTCATTTGTTTTATGTACTCTCTCACACTTCAAATACATATCTATGAAAACATTTGCAACTAGAATATTTGAAAAAAATCCACTTTCCATTATTTTTTCATCGATGTTTGCACCTTGTTCAAAAGCAATTTTTTTTGACATAAGTTGACAGGATAGTGGCAAAGATTATGGAATTTGGATTTACAACTATCCCTTGTATTTTCTAAAAATTTTCCAATTCCTTTTAAACAATCTCATTTTGTGCATATCCTACAATCAATGTAGTCTAGGAGACTATTGGTTTTTTTTCTTACTACCCTCAATTCTAAGAGAAAATACAATACCTAAACTAGGGATCAAAAGGTTAAGACAAAGATTTTCCTTATAATCAAATAGAGGACAAGAAAAATCCAATGAAAAAGGTTGGACCTAGCCTTTTGCACTTAGAGGGTCATAAGACTTGGGAGGGTAATCCTATTACATGCCTTAGAGAATGATAAATATTTTTTTATAGAAAAAGCTATAGACCCTTAAAATGTGGATGAATGCTAAGTTCACATATATATGAACTAGCACTTGTACCGAAGGGGGTGCAAAGGTTACGCCGATAGGAATATAAAGAGTAGTAAGAAGGGGAGTGACATACAAAGCAGATGTAATACATATTTTGAGATACAGACAGATGATAATAGCAAAAAAAATAGACATTACAAAAAGATAATAAAGAAGTAAACATACAATGTGTTCATTCTATCTTCTTCAAAATATATAGAAGTAAATATACAATGTGTTCATTCCATATTGTTCGAATTAATGAAGTAAACATACAATGTGTTCATTCCATCTTGTTTGAATTATATAGAGAATCTTAGTAATATATAAAGAACACCTTTGGCATGTTTTGTGTACTCCCAAATATATACAATTTTGTTTGAATTAAATACAAATTGTTTGGAATATATTCTATGAAAATAATTGATTGTTTGGCATGAATTAAATAGACCATATCTATTTTAAATTATGTGTTGAAGGATATAGGCCACATGTGATGTTCTTGAAGCAAGTTGCAAGTATTTGGCCCTAGTTTGTAGCAGTTTATGGAATGTAATGGGTGGATGCATGGATAAATTAATGGATGAATTGATATTTGAGGCATGTAAATGTTGGTAGGGATTACAATTTGGATTGTGGATGGGCATATGGAGAATAGTTGAAGGCCTAGATAACGGTGGGTATGGTGAATGATAATGACCCATGTCAAGAAATATTCCATAAGCAAGTGTTAAGTGTACACTAATTGTAGACCAAGATCAAAATGATTTGGAATATGGATAGCAATTGGTGAATGTGGAATTAATAGATTGTTTATGGGTGAACAGATTTATCATGGATAAGATGGATCAAGTGTTGGATATAATATGGATGGGGTGAGATGCTTTTACCTGATTTGGTGCACATAGATGTTTGATTATACACATGACACCTTTTTTTTTCATACAAAACTAATATAAAGCTACACATTTGACCTAAAATGGAATTTTCTTATTTTTTGTTTGTTTGTTGAAGTTAGCCTAATCTAGATGCACACATCACAATAGGGAGCTAGCAGAGTCCTTATGATTAATAGTTGTTGTCAACACACAGGTAATGCAAGATTTGGATATTGTGGATGTCAAAGTTTATGGTGGTGCAATTTGAGAGATATGAGATGTAGATTGTTTGGTTGATAGTTTGGATCTTTTTTTTTCCAAACTTGGGAGATGAGTAGTGGCAGGTGGAATTGGCGATTTGGTTGGGGTAGACTTTTTCATATATCTTGTAGGTCACTCTTGAAGCTTTTTTATGCACTATTGGACTTTTTTGATGGATGAAATTCCCTTTTTTATTTTTTCCCCACAATTTCTTTGACTAATGGAGGTTGATAGGGATGAATTTGTTTTGTATTTTTTGCTATCCATTTGAATTTTATTTGTCCATTTTTCTTCAATGATTATTTGACCTCATTCATTTGTTCCTTTCTTTGATATACCTTCTACTCATGTGGTTGGGCATAGTTTACAAGGCCTACCTGATTCCATAGGTTCATAGTTAGCATGATGCATTGGCCTCTGCATAGCAGGAGTTCATGGGGTAGCTAGTCAGCATCACTGTCGATGTTTGATTTTGTGCTTGTTTTTATTGCAATACTAAGTGCAATAGGAAGATTTAATAGGTGTATCATTTTATTTTTTTGTGTTCCAACCAAGTCATTGGTCAGAAATAGGTGCATTGCTAGGTCAAAAGACTTGCTTTCATTGTTTGATAGCATTGTGTTTGTGCAACTCTTTAGTAGCTCCCAATCTTGTTCATTTGGTTTTGCATTACGAATGTTTTGTAGAGTTCTTCAGAAGTCAACTTGAGCTTGAGTGTCCCCATCTTTTCAAAATATTTGTTCTAATGTGACAATAATAGTGAATTGTTACCATAGGGCTTTCACATCTATGTGGGAGGCATAAATAGGTTTGTCCATAATAGGGGGTAATTATGCAAAGCCACCTACAAGAATGATGGATCATCCACCGAAGTACAAGTGTTGTTGGTGGGAGAAAACCTCGCATATCCTAGTATCAATTTTCAAGAGTAATTTTGGGCCTATAAAGCTCATCTCATCAATTAGGAGGTATTTAATGTGTTGCATGTTCTGTTGAAATATTGCAAGTGATTGCCCAGGATTTAATGGTTGCATTTCCTTGACTAGAATCTTTAGGGTTGAATGTATGGTGGAGGCATGTATGTTGAATGCTATGATTCCTATAGGAGCAAAAACAAGGAGCGGGCTATGTTCTTGTGGTACTAAACTAGAAAGGGAGTGTTTAATGCAATGAATAAGATAGGATTTCCATGTGCCTTTTGTGCCTTGTATGATCATGTGCAAGGGTTTTTTGAATTCCCAAGCACTACAATGGTCCAAGAAAAGAAAAAGAGCGAACTATTGTTTGAGGGAGAGTGGATATGGGAGGTTGTTAGCCTCAAATGGTGTTGGGCTATCATGTTGGTTAACCTTGTTTATGCTTATGAAATGCTCTACAGTTTCATGTAATGCTTGCGGTATTGTACGGTCATTCCAATTGTTGCAATTTTCAAAGTCACGTCTTCCAAGCATATCAAGGGAATTAAGATTTCTAGTAGTACCAAGACCCAACTGTGATAAGAAATCCCACTCATTCAATTGTACTATATTTTCTATAGTGCTTTCACTATCTAGTTCCTCTACCTCTTCTTGATTTATTTCTTCATCAATTACACGATCAATATGCCACACATTATATTTAAGTATACTCATCACCTTCCAATTTGCAACATTTGTCTCTTTGTCAATACCTATGTCCGCAACAATGTTACAAAACTTCTTGTAAAGAAGTAGTTCACTCCAGCAAAATGTCTCAAAATGTTTTAAATCCTCCTTTGGAATAGCAATAAATCGGGGGAAGACATTGATAATTTCCTTATGTTTCCTTTCTTTCCACTTGTACTATTTGCAGTTTGATGAGAATGAGAATAATCATGTAGATTCAAGAAGTGTTATTGTTTCCATTTGAGGAGGACATTGTGTGTAAAATTGGAGGTAACTTTGATGCAACATATTTTCATTTGAGTTTGTCCTAATTCAATTGAAAACTTTTCACCCAACATTAAGGACCATAAATTCACTATTGCAAACAACAAGGGGTATCTTTTGCAACATATGGCACATTTCTTGTGCACCTATGTCACAATTATCAACAATCTCAACATGATTTTGTTGTACGCTACAAGTGCTTTGTCTTGGGGTGCTTGCTTTCGACATATGTAGGTCAACATATCAATATAGCTTTCAAATTTTATTTCTACCTTTGTGGAATATTTTGCAATGTACTTTAGAACAAGTTTTTTTCACAGAGCATGCTAAAAATCCATATTGGCTCTCCATATGGAAAGCATCTCTGGACTATGTATATTCAACCTATAATCATTACGTGTATGGGTAAAGGTTTTTGCTCGTTTTCATCAATGCACAATGAAGAGGTGGCACATTCAATCTAGGGCACCCTATCACAGCACTCCATGTTGTTTCCTTTCTTTCAAAGGAAAATTGATTTTGAACATTTGGTGTGTCTCTGGACATAGTTGAGCAACTCTTCATAGTCAGAAAGTGCATTTGTAGCAAAGATTTTGGGTGTTGTTAATAAGCATGGATTGTCTTGTGAAGATCGATGGTGTGTGTTTTTCCTATCTCCTAAATTGTGAGGATTCCAAGCACTAACATATTTTTCAAAGAACGATTTTTCTATTTCTACATTTGCATTATTGCTCTAGTCAAGTGTGTCCATGTTCGGTGCACCTTCAAGCCAAAGGAATCCATGTTTATGTGCAGACCCTCGATGTTGCCACTCATATCTATACCAAAATTCTTTTGCACAATAAAGCTTCTCTAAGACTTCTTCGCAAAATATTGTGAATTGTTGATGCAAGTATAAGGATGTGGTATGTGGGTTCATAACAATTTTATCTATGTGATCTTTATTGTTTCCTGATGTTGGCATTGTCCCATTTGAAAATAGTTGGTGTAAATCAAGCCATTTGGTATCTACAGCAGTTAATGTGAAGAATAGTGTGGGGGAACCTATTTGGTTGATTGTGTTTGACAATTCACCATGACACTTATTCCAATATGCTCATATGCCTCTAAGGGATTATCCATAATGCATCAATTGTTCAGCTATTTTAGTGTCAGGAAATTGTTGTATATGGAGATGAAGACTATCTGTGGTGGTTGGTATGCAGTTCTCATCATTTTTCTTGAAAAAAATAGAGGCAATACCTTGGCTTTGATGGCACATCAACAGGTTTAAGACAACATATCTAAACTTTGGATGCCTTCCAAATTTATTATCATGAAACCTCATTAGGTGCAACACATATTCATGCATTTCAACTTATCTATAGCGAGGTTGTAAATGTAGTACAATAACATTGGGAAACAATGAAGGAAAAACCATGTCTAAAAGGCCCTCAGTATTGTATTCATTAACTGGTGAGGTGTCAAGTGTTGGCCATTCAATAATGTTATTTTTTTCTCTAACTTGCAATGTTTCTTTTATGATTTCTAGTTCATGGCATTTATTTGGTAGCCTAGCCATAAATGATGAGGGGCAAGTGAATTCATTCTCTGTTGGGTCTGCATAAAATGTCAATGCCTTGTTTGGTGCAACCATATTGTCATTGTTAGAAATTATGTTATGAAGCATATTAGAAATGTTTGTATTTGTAGTGGGGAGCTCTGTAAGAGATGCAAAATCTACCTCAACATCTCTATAGTATGGGTCATATTTGATTTTATATTTTAGTACAACCCACACATGAAGCCTACTTACGTAGCAATCATAATGGTCACCTTTTGTATTGGTTCTTCAAACCACCAAGACATCCAAGCTTGCAATTTTATGTGGCAGGTATTTTGTTATGGTCTTGATATCTCGTGGGAAAAAATTTGTGTGCCCACTATATTTTTATTGGCCTCCATGGGTGTGTGTTACTTGTATTATCAAATTGACTCATGCTATAAGCGTTTCTTCGACTTGTGTTAGTGTCTGTAGCTCGTCTAGTTGTACTCCTAGGTCCATAAAATTAGTTGATGAGAAACGATGTTTTCCTTTCTCATGAAAGCATCTAAAATAAATTGGACCACTTTGTATTGAGTTGGTGTGCATTCTTAGGTAGCATTCATGGAAAATTGTGCAAGTTGGAAAGTTTGACAGCTTATCTAATCTTGAACAAAATCATTTAGAAGATTCTATAAAGTTTTTCCTGGTATGTGGTAAGCTTGTGGACTGATTTTTAAGAGTGTGCATTGTTTGGTTTGAACACATTGATAATCCTCAATTAAAAAGGTGTTCAATTTGAGATGTACTTCCATATGGTTCAATGTTGTGTTGTTTTGATTGAAAGGAGATCGATGTGTTGGATTGTATTGTCTATTTTCCTATGTTTTGCATATGATGCTGAATGCTTATTTCTTCTTTATGTTGAGTATAGTAGTTATGACTTATATTACGAGATTGAATTTTTTTTGGGTTGGAGGTCACCATTTGTAAAGGAAATAGGAACTACAATCATCAGATGCACAATTACAAATACATACAAAATTAAAGAAGCTAAAACTTTATGGTACAAGTTCTTATATCATTCTATTTTTGAAACTTGTTTGAGATACGGTCGGTGTGTTATATACATAAGTAATTTAGTGGAAGAGATTAATCACATTATTTTCATAATATGAATATCTTCAATAGACATGTGACTTTGAGATTCCATGTGTGCAATCAAAACTATAGAAAGCATAGTATATAAGATGCCTCAAAATTGTATATACATTAGATAAGCGCTTGACCTACTTCTAAACACTAGCAATATGACACATATCAATGATTCCACCTAACACGAGAAAATTCTCTGCAACAAAATCTAGCTCGCCCACCTTTATGATTGTTGATTTTACCCATGGCTGAGCAACACTTAAATCATATGAATTTGTGATTGTGAAGATAAATTGCTTGAATAACACTCATTTTACTATGGTCTCGGCTTTAGTTTCTGTTCCAGGATTGAACTATAGCATGTATAAATTATTTACAAACATTCCAAGAAATTTAGTAGCTGGTTCTTCAAAAGAAACAGCCCATAATATTCATGTATGATTTGGGATCTTTATTTGGAGTATGTATATGTAGGTACATGTAGCAGTTCCAGCTTTGCACGTGGAACAGTACCATGTTTGATCATCATTTTGTACAACTTTCTTTTTACATTATTTTCCAACTAACTCAAGGAGGCAAGATGGATAGCATATTGATTTTTTTTTTATGAATGACACTGTTGCTTTTAGATTGCATTGGAAATTTTGTTTCACATTTATAGTTTGCTCTTCAATATCATCAATTATTTTCCTCATCAGCATGAGAGGTGCATCCAATAGTTGTGTATTTGATGGAGTGAGGATAGTCCCATTCTGTTCAAACCATGATTTGAGTTGTTCTACCTCTTGTATTCTTGGGTTTATAAATAGGTGGGTGCTTTCCAAAATGCTTATGACCTTTCCATTATACTTAGTGACATGCCCATTTTTAATTGCAAGTACAACAACATGTTTTAAGTGATACATCTCCTATAACCGTTTGCCTTCCTTTTCAATAGTTGGACCCCATAAAGTAATATTTATGGTAGATGAAGAGATATCTGTCAATATGATGCTCCTTCAAAGAACTTCAATCCCATCCCTCCTCCTTATGGTTGAACTTGGGTCCACACATATGACTATTCCAATAACATCAACAAGGATATTATTTTTTAGTTCTAAAATGTCCATCAAGGGCGTGAAAGAGAACCTATGTTTGGGAATTTCAAGGTCATCCTTTGAGAGAGAAATTTTTGATTCCTCGACTAAACAAATTTCAAGCTAGCTATTTAGTTTATTGTACAACCTATTAGCTAACTTAATGGTCCCACCAAATATTGTATATACTTCTCCAAAATGAACATTCATGTAATGAAGGTCGACAACTTCATTAAAGAAAGTTACATGTATTTCAGTGCACTCACAATCAATAATATCAAAAGAAAAGACCTGCCCTTGTCCCTTCTATGTGTTGAAGCATTGCATTTATCTTTTCATGGTAATACGACCCTTTATAAGCCACCTTGTCTGAAATGGATTCAAATTTCTAATAGGAGTAATATTGGAGGGAAGGTCTTTCTTTTGTGGGGATGTGCATAATCCAAGAAGCGTTCTATGAGCAAGTGGCTTTGTTACCATACTATTGTTCCTCATGCTTGTGGATGGAGCAGTTGAGCTTGTAAAATTTTCTTGGTGGGCTTGTTCTTCAAACAAATAGGCAAGTTGACCAATGATATCCTGCTGCAAACATACAATTTCTAATTTAGAGATAATAATCCACCTAAAAAAGGTAAAATGAGTAAGTATTTTGAGTAGGAACAAATGTGCATAGTGGATAAAAGATGCTAAGCTACAAGATGTTATTTGGACTTTTTTAGAAGAGCATGAAAATATGGTGGCTTATCTTGAATTGTAAAGAATAAGACCACTATATCCTATGAGTTTAAGTATTGATCCATTCTAGAGTTATTTTGAAGCTATGTACCATTTGTACTTTTGTGGAAGTTTAGCCTTCTGCTTATGTTCCCCATCAGAGAGCTCCACTCTATATCGATCACCCAGTTTGAGGCCATGGCCAAACATTGTAAATTCTAATACTTGTAGATGGGGTTGAAAGTCTAGGTTTCCATCATTCATCATCTTGATTGCATTCTCAGTCAAGGAATATCTTGTCACAAGAGGTGGTTGTGGTATTGTAGCATCGTCATCAAAGCTTGTACATGTGGCATGTACTTGTTGGGTTTGTTCTTCAAAAAGGTAGGCAGATTGGCCAATGATATCCTGCTACAAACTTGTGATTTCTAATTCCGATATGAAAATCCACCTATAAGTGTACAATAAATAATTATTATCAATAGGACGCGATGTGACATAGTGGGTTCCAAAATGAAAATTTATAAGTTGTAATTTCACATATTGTAGAAGAGCATTGAGATATGGTGGCTCACCTTGAATTGTAAATAATAGGGAAACTATATTTAATGAGTTTAAGTATAGAGCCCTTCTAGAGCTCTTCAAAATCTATGTAGTGGTTGTACTATTTTGGAAGTGTACCCTTCCATTTGTGCACCCCATTGGAGAGTTCTACTATATAGCAATTGGTTGGTTTAGGCCCATGGAAAAACATTGAAATATCTATTGCTTGTAGATGGGGTTGCAAGTCTACGTTTCCATCATTGATCAACTTAATTTCATTTCAGACAAAGGATACATTGTGACGAGAGAGAAAACTAGTCCTTGCAAAAGTAAATCAGGTGGCAGCTATTAATAACTATAAATCATATATAAGAGCATACTTTGTGAAGTAGGAAATGAATATCTTGTATAGGCAACAAAATATAGCTAAGTAATTTGATAGTAAGTGAAAAATCTACAATCTAGTTGATTGCAACCATGCAAGCACTAGTTAAAATAAAAGTGTGTACAAAAGTTACATAGAGTAAAAGTAAATTTAGAATAATACCTGTAAATGTGATTCTGAATAGGTTTGTATATCAAAATAGTGGCCTTTGGAAGTTACGTTGTTGCATTTGTAACAACAAAAAAAGAGAAATCATAGTGAGTAAAAAATCTTAGTTCACTCTGTTAAGTAGTCTAAGTAAATTGCAAACACCATAGATGTTTGAATATGCATTCAATGCTAAAGGCACAAGAGGAAAAGTGGTTTGGAATAAGTGACTATAAGACCAATGCATTATCAGTATGGGGTAAACATCGAAGGAACATGCAATAAAATTAAAGAAAGCTACTCGGTTTTCAAAATGTGTTATTGATTTTGGGTGTAATGGAATTAGGAAACCTAACTAAATGTTATATTAATTGTGTTTAGTAAATGACCCTAACACATTTAGCCTACTAGAAAATTTTAACCATCTTTGTAGCTATAAGGAAAATATAGGGTGGTGACTTATTTTATTTTGTGGACCTTCATATGGGAATATGTGTTGTATGGTGTATACATTTATAGAATTTATTGCTGATATGTATGGTGGTAACTATTGAAGGAGACATATAGCATTTGTTGGAGATATATACTAAACAAGTGCTATAAATGAAATGTTGTGATCACAATGGTTAGACTATAATTAGTTGAAATTAGTAAAATATTATGATACATTATAGATAAACTATTATTCTTAATTATATGTAATTGAAGATTTCATTTATTTGTTGGAATTGAAACATATAGGTTAAGTAAAGAGATACAGAGCAAAAGAAAAAGGCAAGAATGGAGCTCCAATATTATAGCAAGAGCACATAGTATGTGTATTTATTTATGAAGCAAAAGGAGGTTACATGGTATTGTAGTAGGTGACATATTGTACTCTCTTTTTTTGCGAGGAAAAAATGCCTTGATCTTAGTATATTGGAGCTTACATTTCTTTCAAGAATTTACAAAATAACCAACTATCCATAAGTTGGTAAAAGTTGTCATTACATAGTTATCTCACATAGTATATACACATTTAGAGGGAGAAAATGTATTAGCCATCATTCAAGTAATTCTAAAATGCTTGTTTTATGTAGATAGAACCACCTTGTCCATATAACTCATCTACTTTCATTTCATGAAGGAAAGTGCAAAAGGAACCCAACTTCTCACAAGTTGAGTGGAACTAATGCAATGTTACTTCCATCGACTGAATGTCACAATCCTGCACACTTTGCATGTTTTGAACAGTGGCCTTTGTTTTTTGTAGCAAGTCAAGGCAACTAATTGTAATGCCATTTGCAACATCTTGCATGCGTCTTGTAGAAGTGCCATTGCAATTGATTGACGATGTTCAGTTGGTAGACAAAACAGGGACACTGGAACTACTCGAGATTTCAATAATCTCATTGGGTTGAAGCGCATTGTCCATTGCTGAGTGAAATTACATTTAAGAAATGGAAAATATTATACTACATGTTTTATGATGTATAATAATCAGTGGCTTGCCTTTTGCAAGATCAAATCTTGATCATAAAATAGAAAAGCTATTTAAAACTATTTTACTTACAAATGAATACCTTTAAATTGAAAATATAAAGTTTGGTCTACCAATATGGAAAAAAACATTTATTTGAGTTAATATCCTAAATATATGATAATAATAGAAATTGAGTAAAAAATAAGTTTTCATACAATAATAGAAATTGAGTAAGAATGTTATAATAGAAATAGGAATACTACAAATAAGTTTGTTTTACTTATAAATTTAAATCTAGAAATTTTAATTATAAAATACTCAAATGAAAACTATTTTACTAACTAATAATTAAAATGGAAATATCATTTGTAAATTGACAATTTTGATTAAAAAATAGATAAAATATTTTGAATTATTTTACTTTAAAAATAAATACCTCTAACCTTCAAATATAAACTTTACTCCAATGCAAATAATATAAATCTATTAAATTCCAACAACTTGATTAAATTTAAATCTAGAAATTTTAATTATAAAATACTTAAATGAAAACTATTTTACTAACTAATAATTAAAATGGAGTTATTTAAAACTTACTGCTCCTTTGTTAAAATATTTCATTTTAACTTTACTAACTAATAACTATTTCTTATGAAATTTAGTAACTTTACTAACTAAGAACTCTTACTTGTCTTCTCCAATTTGTTGCATTATTATTACATGGTTAAGAACCTACATAGCATAAGGCTGTAAAATATGAACACAAAAATAGAGGCACATCTTTTGAATAATAAATGCCTACAAAAGAACAAATACACATCCTATAAAGAAAATATTGTAGTCTCAAACATTAAGGAATAAATACTTTGCAATGCTTGATTGCATCCCTCTTTCTGAGAATGTGAGACTTTTCTAGAAATTATGTGTTACATAGTGGCATCTGATGTACGAATATAGCTAAAACCGTTGTTGATAATCAATGCTTCATACTCAGCTATATTGTTTGTACATGGAAACATTAACCTATAGGATCTTGGAATGGTGTGTCCTTGAGGTGTGACAAATAGAATTCCTACACCAGCTCCTCTTTGTGTATATGATCCATCAAAATAAAGCCTCCATTGTTGTGTTGTAATATTTAGGATGTTGGCATCTAGAAATTCAATGTTCATTAGATGATGATCATGTAATGGAGCTTGAGATAGTTGATCCGCTATTACTTGTTCTTTGATGGCTCTCCTATTGACATATTGGATGTCAAACTCACTTAAGATCATGACCCATTTTGCAAGTCTCCTTGTTAGAGAAACTTTACCAAGAAGGTATTACAATGGGTCAATTTTCGCTGAGCTTGACTATATGAGTCAATATGTAGTGTCGCAACTTCTAGGCTAAAAATACCACTACCAAGTAAGCCTTTTCTATGAATGTATAGTTTATTTCATATCCATTGAGAATCCTGCTAATGTAGTAAACTACTTGTTCTTTTCCTTCAAAATCCTCCTATGCTAATAGAGCTCCTAAAGATATGTTAGTTGTTGCGATATATAGTGATAGTGGTCTTTCTACTATGGGTGGAATGAGTATTGGAGGTGAAACCAAATACTGCTTTATCTGACTAAAAAGTTGTTTCACAGTTATGATCCCATTTGAATGAAACATTTTTATGAAGTAGATGATTAAATGGGTGAATCTTATTTGCTATCTGGGAGATAAATCTCCTGATGGATTGTAACCTACCTTGTAGGGACCGTAATTGATTGATATTTTTAGGTGGTGACATATCCATTATTGCTTTAACCTTAGTTGGATCCACTTCAATACCTTTTTCTGACACTATGTAACCAAGAAGTTTTGTTGATATCACCCCAAAGACACTTTTCTTTAGGTTCAACCTTACATTGAATTTTTCCAATCTAGTGAATATTTTATCAAGTATTTCCAAATGTCCTTCCCTGGTGTGTGATTTTGCTAAGATTTCATCCACATAATCTTCCATGAAAGTATGCATCATGTCATGGAAAATTGTGGTCATTTCCCACTGATATGTCGCACCTACATTTTTCAATCTGAAGGGCATGACATTCCAGCAGAATGTACCCTAAGGGCAAGTCAATTTTGTATTTTCTTGATCTTTAGGTGCTATTTTTATTTGATTATATCTTGAGAAGCCATCTATTATAGATAAAATGGCATGTCCTACTGTTAGATCAACAATTATGTCAATGTTCGGCAAAGGAAAATCATCCTTTGGGCATGCCTTGTTTAAATCCCTGAAATTCGTGTATATTCTGATGCTATTATTAGTCTTGGATATTGGCACAATGTTTGAGATCCATTCTACATAATCTATGGACCTAATAAAACGTGCATTCAATAATTTCTTCAGCTTAGCTTTAACCATAAGGGTAATGTGGGGATTCATCCTTCTCAATTTATGTTTGATCGGTTTGATTCCCTTTGGTAGTGATAGATGATGCATTAGGAGTTGTGGATCCAATCCTGGCATGTCAAAATAAGACCATGGAAAATTTATGTGTCAATGCTCAAAGAATCTGGTGAATGCAAGCTTCTTCTATTCTATCATGGATGCTGCTAGATGTAAGATCTTTTCCTTTTTGGTTGTTCCCAAATTTATAGACTATGTCAGCTCTACTAGTACCGATGATCTCTCATGGTAATGCTCTGGGAGAGTGTCAAATCTTCCATCCTTCAATGCCTCATAAATGTTTTCACTATTGGATACGTTCTTTATTTTTCTCTTTTCAAAGTCTAATGTTTTCTTAAAGAGGTTTTCACCATTAGATTTATTTTTCATGTTATCATTTTTGCAACTGAAAGATTTGGCACCCTCCTATTGCAAAGCATCGATATGAGTGTTATGGATAGTACTTGTATCATTTTCGTCACTGCAAAAATAATTTATGATGGCATCATCATTTGAAAAGACTATATAAGAATAGGTTCGATGGGTTTCCAGGCAATAAGTTTGGGGTGCATTAAAGGTAACAATTCATCAGATTGAATAAGGTTAATTTTTGTAAGTGTCATGATAGCTAGGTGGTCAAATTTATTGGTAGGAAGTTCAAGGTCTATGACAGTACTCACCTCCAAGTTTTCTGACTCACTCGATGTCTGATCATCCTCGCTTGAGTCATCAATATTTGTTGATCTCATAACAAATGTTATATTTCCTGAACTTTTTCCCTCCTCTCATAAGGGTGTATATACTTGGATAACATCAATATCTTTGTCAGTATATGATGTAGCAGATAGATGATCCCATTCATATTCGTTGGAGTCTGTGTTAGAGCCATCTCTCATCTGTATTATCCTTTCTACTACTTTGTGGATTTCTTCCTCTTTTTGTCCAGTTATGTAGCATAATCATGTTTTTTCTTTAGGCTATAATGTTAGAGGTTGAATGGGTTCAATAATACTATCCTTTCTCTCTCCAATTGGTCTGTAACCTTTGTAGCCCATTTTCTCTAAAATGGCCTTCCCTTTTCCATACTGATCTGTTTTAATGCTGACATTTGCTAATGTTGATACTTCCTCATCTTTGTATAGCCAATTGATAATGGCTTTTTCTTCTAACTCATCTTCGAGTGTACCTAATTTTATAAACCTTTCATTTAGAGTTGTGATGGGTTGTGATGAACTTGGAGTATTTAATATGGGTTGTCCATATGTTTTTGGTGATGGTAGCAACTGTGATAGGCACAAAGATTACTCAAGAGAATATTCTCCTAAGCCCTTTTCCTTTATATGAACCTTTTCTAAAAGTTGTGATAATTCATTCATAGGACCTTCGGTGTCTAATGTGTCCACAACAGTTTTTTATTTCTAGATAGATTATTCTTCTCAATCCATTTAGATATGAAATTGGGTTGCCTTTCAATAGTGGATAAAGTGGAAGTATTGACTTCTTTGTTATGAGGTACCAGAGTGTCTTGAGTTACTTTTAACATGTTGCAATTCTATGGATTATTATTGTCAGCTGATATGGTGACCTCCTGTCCATTTACTGAAAATTTCAGACATTGATGGTATGTTGAAGGTATCGCTTGCATGTCATGGATCCATGGACAACCCAATAGTATGTTGTATGTTAGATCCTTGTCTAACACTTGACAGACAATATTTTTGACAATCATCTCTACCTGAGTTGAAAGTATAATAAGCCCTTTGGAAGACCTTTCATCTTCATCATATGCCTTTATTGTTATTTTTCTCCCAGCGTCAATCGCGTTGTCAAAATAGCCTAGTGCATGAATTAATTTCAGGGTACAAATATTTAAACCAGCTCCTCCATCTATTATAACACACTTGACATGATGTTTATGGATCAAAACTTCTATATGAAAGGCAACATTGTGGGGGTGATTTAAAGATACATCATCTTGTTCAGAGAATGACAGACAATGAGGTGTGGTCAAATGTCCCACCGTGGCTTGGAATTGAAAAACATCCAAATTATTAGGGACCATTGTAGCTACCAGAGCCTATTCCAAAACCTCTTTGTGTGATGGTCAAATTTTAAGAAGTTCTATTTGTGCCAAAGCCATTCCAAGGCTTTGTGAAAATTAAGAAGAGTTGGCTGTGGGCGTGGTATCTTTTGTAATTGGTCTACGATATTGTATTGATGTGATGGGGGAGTATTTTTTTGGAGGAAATTCCTTTTAGTATTACTCTAGACTACCCCCTTGTCGTTATATTGACTTGTGGATGGTCTTGTGTTTACCTAATTTTTAGGACATTGATTTGATTATCAAATGTGTTTGCGCTTGGCATTATGTTCAGGGATTCAATGTCATTGATGTTTGTGTCATCTCTTTGATTATCAATGTCATTTTTCTCTACCTTAGAAAGGAAAAGAGTGGTGGTGTCATACACATAGTTTATACTTTTTCCCTTACCACTAGAAGAAGACTCTTCTTTTTCATAGTTGGGTAATGGATTGGTAAATGCAGTGTGATCATAGTTTGTTTGATTCCCTTCGAAAAACACCTTCTTGGCTTCAATCAAGTCTCGTATTAGGTGTTTTAGTTGCATACAGTTGTTTGTTTTATGTCCTTTATTCTTATGGAAATTACAATAATCTTCATCATTCCACCAGGATGGTTTTACCTTTGGCTCCCAATTTTGAGCTTCTGGTAAAGTAATAAGTCTGTCTGCAATGAGTTCTCTCATTTTTTATTCCAACATTTGTCCTAATGGGGTGAATTTCCATCGATTGGATTGTCTTTGGTATGACAGTTGAGATTCTCCATTGTTGGTGTTATTATTTTGAGTAGTGCTCTGATTGTTGTTTTGGTTTTCATTTTGATTTTTTTTTATAGTTGATGTTGTCAAATTGAATACTGGTTTTATATTGTCAGTTGTAGGTTCATTGCTTCCAATATTTATGTTTTTCTGCCATAATTTTAGCTTGTTGTTGTTTCCATAGTGATTTGTGTTGTTGGATGTTTCACTGTAGTGCTTAATCACTCCTCGTTTGACTAGGGCTTCTTTGATTTTGAGCCCATTCTCAATTACTTTTTCAAATGTTGGGGGACATTGCAATTTGAGTCTATAACTCATCTAATCATTTAAGTTGTCTATAAATAATTCAATATTCTCCTCTTCAGGTATAGATTGAGGATATCTAGCGAACAATTTTTTCCATCATTGTAAGAATGATAAGAATGTCTCAACCTTTTTTCTGTTTCAAGTTATATAGATCCTTTATGGTTACGTCATGTGTTATGTTGAAGGAGAATTGAGAAATTAATTTGTTGACCAATTCTTCAAAGGATCTAATCCCTGGTTGTAATTTTGAGAACCACTCCATACAATGGGCCCCCCAAACTCCTAGGAAATAATCTCATGAGGTATGTATCTTGTGCAAACTTGACATTCATTGTTCTGAATTCTCATACATGGTAAATCGGGTCTGATTTTCCATTGTATTTGTCATATTTAGGAAACTCGCAGTGCCTTGGGAAGGGTATCATATCCACACATGGATGAAAAGGGTAATGACAAATGTCCTTTAATAAATATTTTTTTGTGGTTCCCGTTTGCATGTTTTGAATTTTTTGTTGTAGGGTTTGCATTTGAGCTATCAAAGCGATCACTTGATCCATATCCTGGGTGTGGTTTGGTTTCATTTCATTAGTTCTAGGTGTTTCCTTCAACTGATTGTTGTCAAAATATTTTGAAAGTTTGGCACCTAACTCTGCTAACATCAAGAGGTATTTCTCCATGTCTTGTTCTAAGACCTTTTTCCATAAATTTATGAAAATTTGGGTCTTGTTGGGCATGTTGTATATCCTCTTGTGTTATTTTGTTGTTTTCATGTTGTTGGTATTGGAAAAAAGTGTTTTCTTTAGTCATGTTTAGATTTTCAGTTTCCTTTTCTCTGAGTTTTTGTCTTTGCAACCTTGTTAAGATTGACATACAATTTTTGGTTGTTTTTCACTAAACATAGATCTTCTATGTGGTGTTAGTGTCAATTGGATTTTAAAGAAGCCCAATAGAATGATGTATTCTATTGACAAAGCTAAGTTAAAATTCTTGATTACCTAGTTTTGTTTCATGATGGTAGGATGTCAAAATCCTGATGAGGAAACTTGGCTCAATAATCTAGGTTTTGTTTTGATAATTGGACAATTTGTATTTTGCAAGATTTAGTTTTTTGTTTGAAAACAATTTAACTTGTAAGAACCTACTTTGTTTGATGTTTTTAGGACACTGACTAATTTGTAAGATCTTTCTGACTGGTAAAATCCTATGTTTTTATGTCAATATGTCTGACAGTTCTTTCAGAAGATTCTCTATTTTTTATGTTTTGTGGAAGTGCTAATACAGAGGGCAGAAGCACTAAAACATAATGCAAAAGCACTAGAATTTCTAATAAAAGCATTTTAAAATAGTGTAGAAGCACTAAGACAAAGCACAAAAGTGCTAAAAGACCAGCTGGTAACTAACACTAGTAATGTTTGATAATGACAAAGCGCTATAAAATTAATTAGAAGTGAAACAAACACCATAATCATTATTTTTGACTGTGTAAGCGCTAAATTATTGCTTAGCAGTGCTAGAATGGTGCTATGAAATTGGAATTTTTTGACAAAGTTTGGTTTGCTATTGACAGAAGCGTTGGTAAGATTGCACAAAAGTGCTAAAACAGAGGATGGAAGCACTATGGATGCTTTGAGGAATTGATGCGGTGTTTCATTCTTTTCAAAAATAAATGTTCTCAAACTACTGATAATTTCAATTTGAGTTCCTTCAATGTGTATATTACCAGGCTGAAATATTGGTGTGGTTAGCCCTGGTTGTTGAACAAGAGTTGTAGGTTGCCAAATGGTCATAAGGTATGTTGTATGATGGTTTCAATACCTTATTGTAATGTCATTCATTACCTATTCCCAGGCAAGAGGTAGTAACATGGGTCTTCCTACTGCTATGTTTATCTTTTCTTCTTCTTTGTTCAAAATGATGGATGCTATAAGAAACTGATGGGGTGTTTCGTTTTTCTAAAAAATAAATGCCCTCAAGTTACTAATAATGTTGGTTTGGTTGTTTTCAAGATGTGTAAGGCTAGGTTATATGATAGGTGGTATTAGGCCTGGTTGTTGAATGGGAGTTGTAGGTCACCAAATGGTCATATGGTGGTAACTCCTTGATTTTGGATGTCAACCTAAGGTTTCCAAAGACTTGTCTATCGTAAGAACTGATCAGGTCTAGTGGAGTATTCTATAGTGGGTTGTGGAATGGAGGATTGACAAATACATTGACTAAGGTTAGATTCCTATGAAAGAGCACTTCTTTGAATATAGGCTTGTGAATTCAAAGGTTCTACAACATAATCGTCAGTGTAACCCCTCTCAAAATCATGAAACCTATGGAGGAATGTTCTATGATGAAGCAAACTCTTCCTAATCTGAAACAAGAAATGTCTTCTTTGCAAAAGATGTATGTAACTAAGTGGTGCCTTGGATTTTCTAATTCTCTTAGAAAGAGATTTTCTGAAAAACTTAGTGGTTTTCCAATCTCTAATCATATATTCTCAGTTTTCATTTTGTTTGATTTGTTTGTATTTTTTGGGATGATCTTTTATCTGAATTTTAATGATTTTGGAATACACAACACTCAAATGAAGACAGTTATCTTTAAGAGTTGTAATCTAAAAATATAGTGTATGTTCAAAAGAACCACACATGGTCCTATTTTCACTGGTTTTATAACAATAAAGCACTTCAGACAGACTCACTCTTAATAGTCAAAAGGTCATCGTTATACTCAACAACCCACATCTTAAAATTGTGTCGACTCACATAGTCATGTCACCCCCTAGAGGGTGCCCGTGTTTTTTTCTTTTCCAGGTGTGTATTCAAGGTTAGATTTCTTGATCCCCTGAGCAAATGGTTCGTGGCAATTATATGGTGAGTGTCTTGGGGACATATTCTTCCCTCCCCTTGCATGACGAGTATTACAATGTCTGGTTACTAACTTGACTAGATACTACACTAGGTTCTTAGAAAGGGTTTATGTTTAGAGAGGCAATAATAGAATACCTTAGGAGACCTCCCAACCTTTAGAACAAAGGTTTTAGAGATGGTTATCTTGCACACTTCCAACAAAAGTGGGTTTCCATATATTTTCTTTAAATTTTATAGTGGGGTGGAGAAACTTGTCTTTGGTTTGAACCCACTTAGGTTGTGCCCATAGGGTGAGTACTTTTTCCCACTATGGAAGGCCTTCTAAAGGATGTAATAAAACTTGAAGAATGCATAAAAATGACGAGTCTAGCTTTTTGGATCACCCAGTTAAGGGGAGAGCATATGTCTATCAACCATACAAACACGGAAATCACTTGTTCAATTTTAGAGCCCAAACGAAAATTTTCTAATCTATGTGAATATGTTGCTTCACAAAAATACATGGTGTTCATTTTAAAATCCCAAATTGAAAAGTCTGGTGACTACCCTAGACTGATAAATTTTTAATCCAAATAAAAATTATGTGACTATCCTAGGATTGATTCATTTTTAAACCAACTAAAGAAGTACCTATCCTAGATTGATTCTTTTTAAACAAACTGAAGAAGTTCCTATCCTAGATTGATACTTTTTAATCCAACTGAAGAAATGAAATTTACTGGCCGTAGACATGTCAGATCTAGAAAATGAATTACACAGAAGCGTTATGACAGTGGTCAGAAGCATTATAGAAATAGTTCTAAGTGCAAAATAAATAGCCCAAAGTGCTCTAGGATTTTACAAATGCGCTAAAACAGATGCTGGATGTGAACTCTCGGCTTGTGCTAGAAGGTAGGATCAAAGCGCTAAAACAGTCCTTCAAAGTGCTAGAACAGAATTCAGATGCGCTATAGTTTGTCTTAGAAGCACTATAGAATCTTCCAATCGAGCTAAAACAATTTACACCATATTCCTATACAAAAAATTTCTAAAAAAACTTGTTAAAAACATGGGGACAACCCCACGATGGGCACCAGAATGTAAGTGTGGAAAAATTAAACTAAATTAAATTAAATACACCTCTTAAATATGAAACCTTGTATCAAGATTAAACATGAATTAAGCTAATTTAAAATAGGGAAAAGCTTGAAAGCGTCTCATTGTCTCCTATCTCCAAAGATTTATGAGTCACAGAAAGGCTCTCAGATTTGATAAAGTACTGTGACTATTAAAATGCCTATTCAGAGAATGAAATGATCCTAAATGTTGTGATGTGATAATTGCTAATGATTCCTAGATGATATGGAGCTACCGTAAACTATCTTGACATGAAACCTGCTAAATGGAAGCTACAATAAAAACTAATGATGCTACCGTGATTCTAAATCTACTAATGCTATGATGCTATGCTAATATGCTAAATGATAATTGATGCTAATGACAATGATAATGCTTAAGATGCTTGAGTGCTAAATCCTGCAGAGTAAGTTTGCATAAAAGATGATAATTCTTGAGATCATTTTCATGTTCAAAAGGCTATATATATAGATTTCTGGCAACAGTTTTGCACGGGGGTAACACAGTAGAGCTTGAGATTAAATATGGATATTTGAATGGTAAGAGATGAGGTGGAGCTAATCGTGGGGATTGTTCCTCCCCATGAAAACACCAGGCAAGATGAGAGGAAAGATTTGAGAAAGAAGATTAAGAGGATTTTCTGCAGGTTTGTGCCTGAGGCTTTTCCCATGAATGCCAATTAAATTAATTAGATTTGAAAAATCTAATTTATTGGTGAGTGAATAGAGGGATTTGATTTATGTCTTTATTTAAATATTTTTGATTTATTTAAATTAGCAAAAAGAGAGATAAATAATTTAATTAAATAAACTACAGAAGTTTGTTTCTAAAATTAAATAGAAGAAGTATGATAATTAAACAATAGAGTATAAAGCTTTATTTATTTAATTAAGATTGAATATGATGTAATAATTAAATAATGCCAACTATAAAATTGTTTATTTAATTAAAATTGAAGAAATAGGAAAATTTAGAATGTGAACTATTTAAATAAGTATATGATTTATTTAATAGTAGATGAATTTGAAGAACCAAACACCCCATTACAGTTATCTAAGGGTAAATATTTGAGTCATTTGTCCTACAGGCTATTGCTAGAAGCTTATTTTAACATAGCTTCAGATCTAGACTGTGTTGTTGCGAAAATATCTTCTACAGTTCACAAGAACTGAAATATTGATGAAGAATAAAAATTTAGGCCCATTTTGTTTTAATATTTTAATAATTATATTAGTTGCATAAAAATAATTACTGAGGCTTAACATAATAATTGCATTTCTAGCCAAACAATTGCAAAGAAAAAAAGAAATCACTAAACCCAACAATACCCTGAGACTTAAAAACCATCGAAACAAAATGAGATTCCAACAGATCCACCCAAAATATGCTTATATATTAAATAACAGTGCAAAATTGTAGCTGGAAAACTCAAAGATCGGGATGCCCTGCCCAATTTCATTCAAAATTTGATAATACCTTTTACCTGATATCAACATTTATTCAAACGCTTGAGAATTACAGTGAGATACTTTGAAAGAGCCAAAATAAAATAGAAACAATTGAATTTCTGGCTAATCAATTCAATTAAACTAAGCAAAAGCACACCAGAAATAACATACAATTTAAGCTATTGTGGTCTGCAAAACTGTTCAAGCACAATGTAAAAAGACTCCAAGTCGAATTTGCAAATCTCAATAGTAACAAAACAATATTAAGACTCCAAATTTGATCAAAAACTTGATAACCACAAAAAGAGAATTATAGAAGCTTTAAATAATAATTAAATCACTAATAGGAAGAGTGCGAGCAAACGAACAAAATAATGGAGAGTGAGTAAGGCCAAAAATTGTGAATGAGCACAGACAGAATGGATGGCAAGGTAAATTTCAAATTATATATAGATCATAACAAAATCCTAGCACTTTAATTCCTAGAGTATAGGAAAGATGTATCAGGGGTAGCAACAAGAGCAACATAGTAAGGGGAATGAAGCATTCAACATAAGTGGCTGACATTTTTTAGAAGAAATACGGAGGCTGCATCGACCTTGGAAGGAGGTTGCATAGATGGAGGAGAGGAGGCGTGAATATAGGTGAATATACAGTGTAGAAGGAGGCATGAATAGAGAAGTTGGATAAAATTATTTTGGAAAATTGTTTCAAAGGAAGTGAAAGTGGCAGTGAAAGCAGAAAAAAAGGCCAAAACAAAAATCATGGAATGCATTCAATAAATAAACATTTAAAGAAAGTACCAAATTGAATGAGCCGTGATGGGAAGCAGAGAGATTGTCGCGCACTGCTGAAATTTCTTTTCCTGGTATGTGCTTTGACCTCTACTTAGATTCGTTAGGTCACTTTTCCTGGTATGTGCTCTAACCTCTACTCAAATTCATTTTTCTACTTTTAGTAATAGTTTCAATCAAATCAGTGTTCATTCTTTTTGTAGGGGAATGCAGCGATGACCTGGCAGATATTATAGGGGATACTTGCCAGCATTATTAAATGCAGACGATGGAAGTTGATGGCATTTCAGATAGTGGTAGATTTTTAACTAGGTGGATGTCTTCCGTATTCAACAATTACTCCATCCTCCAGCACATGTTGAATCAACAATACTGCATTTACTTCAAATATAATGCAAGTATGCAGAGCGCTTCAACTTGGTTGACGATGCGACCATTAAACTCTATTTCTCATTTCTAGTTCCGTATTCAACAATTACTCCATCCTCCAGCACATGTGTACCAAGTGTAGCAACTAGAAATGATACCTAGAATATTTGTTTTGACCTTTATCTTCACCTTGCCTCTCATTTGTAACTAAAATTGGTTTTGCTCCATTCTCATGCATACTTTTTAAATGGACATGTAAAAACACATTTATTGCCTAAGTGTATTTTTTTACCCCTAGGAATTATACCCATACATTATAAAATAATTCATACTCTTAAATTGACATTTTAACCCTCATAAATGTCTTGGTCTATCGGTAGTTATTTTAGTCATTGTGTAAAACATTTATCTCGAAACCACTCTTTAAGCATATACCTATGAAGAAAACACATGAAGATGGCAATGAGTTGTAGTCAAACAATCTATAATGTGCATTATGCTTTGATAGAGGAGAAGCATTCTTGATTGCACAGGTCACGGAAGATCATTGGTGGCATTGGGAACACCCTACCAATCATATTTCTTAGTGTCTGGCATTGGGAACACCTTGCCAATCAGATTTCTTAGTGTCTAACATTTTAACAACTATAACAAGGAGGTTATTAATGTTTATAATACATTTGGGTGTTTTTGCAGCTTACTGGGTTATCAAAAATATCTACAACATGGTTAGAAACCATGTTTGGCCATTTGAATTGATTGGGGGATCATTTTTAGTTGTGGAGGGGCATTTTTTACATTGGCTAACACTCAAAAATGTAAAAAAAATCTAGAACCATTTCTCAAATGTGAGAAAAGGTCCCAACATTATTTGGGAGGTAAAAAAAATTGTTTGTAGCATGCATATTGCTTCAAATACTTGCACATGATTAATCTCCATTTGCAAGCCTTGAAATGCACAGGAAATATGCCAAGAAGAGGTTTGTGGGTTGTTTTAAAACTTGCATATTCATTTTTAATTGTGTATGAGCATTCTAGCAACTTACCAAGCATTTCAAAAGCATACTGGGACAATTTTGTTGTTGTGGGGAGCTTAAAATTGAAGTAAATAAGCCTTTTTTCTATGTTAACATGCCCAAACAGTAATATTAACCTCCCATATCACTGCCCATCACTATTTTGAAAATTCTAAAGGTTTAGAACTTGCGATGTTGCACTTTTCTTACATGTGGAAAGTTGTTACAACCTAGGAACCCAACAAGGAAAAAAGGAAAAAGGAAAGGTCCTTTTATAGTCCACGACATCAGGCGATCTATTTTTGGGTCTACAAATGTCCATTACAGTATATGGTACTCCTCGTACTCCCAATATGTAGGAGGCACCTAACTCATGCTCCATAATATGAGGCATACATACCTTACCCCCTGCAGGATTTGAACTTGTGACCTCTCTTTCAAGAGTATAAGTTCTCCACCACTAGATCAACATAGGGGTAAAACCATTATTTGGAGACTTCACATGCACGTGAAATAAAACATAAAACTTAGGTTCCCCCTCAAGTTGTTGGCACCAACTATCCAACCCCATATTTCACCGGGGCATGGATGCTTGCCCCATCCATGCTATAGTTGGCTTGTCTTGTCAATCCCTACCAGTGTCGTGCTACATAAAATTTTGTGTGTACTCTACGGTGAAATAACAAATTCATGACGAAGCAGCCTTCATAAAAAAATTGCTCACAATACAAGCAGTTTTAATGAATTTACAAATAGTAAGTTTTGGATAGCACTATTAAATTTAGTGTTTTCTAAATTATTTAGAAGCCATTTAAATTTAATTTTAATAAAAAAATTGTTTAAATTGTTTGTGTTTACATCTTTCTATTGTAATTAAGCATTTATATTTTTAAAAAAATATGTTTAATAATTTTTAAATAAGAAAATAATCACTAAACATTAAAATAATCAAAATTATGAGGATTAAATTTAAATTGTTCTTCAAAAATTATTAAACATATTATAGGAATGTAATATTTTATTTTATTTTTATACAGGTAAGTGCTACCAAAGGGGGTAGCTCCTATGTACATCCGAACAGGGCTAAAACAAGCCCGATTACATAGCAAAACATATTTCCCTAGAGTCTAGTGCACTAGGTGTTGGTAAATTACTAACAGGAATCCACCCACTGTGATAACCTTCCTCAGGCTCCCCTCACCTAGCCACGACTGGTCGGAGTCCATGAATCTGGAGAAGGCCTCCATGTTCACGTTCTTGACCCCAGCCCAGAAGACCTCCCATGCATCTGTCATATAGTTCACTAGGGCCTCTCGACGCTGGCGTAAGGCCTTCACTTCATATTCTTTGCCATCCTCGTCCTCATCCACCACCATTGTAGGGTCAAAGAACAGGCGCAAAAAGATCACCCAGCCATCCATCCCCAATTCCAAAGTTGCATTGGCTACAACTTGTGCGTTGGAGATCACCACAAAACCATTTAGTAGCACTATCACCTATTCCTAGGATTCAATTATATCCACCAAAGCTCCAACCACTATCTCGTAAATCTTCCTGTTGCACCAATGATGGTCCGCATTCAACATCGTTGACACCATATCCATGATTGCGTTGTGCACCTCCAAATTATGGATTGTAAAAATCATCCTGCATTGCACGGTCAAGGATTCCTTAGCACATAGGCAGGTTAAACCAAAATGATACACCATTTCTGTTCTACAACAAACACCCTAAATCATCTTGATCTTGAATGAAAGGGGCAGACAGACACACCTTAAAAAAGACACACGAACGAGCCTAGGACCAATAGACCGCAAAGTGCCCCTCAGTCAAACCCCTACCCCAAATCCAGGCCACAACTATCCTAACAAGCCTATGTGTGTTGAATCGGTCATGTCACTCAGCTCACGGGCCCTTGGGAAGAGCTAAAAATGTGGCTAGACATCCACTAAAATCTTCGGTGATGATCTCTTGTAGGCCCAACCAATGTATTGTGGCAAAGCCCATGACAACTTTTTCATTTTGGGTCACTCCCCAATTTTTGAAAAAGTTTGTTGCCTTGTTTTCTTCCCTATATACATGTGACAAAGAGTAGTCTACAAGCTTATCTAATAGGTCTTTGATTGGTGCAATCCAGTCTTCAATTCACCAATTTTGAGATCTACCTGAGGTTATTTCCTGAACACATAGCAACAAATCACCCTATATTTCAATTGAATCTATGCCATTTTGGATGTAAAGCTGCAAACTAAGCCACAATGATTCCATCTCTGCAATATTATTGGTGCACACACCAAGATTCTTCGATGCTGCCCCCATACAACCTCCAATTTCATCCCTTATTATGCAGCCAACCCCTGCACTTGCAGGGTTGCCTTTTGCAACCTTGTCGAAGTTCAATTTCCATTTTAACCAGACCAGGTGGGTCCAATAAATCTCTTTCCTATTGAACTTTGTTGCACAAGATGATGTTTCCTTCAGGATTTTGAGTTTAGTCCATGCTATTTTGATCTCCTCATCCCACCTCGAGAATTTTTCTTTGGAATCGACATTAATTATGTTATTTGTTGTCTCAATGATAGCACTTTGAATTTTGGCAATGAGCTACTCACGGTCTAGCACTTTCTCCTTGAAGATATGCCTATTCCTCTCCTTCCATAAATTTCAAACTACCATGGATGGTGCCAAAATCCAAATCCCTTTCTAGTAACCACTATTATTCACATTCGGCCAATTGGACAAGAAGTCCCAAATTTTTTCTTGCCTTGGACCCATGAGATTGAATGTTCTTTGCAGCCAATCCCAACATGAGGCAGCGATTGGGCAAGAAAAGAGAAAATGGTCCACATTTTCCTCTACATGCTTACAGAGAATACATCTTATCAGACTAGCAAATCCCAATCTCTTCATTCTTTTAGTTGTTAAGCAATGTTGATGTAGCGCCACCCACAAGAATGCCTCTGCCTTGGGTAGTACTTCCTTTTTCCAACAAAGCCTTGCCATCCAGAACTTGTCCTTATTTTGCATTGTTTGTTTTTGATACCCCAGCTTGACTGAGTAGTCCCCAGAAGCCACACCACACCAAATTATTGTGTCCTCCCGATCATACAACTTAATCGATCTACTTTTTATTTCTTGGCATACCGCGTTGGCCAAATCTTGTGGTCGTGGTAGTGACGTTACGTTGATCCACTTGCAGCTTCTTAATGAGGTCCCTTCCGTTTGGATATAGTCTGCAACTTTGGAGCCAAATTTCACCTGCAACCTTTTAACATGTGGATCCAAGTCAAAAAAAATTGTTAGATTTCTGTGGCCATTCCACGAATCCAACCAAAATAAAGCCTTCCTCCCATTCCCAATCCTCCATGAGAGGTGGCTCATTATTAGGGTTCAACAATTTGAAAGATATCTCCAGGCCGCAAATCCGCCAGCAAGGTTGGTAGCAGTTAGGATTCTTGAGGGGTCTAAGTTATCCAAGTATTTGTTCTTTATAATCTAACACCACATTTTGTCTAGACTTCTATACATCTCCCAGATGAGCTTGGCACCTAATGCATTGTTTTGTAGTTGAATCTTACAAAGCCCAGCCCCGCCATCTTGTTTTGGTTTGCAAGCCATATCCCAACCTATATGGGGATTTTTTTTTTGTCTTTGAACCTTCCCACAAGAACTTCTTCAAGATTTTCTCTAGCTCATTCTCTGTTTTCCCTGGGACTTCAAAGCAAGGCATTGGGAAAATTGGAATTGCTAAGAGGACAACTTTTGTCATATTAATCCTCCCTACTAGTGTGAGCCAGTTAATTATCCAAGCCATTGCTTTGTTTTTTCATTTTTCAACCACCTCTCCCCAATTTTTAGCTTTACATGCTCCTTTGAAGATCTACACACCAAGAAATTTGGACGGGAGTTTCCCTGCCAATTAAAGATAAACATATAAATAAATTATATAAAAAGATAAGCATTAAATATAATTTAAATTGACAATCATAAAATTTATTTTGAAATCTCTTTTACAAGATTGTTAAATATAAAAATTATTTAAAGAAGGCTATAAATTTATAATAAAATAATATTAACATTTTTTTAAATAATATTAAATCTAAATACAAATACAATTCAAATAAAAAGTATTCAAAAAATTAAATCATTTTTAAAAATTATTAAATATAAAAAATAATTTAAAATTTTGAAAATACAAATACAATTCAAATAAAAATTATTATAAATTTAAATTATTTTTTAAAAATTATTAAACATTGTTTCACTTTCCCTCCTCAAAACAAATATGGAGCACTAGGGGAGAGGGGCCCATAGCGAAGCAGGCTGCAATAGTGGGGATAGAAGTAGTCCTCAAAGGGCCTCATAGTGGAGCATCTTAATATCCAATTGCAAAACGCTTTTTATCCATAAAGTACACAAACTAACAAATCATGTGATGCCACATCGATGCACCAATTAAACATGACTTAGTGCACTACTATCGTTCTCACTTTTTTTTTAGCCTTTTTTAATACCTTAACAAAAAGCATGCTGATGTGGCATCATATTTGATGATGTGACCCTAAAATTTATTTTTCTAAGTGGGTAAGTTGCCAAATAAACTGCCATACAAAATTGGGACTAATTTGAAATTCTATGTAGGATTTTGAGAAACACGAAGTTAGGGTGCCCCACTATAGGCCCCTCTCCCCTAATTTTCCACATGGATTAGTTATATCAATGGTGTAGATTCAAGCCAATAGAAATACATGACTTATTTTTTTTATTTGCACGTGAATTAAAATTTTATAAGGTTTAATTAAAAAATTGTCATCTATTTCACATGTTTGACTCTTAAAGAAACCAATCAATATTTTAAAACTATAATCCTTCCTCTCTTTAGACATTTAAAGCGTTATGAATGTTTAATTTTTTTCTATTTTAACAACATAGTGAAAAATGACACTTTAATTTCTCCACAAGTCAAAAAATGAGATTAATTTCAAGTGCAAACATCTAGGAGCCACAGAAATTTGTGGAGAGTCATTATAATTGATTTTGATCCTTTCCTTGTCTTGATTTTGCACAACATGTCAAAATCTAAGGGTTCCTTTGTAAATGAGGCCTTTTGGTAGAGCATTTTAAAATATTTTTGGCTCAAATCCATAAACTTCTTCATTAATCACAAAACTGGAGCTAGAGGCTAGTGATGAAAAATGAGCAATTAGGTTGTCACCAAAACAAAGAAAATATTTTTTTTTATGGGACCTTATAGACTCGCTCAAAAATATTTGCACATTAAAATTTTCCTCAAAACATGTATAAAAACCATGAAATTGGGTTTACATGATCTCTATGCATTATAAAAAAAAATTGCCAAACCAATTTTAAAGGTGAGCCACAAATTGCAAAATTTTAATGGTGGAATTTTTATGCCAACTAGATGCCATAGGGCCTAAAAACAAGATCTTGTCGCCAATTCAACAATCGTCAAGCCCTAGAAATAGGAAAATTTCTAGGTGCTATTAGAGATGATATTTATTTGAGGCATATTACCAAACTATTCAATAGTCTTACATCTTCTTTGATATTTTAAATAATATTTTGCAATGTTCTTCTCATAAAAAATTCATTGTAAATGAATGGATTCAAACAAATACATTACAGGAATTTAAAAATTAGAACCAAAATAAACAATCCAATTAACCTCAAAAGAATAATGCAATTCAAATACAATAGAAGCAAATTGGTCAATATAAAATCAAAGAGGAATCATATTATAAATAAAGAAAGATAAAATAATAGAATATAGTGTTACACTTATTGATATTACTATATTATTAATACATTGTTTTCAAGTATTCAATAGATCTCGTCACCTTGTTCTAAAGATCCATTTTTTGCAAAAGCTAGGAGGGTTCTAGCAAAGGTTATGGAGATAGACCTTACGCCTACCAGTTGCATTTCTTAAAAAGTTCCCAAAAAAATTTATTAAATCCATTTTGTGCATATCATGCAATCATTCTAATCTATGAGATCACTTCTCTTTCAAAATATTTATCATATATTCACATGCCTTGTGTATTCTACCACATTTTATAAACATGTCTGCTAAGGCATTTTAAACAAAACCTTTATATGAGTATGTTATAAGTGATAGCTATTGAAAATAGTAGAACCAACATAAACAAAACTAGATTACACCATTGTTGTACATACATACTAAAAACATAAAACAAAATATTGATTTATTCAAGATGAATATTTTGGTGCATTTTGTTGTTCTTGAAATTTTTAGATAGATATATATAATATGTTTATTTATTTTTTATTAGGTAAGAAAGGTTTTGAAGGGGCCCTGACCATTGTACAATAGAAATATAGATCATGAAGCACAACCAACAACAACTAACAACAAAAAGCACAAGACAACTGAAGAACAAGACTAATAGACCTACCAACCCACCAAAATCATGGTGGTTTAAAAAAATGTTCTAATGAACTCTATTTTATATCAAAACAAGGATCCTTCTCCTCAAAAATAACTTTTTTTGGAAGGAGTTGAGGATGCAATCATTGGCAGAACCTTCCCCCATCTTCAAAGCATCCAATGGAAAAAAACTCTTTAAGATTAGCTTTCAAAACTTCTTGGCAGTCCTCTTTAGTAGATAGTTGATTATCTATCTTCTTCTGATTTGGAGTAAATGATTCCTTCTGAGTAGCTTGTTGATTATCTTTCTTCTTCCAAAAAACCTGATGTTGCTTGTTCTTGTGACAAGAAGTGGAAGAATGACCCACTTTACCACAAGAAAGATAGATAATAGGGGATTCTTCAAAGTCTAACTATTGAACCTAGACACCAAATTTGGTGGACAAGGTAACTTGAGTAGGCAGTTGTAGATTTTTCTCCATAAACACATATAATCTAGCATATAGCAACCGCTTTCTAAACTTAGTGATTTTATCAATAGTATTGTATTGCCTAAAAGAGTTAGTTTGATAGACATGAAAATCTTTTCATTCCAAAATTTGAAGGGAAGCCCATGTAAATGAACCCAAATAGGAAATTGAAGGAATCAACCATAGGATTAAAACCTGGTGACCAATTTTGAAGACTTAAACCATTTAACCCCCAAAACTAAGGGCCATCAGTCAAGACCTTAGAAAATCCTCTTCATAAGAAAAGGAAAAAAGGAAAAAATCATTCAAGATTGCAGAAACCTCTACCTTGCACGAAGCTTCCAAATTTGAAAGATCCATCTATGAATAATGTTAATGTTAGGATGATTACCACAAAATATCCCAACAAGTGAGTACCTTAACCAATTAGTCATCTCCTCAAGAAGAGAATAAAGAACATCGATGGTAGTTTGTAAAGCTTCCAAATCATGCAGGGTGTTGGAACTCTCATTAGAACAACCTTCATCCACTCCTCTAGGGGTAAGAACATGGCCAATAACTAGAGGAACAAAAGGTTCAGAAATGGCAACAGAAGAAACAACTTCATTCACCAATGACTGATTCTTGCACACATCAAGAGAAATAACAACCAGAGAAGAAGCAAAAACTTCATTCACCAACGGCTGAGACCTGCACACATCTAGATCAAGAGAAAAGGGATAGGGAAGGACAAAATCCAAGCTATCCTTTGTGTAGGTGAATCGTAGATTTTTGGCACCAATGCACTTCTCTAGCTCTTCTAGGGTTTTTCACCTAAAAGGAGAGTAGGACCAAAAATGCTAAAGGGTTCATTAAAATTATGTAATGTATGATGTTTATATGACTAAATGAGATGATCTTAATGCAGTTGTATGAAGTAATTGATTGATTATGAATGTAAAATCTAAGAATCATGTTATGTTGGAAAACAAATTGTGTAATACAAAATCACCTACAAATGAATGGAAAAATGCAACAAAAATGAATCAGAATAAAAGTGTGCACCTAAAAACTTGATGAAGACTAGAAATGAAATTTTAAATGTTGTTTATGTTGGTTTTTAGGCCTGGAGGGACTCATTCTCTATTCTGGGTGAATTAGTCCCAGTTCTGCAAAACTAAGTCGGAACCTGTTTCTGACAAAAGGGTACTCAAAAATATAGAAAACTAAAAATGGACCCTGGAGTGGGACTCATTCGCCATCCATGGCGAATGAATCCACTTTTGAATTTGTAGATTTTCAAAGCTAGATTTCGAAGCTTTTGATCTACACTTTGATGCCCTAGAGGTGTCCACTTCTAAAACTCTAATTTACGGGTTTGAAAATTAGATTTTGTTGATACTTTGAACTGTTGAATAAGGATAAGACTTGAGAAAATTTTTAACTTGATCAACAATGATTTACAAGCTTCCAGGAGTCCTAAATCTCCAAACACACAAGAAGAGGAGAAGAAATGTTGAATGTTAAGGCATGGGGGTTTAACTTGGTCAAACCCTGTTTCTAAGGTAATTAAACTAAAATGATAAAAGAATAGAATGAAACATGTAATAATGGAATAGATTACCTTACCATGATGTTGATCTTGGATTTCTTCAGCAATGGAGGAAGATTCAGCCCTTGAATGTCCTTAGGAGATTTATAGATATCTTGCAATGATAAAACCCTAAGTTGCTTGACTTGAGATGAAAGCTTGGTGGATGAATAATAGAGAATGGATGTGAATTGAGTTGGTGGATGTAAAAATGAGTTTAGGGAGGTTCTTTTATAGGAAATTAACCTATTTTACTTGTTAATACCTCATCACAGGTCGACATGAAGCAATATTAAACTCAAATTTCACTTTTTTCCCGCTCAAAGGTCAAAATTGAGCCAAATGGGACTCATTCACCACACATGGTGAATGGGTCCCACCTCGATGGGATTGATTTTCCATTCATGGATAATGGGTCCCATAGGGGCCAATTTGACAGCTCAAATGTCAAGAGATAAGGAAATAAGGTCTAAAATGCAACCTTGTCGGGTATTTGATCAATTTTAGCCTTAGGATGCACAATATGGGTTAATAGGGGCCTATTAATGATGATGTAAAGGTCAATTATGGATTGGGACACAAAATTCAATGTGAAATTGTGATTTGAATATACTTTACAACACTAAATGAGGTCTACATAGCCTAGGACGGCACAAGAACCAATGTGAATGAGCAAGACACATTACAACACTAGTTTAACATTAAGTTTAAGTTATAAGCATTCTAGATTGATGTGATAATGTTATTAAATACATTTTATGATGTTGAATTAGGGAGAAGTGGGTTCATTAAGTTTAGTAAAGTGTGAAAGTCCTTTGTAACAACACTTTACAACACCTTTACAAGACATCAATAAAAGAATTTTATTCAATTTGCAAGGGTCCAAGACTAGTGTGGATGCATAAAATGCCTCACAACACCTGAATCAAGGCCTCAATAAGTCCAATTTATAATGAATTAATTCCATGTCAAGCAAAGGGTCCTTTTTTCTATGGTGCATTTAACCCCCACTTTAGTGAGAGGATGAACTTGCTTCAAACTCACACTAAAGTAGACATTCAAGAGAGATCCACATGTACAAATGCAGATGACAAAGACAAAAGGAGGTGGCCAAGCCCCTAGGATTGAAGATCCTAATTCAAACCATCAAGATACAAAATCATGCAATGGAAAGAACTGAAGGAAAGAAAGACGGGGTGGAAAAGATGTACTCACTCTAGGGCCACTAAACTTTAGGTCGTCTGCGAGGTGAGAAGTCCACAACATACTCACTCTGGGGCCATGAAACTTTTGATCATCCATAGGGTGAGAAATCCCAAAAGGTGAAATACATATGCTAGTTGGTATGCACTTACAAACACAAAGGTGGATATGGGAAAAAATCATGCCTCATAATGGGCTTCCCGCTCAACCATACCAAAGTTATACCTCCTGATAACTTTAATAAGGCATCGCAATGAAAAATGGTTTTTGAGCTCTATGAGGTAAGAAAAACTTTGTATGCTTGACACTTATAGACATTGTTAATGCAGAATAGTATAAGGATTTTTCAAAGGGATTTTGCTTAGTTTGTGCAATGTCTCATATTAGGGAACATCATTCTCAATGTCTCCAAGAGAGGATGAGTGCAAACTATCTCATCTTGTTTCTAAGAGAGGAAAAGTGCAAGGTCTCATCCTGGGAAACATTGTGCCAAATGCATCCAAGAGAGGGGATCACAAGAAAAAGAAAATCGCATAATGAAATGCGAGCGGGGATGTATGCCCCCACTTTAAAGTGGTTGCAAACACCCATACTATGAGAAATTTCTTTAAAGTAGAGGAAGGAGAAAGAAGAAGACATGAGAGCTTACCCAAAGAGCCCTATGCCAAGTCATGGGTCATCCCACAATAATGGGTTACACTTTTTGGCCAAACTTGACACTAAAATCAACATTTTCAAAAAAAACTTCACTTTCTGACACCTATAGTAGGCAAACTATTAGGAATTTGAAAATGATGTAAACTAGTGATTTGTGAGATTTTTTCTATAGATTTTAAATATTTTTTTTAAAAAAAATTGGAATTAAATTGTTTTTTTTTTTGCGTCTCCTTTGATAACTAGTTTTTAATAGTAAACAACATTTTTTAAAAGTGATGTGTACTTCGACACGCATAACTTTTTTTCTACAAAGGATAAAATTTTGATTCTTTTTAATTTAGGTTGCTAACACTGGTATCTATTGGTTTCATTTTGTTTTATAACATTTTGTTGAATATTTTTTTTTAATTAAGTTTTGAAGTCAAAACATTTACAGTTTAGACATAGGTGCACTTCGGCACGCATAACTTTTTTGGTATGTATTGAAATTCAATTTTTTTTTTTGTTAGAATGAGGACACCAATACCTAGGGCGTATATATTTTTCAAAAAAAAATTCTCAAATTTAATATTTTTCCACAATGATTTTTCACTAAACTTGATGTTCAGTGAAAAACCTATGTTCAGTAAAACTAAAAAATAAAATATAATATAAAAACAAAATATATTAAATTTATAGTTGTTGGAAAGCTCGTTTCAATCTCTACAATTATCCAACTTGGTTTATCAAGTTGACTCCATTTGCACCTCCTTCCCAAGCTTTGATAGTCAAAAAAATGCATAAATTTTGAAATGGTGGAGGGGAAGGTGAAAAAAGGGGGTTCATTAGAAGGGGGTTCATTCGAACCCCCCTTATATGGTGCAAAATGGGGTTCATTAGAAGGGGGGAGGGTTCATTAGAAGGGGGGGTTCATTAGAAGGGGGGTGGTTCATTCGAACCCCCTTCATTAGAAGGGGTAAACCATTTTAAATTTTTTGATGAGCATTTCTAATTTTTCTTCGTCCAAAAAATTGTAACCCACTATTGTGGGTTTACCCTCATATGTTTTTGATAAGCTACGTCATGAATAAAGGGTAGTATGTCATATGCAAGCCAACTCAAGGCATGTCGTGCACATCCCAAGCTTGCTCTTATGTATTCATGAAAGGTTAATGACTAGCCAAAGGAGGAAACCACAAGTGACATACAAGGACAAGGCTATCTAACCCCTTGCCCCCACTTAGTGTAGGACAAAGGTGAGCCAAAATGATTGATAAAATGCATGCTAGAGTGAGAATCAGGATCAATTAGAGGAATTAGGTGCCCCCACATAGGGAAGCATACCATACTCCTGAAAGTGTTGGATTTTATGACTCAAAGAATTACATTCATTAGTGGAGTGACCATGAACTCTATGATAGGTGCATAATGAAGTCTTGGAATAGAATTTCTTTCGAGTTCTTGGAGGGAGGTTGATCAAGTGATCTTGGAGGAGTCTCAACAAGATACCCTCTTCATCAATGGTAGAAGGTGGTCTTGTGGGTGGCACCAAAGATACATCTTGCTTAGTGTTGGATTTCATACATATGCAAGTGTCTCTAGATTGTGAGATTTTATTCTTCCCATTATAGGAAGGTATAAAATCTAACAAATTTGAATCATGAATATTTTGCGAGATGACATTAACATTAAGTGAAGGTGTAGTGTGTTTCATGTTCGATAAAGAATGATGTTCAAGATCACTAGTTGTTAAGGATGATTAAGGAATATGTTTTGTGAGATTGTGAATGTTGAGTGACTATTTTTTGATCTTAGAAAAACTACAATAACCAAGGCCATGAGTTTTTTGTTGTGTTTTAGGCTCTATAGGGTTGTGGATGCCTTGTTCTCAATCCTGAACAAAAGTGAGGGAAACCAATGGAGTACAATGCACTTTCCACCCGAACATGTGGAACCCAAAGGTCCACCCCCCATGCTAGGAGATAACACTTGGTCCCACACAATAACAACAAGACAACCACAACTGACACAAAAAATCTAATAGAGAACAACTGACATAACCACAACAACACATCACAAAAAGAACATACATTGCTTCCAGAGGCTAACACATATCAAGGGAGAGAACAAACAAGGGAATACTAGTCTGCAAAGGGAAGAGTGTCATCGCATGGTTTTGGCATGGGTTATCCTAACAGTCCTATATGTTGGCCCCCATCCTTGAGTTATCTTGACAGTCTAGATGTTGGCCTCCATCTATGGTTGTCCTCATAGCCTCTCGCTAGGCATCAGGCCCATAGGGTGACACATGCAGAACCAATCTTCTTTTCATGAGGACAAGGAAGTTGGTCTAGCCAACCAGGCCTTCTCAACCCATCCTTAGCCCAAACAAGCACTACAAGCATGGGCGAGGCATTCACTTATCTTGATTAATGTGTAGACTACCCAACCCCTAATTAATTTTAAGTTATCACTAAATTACAAAACTCCCACATGGGTTACCCTAACACCACTTTATGTGTCGACCCCCATTGAGAGCCACTCCCCCTACTAGCAACTAGGAGGCCCAACAAAACATCAGGGTAAATCCATCATGCACATGAAGTGAAGACCACAAAACACATATCCTTAGCAAGGAATGAACCATCTTGCTCTCAAACACAATTGAACACCACTAACAAGTGCATGGCCCTAAAGACCCTCACAACTCATAGAAAGTATAATATCAATCAACATAGGGGTCCATCGCAACTTTTCATCCAATCACTTACTTTTCCAAGCCCCTAGAAGACTCACATTATAGCTTAACACGACTATTCCCACTTAAAGTAGAATTGCAAAAAAACCTAATACCCAGATCAACACAGGGTTCCATTCAACAACTCAAACATACAATATACTAAATCAATGTTGAATAAATCAATATTTAAAAATAAATCATTATTCAACTACTATTTGCTTACTTAACCGTTTACCACTAAAATCAACTACAAGAGATGAATCTACAATCTATTCATTTAGCATTTATAAAAAGGACTCCACCTACAAATATAATCCAATTCGTTTCTTGATCAAATCAATCTATTATTTAATATAAATAGATCAATATTTCAACTACTCATACTTAACTACAAACTTCACTTATTTAAATATAGTCAAATCAGTTTCATTTTGTTTCAAATTGATTTCACCAATTCACAGATTATATTATCAAATAATTGCAAGACAAAATAATCTTTTCTATTACCATGATTTATATGCAAGTATACATTTACATATTTAAATATAAATATACACTTATATATACACTTTCTTCTTAATATATATATATATATATATAAATTGAACGTTGTTTTCATAGTAATGGTTTAGATTACAACATGATATACTTACTTGTCAATATTTACCTACATCTATTTATTTAGTCTTCAGCTCCATTTATCTAACACAATCCTCTAATTTTCAAAGGTAAAATAGTTATAATAATTACACAAACATATATAAATATGTATATATATAATTTAAACACAAAAGGGCAGTTTACTGTCGTTATATCTGATTGTCATAAGGAACGACAAATATATATATTTATACAAATGTATAAATCAAGCTCTGGTCCTATTAAATCTATGTCGAATGAAACAACATTATACCTATTGGCTATCACAAGGTCGAACTAAACATGCAAAATGATTACACTATGGCTCTTGAAACTTTGATTAAAGATAAACGTATTAATCCTTATCTCTTTATTTTTGAACCGTTACTTCATCTTCCTATATACTTTCCTTAGCCGCTTCATACAAATAGAGTTCGCCTACTATATTTGGCTCCATCATTAGTTAAGGTACCGTGAAAAACTAAGCTAACAGGGATGAAACTAATGCCATCGAATAGGCAAGGTAAACACAATATAAACTCTTATCACTCCCATTCAACAGGATCAAGCAAGGAGTGTAGTAGAATGGAGTTTCGACATTAGTATAGTTTATCTATTGTTGTTGTAAGACAGGGGTGGCGCCAAACAGTTATTCAATTTGATTAGGATAGGAAAGTTAACTAATTGTAGGGGTAAAGCTTGTACAGTTGTTTCCATTCACCATTCAATTCAATTGATCTCCATTTACAAGGGAGAAAGCTAATGAATACCAAGAATATGTCTATCCAATTGCCTTCGATGTGGTCCTAAGTATAATGCATGCCCCAGATTTATCAATACAAGACATTGGTTAGAGGACAAGAGTCGAATTCCAAGCTAACAGATAGAATTAAGGCGCACTGATATGGCAACGACTTTGGTGAATGAAGGCAGCAGGGTATTTCCAGATTCGATACTTTTACCTAAAGTTGCAGAAGAGAAGAAATATGAATCATTTATCGGACAACATAATGAAGTGTTATAACTTGTATTTGGTTTGTTAAACATAGTCCACGTGCACTCGTTAGAGCTGTTAAGAGTCTCAAGTATGATCAAATAATCATGCCACATATAAATTCATTTCCAAGATTTTTGCAACAGAAATTGTTTTGAGAGATGTGAACAATTCTCATCTTTTAAAACAAGAATGATATTCTTGCGGAGAGTATTGGTAAGGCAAAATAAAATAATCTGAAAAATAGTGTGCTCCAAATAAAATGTGACCTCCAATAAGGGCATGGATTAAAATGGAGTCAAATTTCAAAAGCCAAAGATGGTAAGAACAAAGAAATATACCAAAACATAATATCAATATAATTCAAGATCCAACCAGAGACAGTCAATTCTCAAAGGCGCAACAGAGAAAACAAACGACCCAAATAAGGATTGCATAAGCGAATACCAAATGGGTTAAGAGGCTTGCAAAAATATATCATATGCAAGTGATAGGCTGCAGGAAATGCACAAAATGTTTACAAACAAGGAGGTTTCAAATATTTCTCTGACAATGCTTTTATGTATTGCTCAATTCAATGATAAATCAATAAATTTTGTATTTCCAACAGCATAGCAATCAAACTTTTGTCTTAAGGAAAACAGAGATGGAATCCTGAAAGAATGGAACCTGAATTTGCTTGTTTGACAGAGTTGAGATCTTGATGCTGAGCTCTCTAAAAATTCCAGCTCACAACTCTGAATTCTTCAAAAAAATTCCCAAAACAATCACACTGCCCAACTCCATTCAACATTACCCCGAATCCAGAAGAAAAGTTTTTCAAGAACCAAAAAATTGATTCACGACCTACAAGAAAGATTAGTTTCTCTCCCAAGGATAACCAAAAGCCACTTTCTTTAAGCAATATAACTAATTTATTTACCGCTTTTCCCAATCCATTGTCGCATGCCCTATTTTCTTTAATTAATTTATTTAATTTCACACACATTGTTAACTACCATAATTTCAATTATATTTATTTAAATATTTATTTTTAAACCATAAATTTTAATTTATTAAAATCAAATAAAGACTTTAAGAATATTTTATTTAATCAATACTTCAATTGTATAAAATCTTTTATTTTTAATTATCACAATGTCTTTTAATTTCGATAACCTTTATTTTAACATAATAATTAATCAAGTACTAATTAACCAAACTTAAATCAAATGCACAACATACTAAGTAGTACCAGATCACACAGCGAAATGAAGGACAATATCACGACAAAGAGATGAACCAAATCATAACGAACATCTAGGGTGAAACACAGAGGGGCACCACATCCTCCCCCCTAAGATTTGACTTATTCCTGGAAGTCACAAGGTTAGAATAAAACATACAAAAATACAAGCACATCAAACTATCAAGTGAACCAATATCAAACAAATACATGATTGGGTACAAGCACAACTTCAAACAACACAGACTAACTTCAGAACTAATAGGGTATCGACTCAGACACTCATCTTCTCCGAGGATGATGGCTGAAATTGGGGACAAGATGTTACCTCCATTCAACAGTTTCCATTTGGTCTAAGGCATGCTCAAAAAAGAAAATTCGGGTGAGTCGATGTCTGGTACCTGCAACCTGCAACAAACCACACAATCGAGCATGTATGGGTATGTGCAAGATCATCATGGAAAAAATAGGCCCTTAAGTGGAGATGAAAATTCAAAAAAATCAGAGTTAGGCAACTTGATGTAAAAATTTGAATAAGTTATCTATATTATTTCAAAAATATGTAAGAATAGAATCGTAAAATTAAATGTAGTTTCTAAACTACTACATTTATTTATTTTTAAATCTATTTGGTGAAAATTTGAAATTTCAATGCGAGTATTACTTAAATTTCAAGGGAAAAATAAGGTGTTTGTCTGACCACCCTAACCACAATAAAATGATAATATTTTTTATAAAATTTTAGATATAAGTATAGGACTCATGTCCTGATGTGATGCATATTTTTTTTAATTTTTTTCCAAGTAAATAATTAATTATGAATTTTTTATTACAACTTTTAAAAATATAAAAAATCGTATGTCTGACCACCTTAACTTGGTCAAAACTTCCTAAAAAAAAAAAATTTAATCCTATAGTATGTGAAGCATAGAATGTGACGCATGTTTATGATTCAAAAAATATGACATCGTTTGAAAGCTATAGATGTTTTTCAATCATCCTATCAATCAGGACTTTAGTCATAATTCAAATAGAAAATGAATTATAATTATTTATTAAATTCAAAGTAAAGCATAATTTATATTGGTGGAAAGTTGAGAATCTCCTTTAAAAACCCTTTTTGTTTCATCAATTTTGGGTTAAAAAAGTCGTTAACTACATACCCTACACATACCCATCATATCGCCACTTTTTGGCCCATCATGATCATGCACATATCCGTACATAGTCATATAGTCAAACACACTGTGAGAGGAAAGTCACAATGTCGCGGGGCAATCACAAGTGAGTGATGTGACACTATTTCCCCTTCACCAAAATACATCTGAAAACAACACTCAGTAATCATATCAACTCATAAACCATCTACTACATATCAATCATCAAAGCTGATTCATTACATCAAAATACCACACCTTCAAAAAACACAACATAATTATTTACTCAAAACACACATTTTTCATTAAATTTCCCTCATTAACAGACAAGACATTCAACTTTATTCATTATGCAACATAAAATTTCATAACATATTCAATAAAAGGCCATGATTTTACACATTTATAGAAGCATGAAAGCATAATTTATCACTTCATATGCACTAAATTCATGATCTAGCATGCATTCATTGCGTACACACACAAGCTCACATCACTAGGAATCACATCACAAGGCTACATAGGGTCCATAATGCATCTCTGATAGAAAGAATATCAGTGCATTACGCACTACACCGAGGGTCCTATCCTTTCCACTAGTTTTATGTACCCTTGGATACACACCATCTAAGAACAAATCTCAAGTTGTCAAGCAAGTATGACCAAAAAGGGAAAAAATAACCTCAAAAGTACAAGCAACTAGGTCAACGTAATGGAATCATATGTATCTAGAGTGCCTAGTGTATGAACCTAGGCTCTGATACCATGTGTAACGCCCCGCCATAGAACCCTAGAGAACGACATGCATCAACACCTAAAAACTAAACAATTTTTTTTTGAAAGTGCAATATACCACATATTGCAAAAGAAATAATAACTTTAATTCTAATCTAAGTCCTCTAAGGTTCCAAGGATACTCTATTGGAAACCCATTAACTAATCTAGCAAGAATTATAAAACATATCTACCATCACATTATACAATCAACTAATGAGAACATTCATTTCATGCCATCAATATAACATTGGAGATCATTAAATTAACACTCATATACAATAACATCAATTACATTTATCATTACAAGAGAGACTTTACAATTAATTACAATATTACATCATTACAACTTGTTTCCTCAAATAGGAGGGAAGAGTACATCAGAGTTTCATTACAGGATACAACTGAATGATAGTACACTAAAAGTACATGAAAGATAGTGCACGCAAACTTAAACAAGTGCAAAAGTCTTCACATCTAGGAGTAATCACCAAGAGCCCGAACATAAGTGAGGGAACCCAATGGAGTACAATGCACTTTCCACCTGACCATGTGGAACCCAAAGGTCCACCCCCTGTGTTAGGAGACAACACTTGGTCCCACACAACAACAAAAAGACGACCACAACTAACACAACAAGGCTAATAGAGAACAACTAACATAACCACAACAACACATCACAAAAGAACATACATTGCTCCCAGAGGATAACACATAGCAAGGGAAAGAACAAACAAGAGAATACTAGTCTGCAAAGGGAAGAGTGTCATTACATGGTCCTAGCATGGGTTATCCTAGCAATCCTAGACACTGACCCCCATCCTTGGGTTATCTTGATAGTCTAAATGTTGACCCCCATCTATGGTTGTCCTGACAGCCTCTTGCTAGGCATCGGCCCCATAAGGTGACACATGCAGAATCAATCTTCCTTTCGTGAGGACAAGGAAGTTGGTCTTTTCAACCAAGCCTTCTCAACCCATCCTTAGCCTAAACGAGCACTACAAGCATGGGCGAGGCATTCACTTATCTTGGTTAATGTGTAGACTACCCAACCCCTAATTAATTTTAAGTTATCACTGAATTACAAAACTCCCACATGGGTTACCCTAACACCATTTTGTGCGTTGACACCCATTGATAGCTCCACTACCCCTACTAGCAGCTAAGAGACCCAACAAAACATCAGGGTAAAGCCATCATGCACATGAAGTGAAGACCACAAAACGCATATCCCTAGCAAGGAACGAACCATCTCGCTCTCAAACACAATTGAACACCAATAACAAGTGCATGGATAAAGACCCTCACAACTCATAACAACTATAATATCAATCAACATAGGGGTCCATCACAACAATTCATCCAATCACTTACTTTTTCAAGCCTCTAGAAGACTCTCATTACAGCTTAACACCACTATTCCCACTTAAAGCGGAATTGCAAAAACACCCAATACCCAGATCAACATAGGGTTCCATTCAACAAATCAAACATACAATATACTAAATTAATGTTGACTAAATCAATATTTAAATAAATCATTATTCAACTACTATTTTCTTACTTAACCATTTACCACTAAAATCAATTACAAGAGATGAACCTACAATCTATTCATTTAGCATTTATAAAAAGGACTCCAACGACAAATATAATCCAATTCGTTTCTTGATCAAATCAATCTATTGTTTAATCAAAATAGATCAATATTTCAACTACTCATACTTAACTACAAACTTCACTCATTTAAATATAGTCAAATCAATTTCATTCCTTTTCAATTTAATTTCACCAATTCACATATTATATTATCAAATAATTGCAAGACAAAATAATCTTTTCTATTACCATGATTTATATATAAGTATACATTTACATATTTAAATATATATATATATAACAAAATCGAATGTTGTTAAATCATAGTAATAGTTTAGATTATAGCATCATATACTTACTTGTCAATATTTACGTACATTTATTTATTTAGTCTTCAGCTCCATTTATCTACTAGCATACCTATATTTTAAAAATATATGTAAAGTACGCCGAAAGATATCTTTCTCAAGGTGCCTATTTTTAATCAATTGAACCTTAACCCAAAATGAAGCATACATATATTAAATATATATATATATATATATATATATATATATAATACGTCGAGATTTATTGTTATTCGAAGCGTCTATTGCAACCTAATTGAACTCTTATTCTAACATTAACTCAACACTAAGTGAATGCTAATCCTAACCGTAGTTGTAATTGAATCCTAACCCTAATTGAATGCTAATTGAACCCTAATCCTAATTAATTCCTAACCTTAATTGAGACCTAACCCTAATTGTATCATAACCCTAGATAACTATAATTGAACCCTAACACTAAAACAAATAATAATCCTTATCTTAATTGAACCCTAACTCCAACCCAAACTGTAATTTAACCCTAACCCTAATTAAACCCTTATTGAATGAACCTTAGTGAAGTTAGTGAATGAACCCTAACCCTAACCCGACCTTAATCATAATCCTAATTAAACCTTAACCCTTCTTAAACGCTAACCAAATTTTAATGATAACCCTAACCATAACCCTAACTGAGCCTTAACCCTAACCTAACCCTTAGTGCAACCTAAATATAACCTTAACACTAACTTGAAGGTTTATCTTACAACCCTAATTGAACCATATCCTTAACCCTACCCCTAATGAAATTTTCATCCTAATTAAACCATAACTCTAACCTGATTGAACTCTTATTGCAACCCTAACTCTAACATGAATTAAACCCTAACCCTAACTTGATTGAACTTGTATTATAACCCTAACTCTGACACTAATTGAATTGTAATAGTAACCCTAGGTATAGTTGAAACCTAACCCAAATTGTATCAAAATCCTATAGAACTCTAATTGAACCCTAACCTTAAAATAAACAATAACCCTTACCTTAATTGAACCCTAACTCCAATCCTAGCCCTAATTTAAGACTAACCTTAACCCTGACCTTAATTACACCCTTATTGAATTGTAACTCTAATTGATCCCTAACCCAAATTGAATACTAATTGAACCCTAACCCTAAGTGAGTAGTAACCTTAATTAAAATCCAACCATAACCTTAATTAAACTTTTTCTTCAACATTAATCCTTAAAAACTAAACACTCTTACTCTTTTACATTTAATTTTTTAAACTCAAATAATAATTTAACTATTTTAATTAATTTTTTTTATAATTGTTCATTTGATATCATTTAACCTATGTCACAATTTATCACTTCATAAGAATATTATATATTTTATTTAAAAAGATAGTTAAAAATCTCTTCATATTCATTAAAAAACTCACTAACGAGAACCATATGTCTACTAAATTTATTCTAAATAATTTTAAAAAAATACATTACCCTAATTGAACCCTAAATCTAACCCTAATTGCAATATACCCCTAACTAAACCCTAGTTGAACCCTAACCTTAACACTACCCCTAATTCTAACCCTATCCCAAAATTTAATCTAGAACCCTAACCTAAAATTAACTCTAATCTTATTTGTATCTTACCTAACCTTGATTGATCCCTAACCCTTATTGGACCTTAAATAAACCCTAATTTAATTGTAACCCTTACCTAACCCTAATCCTAATCCTAATCTTGACCCTAACCCCAAGCTTTATCCTAGAAATTTAACCTTAACCTTAACCATAACCGTAAACCTAATCTTAATTAAATCTTAAACCTAATTGAACCATAATCCTAACACTAGCACCTATTGAAGCCTAAGTAAACCCTAAGCCTCTTATTGAACCATATCCTTAACCCTACCCCTAATGAAATTATCATCTAATTAAACCATAACTCTAATTTGATTGAACTCTTATTGCAACCCTAACTCTAACATGAATTAAACCCTGACCCTAACCTGATTGAACTCATATTATAACCCTAACTCTAACACTAATTGAACTGTAATCGTAACCCTAGGTATAGTTGAAACCTAACCCTAATTGTATCAAAACCCTAGAGAACTCTAATTGAACCCTAACCCTAAAATAAACAATAACCCTTACCTTAATTGAACCCTAACTCCAATCCTAGCCCTAATTTAAGACTGACCTTAACCCTAACCTTAATTACACCCTTACTGAATTGTAACTCTAATTGATCCCTAACCTAAATTGAATACTAATTGAACCCTAACCCTAAGTGAATAGTAACCTTAATTAAACTCCAACCATAACCTTAATTAAACTTATTCTTCAACATTAATCCTTAAAAACTAAACACTCTTACTCTTTTACATTTAATTTTTTAAACTCCTCAAATTATAATTTAACTATTTTAATTCATTTTTTTTTATAATTATTCATTTGATATCATTTAACCTATGTACAATTTATCACTTCATAAGAATATTATATATTTTATTTAAAAAGATAGTTTAAAAATCTCCTCATATTCATTACAAAACTTACTAACGAGAACCATATGTCTACTAAATTTATTCTAAATAATTCAAAAAAAATCCATTACCCTAATTGAACCCTAAAGCTAACCCTAATTGCATTATACCCCTAACTAAACCCTAGTTTAACCCTAACCTTAACACTACCCCTAATTCTAACCCTATCCCAAAATTTAATCTAGAACCCTAACCTAATATTAACTCTAATTATCTTATTTGTATCTTACCTAACCTTGATTGATCCCTAACCCTTATTGGACCTTAAATAAACCCTAATTTAATTATAACCCTTACCTAACCCTAATCCTAATCCTAATGTTGACCCTAACCCCAAGCTTTATCCTAAAAATTTAACCTTAACCTTAACCATAACCGTAAACCTAATCTTAATTAAATCTTAAACCTAATTGAACCATAATCCTAACACTAACACCTATTGAAGCCTAAGTAAACCCTAAGCCTCTAATTGAACCATAACCCTAATCCTAACTATTCCAACCCTAAGTAAACCCTAAGCCTCTAATTGAACCATAACCCTAATCCTAACTAAACCCTAACTTTCCTAACCCTAAATAAAATCTAACCCTAAATGACTCATAAGTGAACCCTTATTGAACTATAACCCTCACCCTAATTGAACCCTTATTGAACCATAATCCTATTTTTAGTTGATTTCCAACCCTGATTGAAGCCTAAAGCTAACTCTAATTGCATTGTACCCCTAACTAAACCCTAATTTAACCCTAACCCTAACACTACCCCTAATTCTAAACCTAACCCTGGCAAGATTTAATCTAGAACCCTAACCCTAACCCTATTTAAACCTTAACCCTATTTATATTGTTATTTAATATGACATGTATATTATTTTTTGATCTTACATTTAATCATATTCATTTTCTAACTCATGAAATTCAATAATCATAAGAAAGATGCATATTCAATAAAATTCTTAAGAAGTTAGGGATTTAAGAAACAAAACACTAAGTACAAGTTACTTGTTTCTACAAACTACAAAATAAAGAAACTAAATAAATATAAAGAAACTCATTTTAACATAGGTTGGATGTAGATGCTAAATATTCACAAGACTTTCATAAAAGGTAATTTTATTTTCATAATTATCATGTTAGGGGAGAGGACCCAGGAGAGGACCCAATAGCTATGCACCCTAACTTTGTGCTTCTCAAAATCCTACATTGAAATTTCAAATCACTCCAAATTTTTTACAACTTACTTGGCAAGTCCCTACTTATAACTTTCATTTCAGGGTCACATCATCAAATATGATGCCACATCAACATGCTTTTTGTCAAGGTGTCCAAAAAGGCCCAAAAAAAAAGTGCTACCAATACTTGTGCATTCACATCATGGGTAGTTGAGCGCTGATGTGGCATCACATGATTGGTTGCTTTTTAAATCAAAGGAATACATTTTGTTTAAGTTATTTAATATTTTATATATTTTAATATACCATGCCCCTGCACTTATTATTAAAAGCTATTAATTTCGTTGAACTCAAATTATATATTATATTTAGAAAATTTAAATTAAATTTATTACTTGAAAATAAAAAGGAAGTCAACCATTTATACTCGTATTATGTAAAATATTTTTAAAATTGATTGTAAGTTTGAAACTCAAATCATGTAACCATCAAATATTATTGCTAAGGTACTGAGTCTCATGATAAATATATACCATATTTGACAACTAAAACCTTCCAAAACTGGAAATAATTAAAATAAAAGAAAAAAGAAGCACCAGGACATGTGGCCGATTTCTGAAATGAGTAATGAATGGAAGCGTTGGTACAGTAGGCAAGAATTACTATTTTTTTAATATCAAATTGGAATAGAAAAGTCATTTATATAATTTATTTAAAAAGCATCGTATGGTGAGGAACATTCTTGGCTAGCGAGGGCTGCTCTTCGCCGTCGAATGCGGGTGTAGAGGAGAATATCAAACAAACGTATGTACACGTGTCTGCCATGTTCAGATAAGCCCACCTGAGCCCTCCGATTCGGAAGATGGTGTTTGCACCCTTTCTACAGGGTATTTGTGCGTATTGTTAAATTGAGGGTATTTGTGCGTATTGCTAAATTGAGGGCCACTTCGAGGGCTTCTGAGTGTAGAACTATAAAAAATAGGACAGTGTTAATAAGCTAATTTGTCCTATTAAAGATTGTCACTATAGCGAGCATTCACTCTCTTCACCACAGAGAGACCTAATTGAGTTGTTGGATTAGAGTCGGCCATGAGCTTCATCCACGAAGAGGAAACTGCTTCTCTTGTACACATACACTCCCAGATGCTTTAGCTACTCAGAAATTTTTTGAACTTTAATAGTTATTCTATACTTTACAGGATCTGTTGACTGTACAAACAAAAAAAAGCAAAGAAATATTTTTCTCACAAGAAAACAAGAAAGGCTGAGCTTGTGGAACTGTTAATGCTCAGTCAAGAAATAAAAACAGGTCGCATTGTGTATTTTAGAATATCAACCGCTGATTTTACAACCAAAGAAAATAACCACCCAAGAATTATAACCACCACCACTCACGACAGTCAAAAGGATGTCAATTTAAATGCAGCTTCAAAAACTTTACGGAGAATATTCTTTGAATGCTTTCACTATATAACGCCTTTCGACGTAATCATAATCCTCTAATTTTCAAAGGTAAAATAGTTATAATAATTACGGAAACATATATAAATATGTATATATATAATTTAAATACAAAAGGGAAATTTACTGTCGTTATATCTTATATCTGATTGTCATACGGCACGACAGAGATATATATATATATATATGTTTCTGCAAATGTATAAATCAAACTCCGGTCCTATTAAATCTATGTTGAATGAAACGACATTATACATATTGGCTATCACAAGGTCGAACTAAACATGCAAAACTATTACACTATGGCTCTTGAAACTTTGATTAAAGATAAATGTGTTAATCCTTATCTCTTTATTTCTGAACCATTACTTCATCTTCCTAGATATACTTTCCTTAGCCACTTCGTACAAATAGAGTTCGCATATTAGTTTTGGCCCCAACATTAGTTTTAAGGTACTGTGAAAAACTAAGCTAACAGGGATGAAACTAACGCCATCGAATAAACACAACATAAGCTCTTATCACCCGCATTAAACATGATCAAGCAAGGAGTGCATTAGAATGGAGTTTCGGCATTAGTATAGTTTATCTATTGTTGTTGAAGACAGGGGTGGCACCAAACAGTTATTCAATTTGATTAGGATAGGAAAGTTAGCTAATTGCATGGGTAAAGCTTGTACAACTGTTGTCATTCACCATTCAATTCAATTGATCTCCATTTACAAAGGTGAAAGCTAATGAATACCAAGGATAAGTCTATCCAATTACCTTCGATGTGGTCCTAAGTGTAATGCATGCCCCAAATTTATCAATACAGGACATCGGTTAGAGGATAAGAGTCGAATTCCAAGCTAACAAATAGAACTAAGACACACTAATATGGCAACGACTTTAGTGAATGAAGGCAACAGGGTATTTCCAGATTCAAGACTTTTACCTAAAGCTGTAGAAGAGAAGAAATGGGAATCATTTATCGGCCAGCATAATGAAGCATTAGATTTTGCATTTGGTTTGTTAAGCATAGCCCACGCACAGCCGTTATAGTTTTTAAGAATCTCAAGTATGATCAGATAGCCATGCTACATCTAAATTCATCTCCAAGATTGTTGCAATAGAAATTTTTTTGAGAGATGTGAACAATTCTCATCTTTTAAAACATGCACGATATTCTTGCGGAGAGTATTGGTGAGGAAAAAAATAATATGAAATATAGTGTGCTCCAAATAAAATGCAACCTCCAATAAGGGCAGGGATTAAAATGGAGTCAAATTTCGAAAGCCAGAGATGGTAAGAACAAAGAAATATACCAAAACATAATATCAATATAGTTCAAAATCCAACCAAAGACAGTCAATTCCCAAAGGCGCAACAGAGAAAACAAACGGCCCAAATAAGGACTTCTTAAGCGAATACCAAATGGGTTAAGAGGCTTGCAAAAATACATCATATGCAAGTAATAGGCTGCAGGATGTGCACAAAACGTTTACAAACAAGGAGGTTTCGAAGATTTCTCTGACAATGCTTTTACGTATTGCTCAATTAAATGATAAACCAATATTTTTTTTATTTTTTTTTCCAACAGCATAGCAATGAAACTTTTGTCTTAAGGAAAACAGAGATGGAATCCTGAAAGATTGGAACCTGAATTCACTTGTTTGACAGAGCTGAGATCTTGATGTTAAGCTCTCTAAAAATTCTAGCTCACAGCTCTGAATTCTTCAACAAATTTCCCAAAACAATCACACTGCCCAACTCCATTCAACGTTACTCCCAAATCTAGAAGAAAAGTTTTTCAAGAACCAGAAAATTGATTCGCGGCCGAGAAGAAAGATTAGTTTCTCTCGAGGATAACGAAAAGCCCCTTTCTTTAAGCAATATAACTCATTTATTTCCCGCTTTTCCCGATCCGTTGCGGCATGCCCTATTTTCTTTAATTAATTTATTTAATTTCACACACATTGTTAACTGCCATAATTTCAATTATATTTATTTGGATATTTCTTTTTAAAACATAAATTTAATTTATTAAAATCAAATAAAGACTTTAATAATATTTTATTTAATCGATATTTCGATTGTATAAAAGCTTTTTTTTTAATTATCACAATGTCTTTTAATTTTGATAATCTTTATTTTAATGTAATAATTAATCAAGTACTAATTAACCCAACTTAAATAAAATTCACAACATACTAATCAATACTAGATCACATAGCGAAATGGAGGACAATATCGCGACAAAGAGACGAATCAAATCATAACGAACATCCAGGGTGAAACGTGGAGGGGCACTACATCAAATCCATAGTTAAGGAGGAGATTCCAACAAATACAATAGAGGAATTTAAAAATTAGAACCTAATTAAACAATCCAATTAATCTCAAAAGAATAATGTAATTCAAAAATAATAAAAGCAAACCAATAGATAATCAAAGAGGAATAATATTATAAATAAATAAAGATAAAATCATATAATATAGTGCTAGACTTATTTTTACTAATTGTACACTATTAATACACATTTTTCAAGTATTTGATGGATGTCATTACCTTGTTCTAAATATCCATTTTTTGCATAAGCTAGGAGGATTCTAGTGCAAGTGCATTTTCTTAAAAGTTTCCAAGGGCATTTTATTAAATCCATTTTGTGCATATCATGAAATCATTCTAATCTATGAGATCACATCTCTTTCAAAAAATTTGCATATAGTTCACATGCCTTGTGTATTTTCCACGTTTTATATACATGGCTACTAGGGAATTTTACACAAAACCTTTAAATGATTGTGTTATAAGTGATAACTATTGAAACTGGTAGAGCCAACATAAACAAAAATAGATTACACCATTGTTCCACAAAAATACTAAAAATATAAAATATATTATCTATTTATTCAGGATAAATATTACATTGATTTGCAATGGCTTATTTAATGTCATTCATTTTCTTGTACATATAACCACCCCAAAATCCCTTGTGGGAATAACTCTCAACTAATCTATTTAATTACTAACTATTGACTAACATTTTTAATTTATAAATTAACATCTATATGAACTAATTTATTTTATTAATCTAAACTAGAATCTAACCATTGATATAATATATTTCAACATTCCCCCCTTATTATATCAATTTAAACAAAGAGTGGAACACTACAAGGGTTGAACACAATAGCCTTTTTAGAAACTTTGATGAAACATCTTCACCAATTCTCCTTGTTCACCCAAGAAACACCAAACTGAATAGATTAATGGATCTCCTCATTGTCAAACCTAAAAAATACTCGTGAATTGATACATACTCCATTATCTACAAGTAAACCACTCCTACAAATTGTGATAAATTATATTATTCACAAGAAAAGACACCAACTGATTGTGAATTGAGACTCACTCAATTATCCACAATAACAAAACCACCAACCAACTATGAATTGAGACTAACTCAATTATCCACAAATATGCATCTACTAAAATATGGATTGAGACAAACTGAATTATCCATAGGTACCACTTACCAAGTTTACAGACTAAGACATACTCAATTATTTGCAAACCAAAACAAATCTCTAATTCCCCTCCTTGTTCCATGAGTGGACCCAAGATGAAATTTTGTGTTGCTTTTCATGTAATTTATATCATCTCTGGGCAAGAATCTAACTCAAGATGATAAAATTTCTCCATCCTCCAATGCCTCAAGCCTTTGATATGATCTTGCTTTAAATTCTATGTATCAAATTCTCTAATAACACAAGCATATGAATTTTTATAATCTTTGTTATGCCTAGCATGGATGGCTTTGAGAGCACAAACATTTGGTGACATAATGAAACTAAACATTATCATATAGGTATTAGTTTCCACCGATAATGCACTACAAAGAACATTGTATTTCTCCATTTAAAAACTATTATAAAATATCAAAATTAATTATAACCCTTGAAAAAAAAAAACTTATCTCTCCTTAAAATAAAATATTATCACTCTAAATTATGCAAATTCAAAAAGTACTTCTTATTTCTCCCCAAGAGAAAAGGAAACTCCTTTATATCTCCCTTAATATATTTCTCAGATGTGATTATTAAAAAATTTCACTAAACTTCTCTTGAAATGTAGAATCCATTATTATATTTCTTTTTTTTTGTACTTCTATGGTTTTGTAAATAAAATATTTCAAAGCAATATATTAATCCATTCCACAACATACTTAAAAAATATTTCAAGAGGAAATTAAACTTAAATTGAAACAACTTTGCACCTTTCACTTTTCATGAACTAGGTATAAACTTCTTACCATTTCAATAGATTTCATGGACCTTTACACACTTATCCTCATGCAATAAACAATATATCTCTTGTTCAAACATTTCACATAGACAACAATAATAATCACACCATTTTTTATTTCCATATTTTTTAATTTAAATTGCTCAACCAATACTAAGAATATCTTCAAACTATTTCTAGGTTTTGTTTTCCTATTGACCAACTTCTCAAAATAGTTTTAATTTTTAAATTTTCTTTAAAAATGACAAAGTTATCATATTTTTTACTAAAAATTATTTAGAATGTTATATAAAATATCATTTAATTTCAATACAGCTCTTCTTTCATGCATTTTCCTTTGGTTAAAATCATCACACCATAGATTCTGCAAAAGAGAACATCTAGTCAGAGCACCAAAATCCATAAATTCTTTGATACCATATTGAAAATGGTAGAGCCAACATAAACAAAACTAGAATACACCATTGTTGAACAAAAATACTAAAAAAATAAAATAGAATATTGATTTATTTAGGATGAATATTACATTGATTTGTAATTTCTTATAACACTATTCATATTCCTATATATAATAACCCAAAACTCCCTTATGGGAATACTCTAATTAACCTATATAATTACTAACTATTAACTCATTTATTTATTTATATATTAATATCTATATGTTAATTTATTTTATTAATCTAAACTAAGCTCTAACTATTGATATAATATATTCCAACATTCCCCTCGTATTACATCAATTTGAACAAAGGGTGGAACACCACAAGGACTGAACACAACATCCCTTCTTAAAACTTCAATGACGCATCTTCACCAATTCTCCTCACCCACCCAATAAACACCAAACTAAACATATTAACATGCCTCCTAACTGTTGTTGGTTAATAGATTAATCACTATTTAAAATTATAAATTACACTCTGCATGCCCAAATATAGGAATAATCATTTACCAACAATTTGGTAAATTATCTTTTGAAAATAACTTCCCTCTAAATTTGAGAGGTACACATCCCTTGTTGGATAGAATTTTATTATATTCTAAATTTAAAACTTACCACATGTGTGCTTTTAATCAGAAAGTAGTGAAAGGTTAAAGTAATATTGATGATTTTATAAGATTTAAAATATGATATATGCCACCATTTTACAAAACAAGCTACTCATGAAACTAATTAGTACACAGGCTAATTTAAGTTTCAAAAAGAACAAACCAATGAATTTATCAACTCATAAATAATTTTCAAACTGAGAAGATCAGACACTTAAAATAGTTCTTACACATACATAGAAGTATAAAAACTAACAAAACCAATTATAATGCATAGATCATAATAGGTTTTATTCCAAGTGTCCAAGATTGCATGCTCACAGACTTACAACATCTCCTCCAAATTAACAAAATTATGTTTCTTTCTTTCTAACTTCTTCTATTGCTTAGAAAAATTAAGGACCTTACAAAAGAAGAAGAATTTGCATAACATCTTATCTAATATATACATGCAAGAGTAAGTAAATCTTTAAAGTAATTATTTCTTGGAGGTTAAAGAATCCTTTAAAAAAATTGAAACTTTAATGCCCCTTAAAAATTAAAGTTCATATTATAAAATAAAAATAAAACTCATCATTGTTGAGGTGGCCCACTATTGGAGTTAGTATCATTCCTATTTCTTGTGATGACTAGGTGATGCAGTCAACAATTGAGAAACCAAAGAGGTTTGTCAATTGTTGCAGCCTTCCTTCACAAAATCAACACTTGAAATCATTTTTAAATAAAAACTCCACCATAAAATATTTTATTACATTCATAGAAATACTGGAAGTCTAAAAACTCATAAAAATCAACATTACAATCCATATTGGAAGCCTCATTTGCAACTACAATAAACTATAGACAAGATTCAAATCTAGAATGAAAACAACTACAGACAAATTTCAAAAATCAGCTACAACTCCACAAACCCGTCACTTTTGTCCATCATTGCTTCTTGATTATCATGAATATTTTAAAATGCCAACATGGGTTTTGTGCGTCTCCTTCCCAACTTTCCAGATCATTTTGCATTTTTCAATTTTGTTACTGTATGAGAAAGTTATTCCATTTTTACTAAAATTGGGTCTCACAGTCATGACCTAGACAATATTCTCCTTCAAGAAAAACACAGTCAAAACTCCCCCTCTTCCATTTGGGCATGGTAATTCATGCAAGTGGCCTCTTAATTTTTATTTCATGACAATTTTCAAATATTTTAAATTAACATCTATTATCTCATTCCAACACCTCCACTACCTTAAGCACTTACACCAAGAAGATTCCAGCACTTACAAAATAATTTAATATTAAAGGAGCATGAGGAGAAAATAATTTAAAAATAAACCATGTTTACAAGTCCACAACCAAAAGAAAGAAATTAAAATAACACAAATAATTTTGGTGTGCAAGATTCCTTGTGCACCGAGATGCTCCTACATCACTAGGTTGATTGTGTGACACACTTGGCTTTGTAGTCTAGAAATGCCTTGATGAAAAGTGGCATTTCACTATGTAGTGGGATAATGATTTTTTTGGTCCTCAATATCCAAAGTGTTGTGTTTCCTCTAACCAAATCCAATTTTCCAAAGAATGTTGTCATATTTTTGCTACATTGTGTTAGTGTTGAATCAATGGCACCTAACTTCCTCAAATTTTCCACACAAAAAGATTGTCCATTAAGAAGCCCTTCCATCATCTCTTTGAAATTGTTATTCATTATTTCCAAATTTTCATCTTGGGAATTATCCAAGTTTTTTCTTATATCAACATTGATAGATAACAAATATTTTTTAATATTAGAACTAATTTGATTGCATTTCTTTAACATTTTGTTTTGTTCTAAAATATTTTTCTTTAAGAACGAGAAATTCTACTAAATGCTCTTTTTCCACATGAAACATCTAGTGTCATCAACACTTGGTAGTATTTGTTTTGTTTCTAACTTATATCCATCCCAAGATCAATAATTTATTTTTAATCTTTTCCTGCTTGTTGCCACACTGAATCATGTTTGGTGCTTGCAATTTCACTATCAAATTCCTTCTTTAGTGACTCTGTATCATCATAAATTTTTCACATATCCTCAATAAATTTAATTCCTTTAGTTAGAATCATTAACCCAATCTTTAGTTTCCTTACCATAATAATTATACGTGTGAATTTTATTGATCATTTCGGGTGATCACATAATAGTGGTTTACAATTTTTGGCCAAACTGGACACTAAAATTATTATTTTTAACTAAATCTTCACATTCGGGCACCTATAGCAGCTAAACTGTGAGGAATTTGAAGATGGTGCAAACTAGAGTCTCATTAAATTTTGTCTGTAGATTCTAAAAATATTTTTTTCAAAATTTTTGGAATCAAATTGCACTTCTTTTTCCATCTCCCATGAAAGTTGTTTTTTAGAAAACAACATTTTTAAAAAGTGGCATTACATATACGCATAACTTTTTTCCATGAAGGATAAAATTCTAATTCTTTCAAATTTAGATTTTTTAACTCTGATATCTAGTGCTTCCATTTGGTTAGATAGTTTTTTATTGAATATTTTTTCCTTAATCAACTTTCAAAGTCAAACAAATTACAATTCAGGCACGTGACGTATAACGCGTAACTTTTTTTGTATATGTCAAAAAAAAAAAAAATTGTTTGATCAAGGACTTCAATGTCTGGTGCACTCATATTTTTCAAATTTTTTTTAATAATCTTCTATTTTTCCACATGTGAAGAACAAAGAAATTTATTTTCGATGAAAAACCTATGTTTAATAAAACTTAGAAAACAAATACATAACAAAACCAAAACATATTAAAATTATATTCATTGGATAGCTTGTTCTGAGGAATACCATAATCATTTGAAATAAATTTTAAATGAATTCATTTGATCCCCCAAAAGCTAAATCAAAAGTGATTTTTTATCAGCATTTTGATAGGTGTAAAGGAGACACATTTATAGGTATGGTTTAAAACTAGCGAGGTTCTATCCAAGGGGGTTTGATCTAAGGTGATTTGATCAAACTCTCTTCAATTGGAATCCTTAAAATGGAACTTTTTAAGGCTTAAATCATTATATTTTCTAAAAATATGGGATTTCAGCTAAAATTCGTTCCTCTCAGGAATTGTAAACCACTATTATGACAGCACCCTTTCCCTTCCATTGGTTGAGTTAAGATCAAAAGAAACATTTATTTGGCTCATTGGTTGAGTTGAAGGATCAATAAGTAACTTTAATTTTTTTGATAAAACTCTTTTTTTTTAGTTGATCCTTCATTTGTTTATCATTTTCTATCCTATCCACCAGCTTAGTGGATGATACTTGGAAGTTATGTACATCTCCATCTCTTGTCGAAGGCCCCACATTAATTCTAGTGATATTAAAATCTTTCACAGTGATTTGATAGGTCTCCTTATGTGTAGAGGGGTGAGAAACCTCTCCATATATGTTGCCCATGGTGGTATCTACCAATAACCTACTTCAATAGTTTTATGCTTCTTAGGTTACGGGGTCCTTTGAAGAAGTTGTCCAACAATATCCTTATCAAAGAGGTTCAATTGAACTCTTTCTTTTCTTACTCAAAGTTCACTCTAACTAAGAAGTGGAGGAAGGGGTGGAAGGTGGCCTAGTATTAGGAGAAGCAAATTGCAAAGATCTTTGAAGATGAGGATTATTAGAAATTTCCACTTCTAGAGAGGAAGGAGAGGTTGGTCTAGTGTGAGTGTGAGGGCTCAAAAGCTCATTTGATGGAGGTGAATTTGTAAGAGAACTAGAAGAATAAGAATCACTTATCTTAGATGGAGAAGAGTGTTGGCAACACAAGGGAAGACAACTAAGAGGGGGGATGAATCAATTGTCTCAGAAATTAAACTTATTAAAATTATTCACTTATTCTCGGATTTGATAAACAAACATGAAAGCATAAACCATCACCATATCAGAAACACACATAACACCAAGATTTTTTTATGTGGAAACCTTGTTAGGGAAAAAACCACGGTGGAGGTTAGTCCACAAGATTATACTCTATTAAAAGTATAAAAGAAAATGGGGAACACACAGGCATTCAGGCACACTGCCTAGAACTCACTGCTCAAATACAAAAAGGCTTACTGCCCAAAGGAAGACACGTTGTCTTACAAAAACATTCAGATTACACCAACAAGATTTTGAACTAAGAAAATAGCATCTGCTAATGCTTGATTACAGTTCAGGTTAAGCACATAAACTCTGCTCACTCTTCTTCACACTTTACTTCTACCTTCGAATGATTAGAACACTATTCACACATAGCACTCACACATCTCTCATTCCATACCTTCAAATGGTAGAAACAATCGATCATATATATCCGCAACTAATGATAACATCAACTCCATGTCTACTCCAACAAAATATAAAATGTATACAAACTGTTGGCCCAAATCAATAAACAATTTACAATGTGAATCAACCAAAGTTGGCCACAACATATTAAGGACCCAAAAAAATATCCTTGAAAATGAAACACCTTCAAAAATTATGCCTCGAAGATCCACAACACGCTACAATCACCTTGTCGGCCATGAACATGAAAAGTATGAACACGCAAAATAAAATCACCAATCACAAGTAGAACGATCAATGCAGACGTACAACACAGATAGAGAATGATCTAGAAACATCCATGAGAATCATGAATCACCACAAAAGTATCCATAAAAAACTCAAATTACTAGAATCACATCATCTTCTTTCAGGAACACCAACTAAAGCAACAAAAAAACTATCAGAACATAGATACTCATAACTCAATCAAATCTTCATGTGGATCTCTGAAACTTAACATGGATAAACTAGTTATACTCCACAACAAACCCTTTAATCCACAACATCTAATCATCAATGTATTGAGCTATCCAACATACTGAACTTCACTGCATCACCGACAACCTCCAACTTATTCTAGATTGCAATTTTCTCAATATCCTCGACATATACAGCCTTAAATAAATTAATGCCAATAGTATTGACATAAATGACAACCACATGTTAGCAACATCCAACAATCTCCCCCTTTGGAATTGATGGCAACACATGATGTGAAAAACACCATCAACGCAACTTTCTCTTAGCACTTTCTCCCCCTTAGATTCTAACTCTTTTCTCCTTAACTCTCACATTTTTTTCACATGGCTCTTCTCCTCCTTTAACACCAATGACAAAAATACACATTATCTTTCTCCACACAAGCTTTGAACCACATTTCTAAGCATCTGACTACTCCCCCTAAGTACTAGCCACCACAACATCAATTTGGATCAAGATATGACTATGAAATGCACAGAATGATGCAATTCAATGCATCTTAGTTCTTATTAGGAGGGGTAATCACCCCTAGATTCCATTTGAGATACTCAAAAATATCTTAGGCAAGGGCTTGGTAAAGATATCTACAATTTGTTCCTTAGTGGGCACATACTCCAATCTAACTTCCTTTTCACTCACCTTCTCTCTCAAAAATTGAAACTTGATAGATATATGCTTGGTCTTTGAATGCAACACCGAATTCTTATAAATGTTAATTGCACTTGAATTATCACAGAATATAGCAATAGGTCCATCATACACAACTCTGATATCTTTCATTAACTACTTCATCCACAATACTTGAGTACAATTGTTAGCAACAACAATGTATTATGCCTCTTCAGTAGATAAAGAAATGGCATTTTGCTTCTTACTTAACCATGAAATCAGCTTCTTTCCCAAGAAAAATGCATGACCACTGGTACTCTTTTTGTCATTCACATCTCCTACACAATCAGCATTAGTAAAGGCACTCAATGTAAGATCATCATCTTTAGGATACCATAGGCCAAAATCAACTGTTCCCTTCAAATATCTAAAAATCCTCTTCACAGCTATCACATGAGATTCCTTAGGATCAACTTGAAATCTTGCAACAATACATACGGCATTCCTGATATCAGGTCTAGTTTGAGTCAAATAGAGCAATCCACAAATCATGGATCTATATCTAGTCTAATTTTCTTTAGGTGAGTCATCATCCTGTGTCAACTTACATCCAGTCACCATAGGAGTACCAACTGGCTTTGTATCTTCCATATGATACTTCTTTAGCAATTCCTTCACATGCTTGGACTGAGATATAAATATCCCTTTATCTAACTGAGTAATTTGCAATCCCAAAAGGAATTTCATATCTCCAATCATAGACATCTCAAACTCACTTTGCATTTCATCAACAAACTTCATACACAAACTCTCATCTTCTCCAAAAATGATATCATCAACAAAGACTTCCATAATCAAATCTTTATCATGATCAATCTTGAAATACAAATTATTGTCAGCAATACCTTTATTAAAACCAAGCTTCAACAAATACTTGTCCAATCTAGCATACCATGCTCTTGGGGATTGCTTGAGTTCATACAATGCTTTCTTCAACCAACAAACCATATCTCCCTGATCAGTCAATTGAAATTCATTAGGTTGCTCAACATACACTTATTCTTCAAGTTCACCATTTAGAAATGCTGACTTGAGATCCATCTAATAAACCTTGTAGTTTTTGTAAGTAGCATAAGCAAGAAATAGTCTCGCAGCTTCAATCCTAGCAATAGGGAAAAAAGCTTCTTCAAAGTCAATTCCTTCCCTCTGAGAATATCCTTTACACACAAGTCTTTCTTTGTTTCTAGCAACTTCACCTTGCTCATTCAATTTGTTCTGAAAGACCCACTTAGTTCCAATTACATTTTTTTCATTAGGTCTAGGAAAAAGAATCCATGTATCATTCTTCTCAATTTGCAGTAGCTCTTCTTTCATTGCTTCCATCCAATGTTCATGTTTGCATGCTTTGTTGACACTATTAGGCTCATTCTTTGAAATCAAACAATATTCTTCTACAATTTTTCTCCTAGTTTGAACACCTTTGTTCTTATCATCTATAATCTAATCTTCTGAGTGATTTAGTCTTACATACCTTGGAGTCTTAGGATGTTCTTGCACTTCAGGCTCTTGTGATCTCACTTCTACACTTTCACTAGTTCCTCTTGATTTTCCTGATTCACCAAAATGATCTAAACTTGATTTGAATTTTGAACTTTCTTTCCTTTATCTGAATTGTCATTATGATCATTTGAATCATATCCACAGGTTTTGAATGGTCTAACTATGTCTTCATCAACCTTGACATTAGCACTTTCAATTACTCTCCTCAATCTCTTATTGTAGCACCGGTAGGCTTTACTTTTAGTAGAATTACCAAGAAAGATTCCTTCATCACTTCTAGCATCAAACTTTCCTATATCTTCATCTCTTTTGATAAAGCATTTACTCCCAAAGAATTTGAAGTATCTAATAGTAGGATTATGACCATACCATAGATCATAAGAAGTCTTACCAGTATCACCTTTTACTTGTACCCAGTTGAGAGTGTAAATAGCAGTACTCATAGTTTCTCTCTAGTAGATATGAGGAACATTTCCTTCCAACGTCATAGTCCTAGAAGCTTCTTCAATTATCTTTTTCTTCCTTTCCACAACTCCATTTTGTTGAGGGGTTCGTGGGGCAGATAATTGTCTCTTTATCACATGCTCTTCACAGAAAGAATTAAACTCATCGGAAGTCAATTCACCACCTCTATCTTATCTCAGACATTTAATCTTTAGACATGTCTCTATCTTAACCATAGCCTTAAAAAATCTTGAATTTCTCTAGAGCTTCATATTTTTCCCTCAAGAAAGTAACCCACATCATTCTAGAATAATCACCAACAAGTAACATGAAATAGTTGTATCCTTGTAAACTTTTGACTCTAGAAGGACCACACAAGTCAGTATACACAAGCTCCAACACTTCATTTGAACAATGTTGTTTTCTCTAGAATGAAGCTCTAGTTTGCTTCCCTAATTGACATTCCTTGCATATGGCATTAGTGGATTTTATCATCTTAGGAAGATCTCTCACTGCCTGAGTAGAACTTATCTTGATAATATTATCAAATTTTACATGACACATTCTCCTATGCCACAACCAACTTTCATCAACTGGAGCAATCAGACAACTTTTACTAAACACACTTAGGTGAAAGATATTACCTTTTGTTTTTGTACCAGATGCAATCACATTCCTGGAACTCTCCAATATTCTACGCTTTCCATCTATAAATTGAAGATTGTATCCCTTGTCAATCATCTTTCCAACACTTAAGAGATTATGCTTCAAACCTTCCACATATAGAACATCATCAGTATTATGCTTACCATCAAGATAAGTGGATCCTCTGCTACGGATTACACCTACTTTTTCATCACCAAATCCTACAACACTACCATCATACTTTTCCAAGCTCGCAAATTTACTTTTATCACCTGTCATGTGATGGGAGAACCCACTGTCAATCACCCATTCATCCTTTATTCAACTTTGGCTGCTAGGGATTTCTCCACATTTGTGCAACTAGCAGATCCAGTAGGTACTGGATCATTTTCCTTAATAGCAATAAATACCCATCGTCCTCACTTACATTCCCTTTATCAGATTCATCATCTGTCACACCTTCATTATCAGCATAATAACACTTTCTTTGGAATCTAGACTTGTTAGGTCTTGGCTTAAGAACTCTTTTCAAACACCTTGAGGAAAAATGACCTATCTTATTGCAAGAAAAACATTTAATAGGAAATTTCCCTTTATACTTACCTTCTCCTCTGGCTTCCCTCTTGACAATAAGTGCTTCAAGCTCTTCTAGTTCTTTCTTCTTCTTCAATCTCTCTCATTTCCTCCTCATATTTGAACATTTTTATAGAACTTTCTCCTGAATCATATCTCTACTTAAGAACTCTTTTCAGACACCTTGAGGAAAAATGACCTATCTTATTGCAAGAAAAACATTTAATAGGAAATTTCCATTTATACTTACCTTCTCCTCTGGCTTCCCTCTTGACAATAAGTGCTTCAAGCTCTTCTAGTTCTTTCTTCTTCTTCAATCTCTCTCATTTCCTCCTCATATTTGAACATTTTTATAGCACTTTCTCCCAAAGATAGTAGCTTTGAATGCAGATTCTGTCTTAAGAAGAGAATCACCAAACGCACATAACTCAAAATCAGTAAACTTACCAATCAACATATCTCTAGTTACATTTGTCACAGTCTGGATCTCCTTAATAGCAGTAGCTTTGGCTTTGTATGCAGTAGGAAAGGATCTAAGCACTTTAACAACAATCTTTATGTTCCACCAACACATCTAATACTACACACAAGTCCATTCACTCTTTGCATAAAAGAAGTAATGTTCTCATCTTCACCCATTCTCAACATTTCATATTTCCCTTTCAAGCTTTGCACCTTAGCAATCTTCACATGGGCATCACCTTCATACAAAGTTTCCAACTTTTTCCAGTTCTCATAAATAGTCTTTAGATCCATTACATTTATCATCTTGGAATCAGTCAGAGCACTCAACAATTCTTCCTTAGCCCTGATATTGTACTTGACATCCTTAATCTCAGCAACAATAGAAGGACCATTTTGTGGGATGATATGCCTATTCTTTGTAATGTTCCATTAAGGTTCACCAATGCATCTTAGATGACACTCCATTTGATTCTTCCACAAAGAATAATTAGTTCCATCAAATCTCAGACTATCCTTCATATATATCGCCATCCCGGATCACCTCAAGCTATTAAACTTCTTTCGAGGAACCTACTCTGATACCAATTGTTGGAAACACAAGGGCAGACAACTGAGAGGGGGGGTGAATTAGTTGTCTCAGAAACTAAACTTATTAAAATTATTCAACTTATTCTCAAATTTGATAAACAAACATGAAAGCATAAACCATGACCACATCAAAAACACACATAACACCAAGATTTTTTTACATGGAAACCCTGTTAGGGGAAAAACCACAGTGGAGGTTAGTCCACAAGATTATACTCTATTAAAAGTATAAAAGAAAATGGGGAATGCACATGCATTTAGGCACACTCCCTAGAGCTCACTGCTCAAATAAAAAAAGGCTTACTGCCCAAAGGAAGACGCACTGTCTAACAAAAACATTTGGATTACATCCGCAAGATTTTGAACTGAGAAAATAGCATATGCTAATGCCTAATTACAATTCCAATTAAGCACATAAACTCTGTTCACTCTTCTTCACACTTTACTTCTACCTTCAAATGATTAGAACACTATTCACACACAACACTCGCACATCTCTCATACCATGCCTTCAAATGGTAGAAACAATTGAGCATATATATCTCCAACTAAGGATAACATCAACTCCATGTCGGCTCCAACAAAATATAAAATGTGTACAAACTGTCAGCCCAAATCAATAAAAAATTTACAATGTGAATCAACCAATGTCAGCCACAACATAGTAAGGACCCGAAACAATGTCCTCGAACATGAAACACCTTCAAAAATTATGCCTCGAAGATCCACAACACGCTACAATCACCCTGTCGGCCATGAACATGAAAAATACAAACAAGCAAAAGAAAATCACCAATCGCGATCACAATGATCAATGCAGATGTACAACATAGATAGAGCATGATCTAGAAACATCCACGAGCCTTAAAGAAATTAATTCCAATAGTGTTGACATCAATAACAACCACATATCATCAACATCCAACAAAGAGGGTATATAAACTTTTTTCCTCATTTGATTCTTATATCACAAAGATCCACTCTTGTCATTATCTTTTCCTTTTGAACCTTTTTCTTAGATGCCTCTAGACAAGTCTTTTTCAAGAGCCTTTTCTCTGAAGTGTCTTCATCATCATCTCCTTCTCTACTAGGAGCCATTTTTTGAGTAGAAGACATATGTTGAGTAGAAGGGGATTGTCTCTGACTACTCTCAACATGCTCTAGGGTCTCCTTAGACTGCTAAGATGTGACTTTATATTTTCTGCAATCTCCTTCATTACCCATTCACTACTCTTGAGAACTATGGCAGTCTTCACCTTGATAGTTTCAATCTCTTTCATGCTCAAATCAATTGATAAAATGGGTTGCATTTGTATACAATCAACAAATATGGGATCAAGTAAATCAGATTCATCATCTTCAATATCATCAATATCCCAATTTAATTTAAAAGTGACAAATTATCTTAGTGACAATCTTATCCAACTCCTAATTTCATATTCATCATTGTAATTTTCCCAATAGTCTTTTAGGGTTGGGAGATGATAAAAACTTGGTCCCAATTGCAAATTTCTTTTAATAAACTCTTTACTATCGAAAGAAAATTTTCTATCATAAAAATGCATAGTATATTTCACTAAATCCTTTTCTATATTAAGAGCATTAGATGTGGACTTACATGAATAATGGCCAAGGCCAATATAAAATGGAATCCCTACCTTTTTTCTCTCTTATCATCTCTTGTTCACCTATGTTATCTATCTACATACCTCAACTAGAAAAAAATTATTTCCATCATACTTAGGTAGCTTATAAGGCAATCCATCAAATCCCCCAAATCTGATATAGGTGAGTCTTTGAAATTGTATAAATGGTTGACATAAGTGTTAATCCATTGAATAGCTTTTGGAGATATCCTTAGACCCATATCGCCTTGAATCTCTCTGACCATCCTCATGCTGAATGCATCATTTACCCTTCTGAAACTATTATAACTTCTTTCTAATTGCAATTGAACATAGTAGTCATATTTTTGGGTGTTCTCTATTGTTTTAATTAGGACATAATTTGATAATTAATTAATAATTAGGTCCCTTATTACTTTAATTACTTAATCTAAAATTAGGAGTCTTTTTCTATTATTATTACATTGGGCTATTTATAGGTTAAATTTGTGAGAGTAAATGGTGACTCTCCAATGTAGAAATAGTTGCTATCTTTCACAAGAGAGAATGGAAAGAAAGCTTGCTTCAACAATGCAAGATTGAATATTGGTTGAATATGCTTCAATTGCACTTGAATGCAAATGTACATGAGATGCCTTGCTTATAAAGGAAAGTTTGAGAGATAAGATTAGACAAGATCATGACAAGATTCTTAATCCTATGACATGAGACAACTAACAAACTAATCACCTAGGAATCAAGCAATACTAGCTAGATAAGATAAGTTCTAGAAAATTGACCTAAGACTTCTAGAAATAATCTTATATCTTAAGTAAACTTAACATGTGAATATGTTTCCTAATTACCTAGTGAGTGAATTAGCTAGGTACAAGACATTTATTCACACCAACACCCCCCTTAAGTGCAACTTAGGGAGAATATTATTATGCAAACCATGCAAAGATGAAGATGACTATGGGACCCGACTATGAGGCTATGTTAGGTACCCATTTAAAATGCAAATGCAATCAATGCAATGAATCTCTCACAAGCGAAGAAACAGAGAAAACCCAGTGGAACAAAACTCCTCTCCAAAAGAGAGAAAAACAAAATAAAATAAAAAACAAACATAATGTATGGAGGACTCAATGATACCCCCCAAAGACTACATCCATCATGTATATACAATCAATGACCCCCCCAAAAGAGGGAAATAAAGAGACAAGATACCCCCCCATAATATGTAATCACCTACAAGTATGGTTAATTTTTGAAGACAAAACATAATCCAATGCCTACAAACAATGTTTCTCCCCTTGGGAAGAAGATGCACCAAGTACAAATGCAGGAATGCTTCCCATTTTGGATAGTAAATAGTAGGAAGAGGAATCCATATGTATGAAGATTGTGTCTCTAAAATATGCTCATGTGTTTCCAAGATCTTGGATGATGAAGATGATGCCACAATCCAATTAGGTACATGCCCAATCACAACAAACTTTGACAAACCAGGAACCAATGGAAACTGATCTTGAACAAACTCCATAGACAAACATGAAGTGAAAATAGTGGATCCATGAATATCATCAAATAGGAGAGATAAACCCTCAAATTGGTCCTCCAAAGTTGAAATTTGAGACTCCACAAACAAAGAAGCAATGTCTGTCAAATAGGAATCCCAATCAAGAAGACTATCAAATACTTGTTGCAATGAATCACTAGAAGTACTCAATGACTCATCAACAGAAGATGAATATGTGATCTCAACTAGAGAAGTAGGAGCTGCTAGAGAATTCTTTGGATCATCAAGACAATCAAGATCTGTAAAATATTCAATCTCCTTTGAGGTGTCATCATCATAGGGTATGTTGTCAATATCATCAAGTGGAATGAGGAAATTTGAAGTAGAATCATCTGGGAATGGAGGCTTATGTGAATCTCCAAATATCTCCCAGACTCTAGTCCAAACTATGCGTGGGCATAACATGTCAGAGAAGACCCTATGATAGGTCTCACTAAAGATGCTTACACTGAAAGTAGAACTAATCAATCCTATGATATGATAATTCTTATTCCCAAAACTGACTTCCTATATGTTTTGTCTCATTCAAGAATGATTCCATAAAGATGTGGAAAAAATTTTAGCTACTTACAATGTGTTATGATTCCTTTTTCCATGACTCATAATTATCCCTAGTCAGAACTATTACAAAAGGATGAGTTGAATAACCCATGATTACAATGATGATACACTTTTCAAATGATCTAAAATGCAGAAGGGATCTATGACAAGCGTTGCTAAGTGATTATGCACAAAGGTGAAAAGACATTAACCAATGGAGTAACAGGAACAATATATAGAGAGAATGATAACACCGAGAAAAGAGAGAGAAGAAGACACACCCTACCAAATTCCAAAATATCCAAGTATCCTTAAGTAGACCAACCGAGAAAAATCTAAAATCATAATGTACTTGAGACAAAATCAGGAAAAAGTGCATGGATGGCTGAGTAGAGCTCCTCAATACCTTTCCAACACCACAAGAATCACAAAAATTGGAGATTGAGGCAAGAAGTTACGAGCTCAGGTGATGTAGAGAAAGGATGAATTTTCTAAACAATCACAATTCAACCTATTTCACACAATCCTACAACTTTCATGAGCCTAACTTGACCTTCATTCCACAATTCCCTCAATCTCCCTTATAGCATACCAAATAGAGAAATTTATGCATTTCTTTCAAAATAATCCTCAAACCCAAAAAATGATTTGCATTCTAGACACCCATTATGGCATACTTCAACATACCTAATTTTTGCATATGCTTGTTTTAGACCTTCGCCTCCTAAAAATTGTTGCTATGCTGCTCCTAAAGCTAATTAGGTCACTTTTACAAAGCAACTACCTTGAAATATTTCCCCCAACCATAAAACTTCACTCCATAGTGCTAAATAGGTCACAAATAGTCTTAATCCACAACTTTCATCAGTAGAAACAACCACAAACTCATCAAAACACAAAACCCTTACCTAGGCCAATTTAGGCTTGCTCTTACAGGGGTTTATTGAGACTAAGCATTAAAGGCCTTATTTCACTTCACCAATTGGGCTCAAACACATCTCTCAAGGTCTACATATGCTCCCCAAACCATCTTCTACTCTTTCCCAATTCCTTTTCATCATACTTCAACTCTTGCACATCATTCTTAACCCCAAAACTCATGAAATGTCAACTAGGGCAACACCAAAATTCCATCAAACCCTACTCCCTACTCCTAAAACCTACATGAACATATAACCCTACCTAAATGAACCCATTCCACCAAGTTACAAGAAATTCTACTAGTGGAATGGGTCAACATTATATTTTATTCACCCTTAAACCCTCAAAATAGGGTTTACAAACTGCCTACAGAAAAATGCTTGTAAAAACCTTCAAATATAATGAAAATGACTCAAATATAAGCCAAATGATGGTTAACTCACTCATACACCAATTCAAATCAGTTAGATATCATTTCAGGGTGTACAAATCATACAAGATTTCTATAGCAACAAAATTACACAAGAAAATGCAAAAAATGAAGGGTTTTTTATTGGTCAAGTACCAAATTTTTCAATAGGAACTTTCCTCGAACTCCTCAAGGCCTATTTAAATGTTTTTAAAAAAAACAAACTAAAACTATAGACATCTAAATTTGACCACTTCCATATGGTCAAATTTGTCTACTCTATTCTTCTCTTTCGTCAATATTAATTAAATAATTGATTTAATTATTATTTCATGTTCTTTCTAAGGTTCTTAAAGTGTTTAGTTGAAAAAATAAATACTTTACCTTATCCCCTTTGCTTCTCTAAATTAAATAAATATATCAATTTATTTAATTTAGTCATTAAGTCTTTTAAAATCAACTTTTTAATTTCTTATTTTTCTCTCCTTGTCACATCCTCTATAATCCTCCCCTAATCTGGATTAATGTAATTAATTAATTATTATAATGTGCACACCCTTAATCTAGGACTAATGTCACATCCTCCATATTTTTCCATTTGCCTCTAATCTTTTATTAATCCTCCTAATAATGTGTTTGCACAACTTAAATCAAAGTCATTAGCCACATTTAGCATATCTTTTTAGTCAAGCTTTTCCTTTGCCTTTCTTAGCATTGACCCTCTTTCCCATGTGAATTTTTAATTCACATTTATTCACCCTAGGTCCCTCTCTTCCCCATGTGAAATTTTAATTCACATTTTATCCTTCAAGGCTTACCTTATCCCCCTGCAACTTCTAGAACATTGGACATGTCACATCACTCAAATGTGGCAAATCCCCACCTTTTTGGAAACCCTCTCTTATCCATTAGATTCTCCCAAGCATGTGAATTTTTAATTCATATTTATTTCTCCAACTACTTTCTCATTCCCCATGGAGATTTTTGAGGAATTCTAAAATTCCCCAAATGTCATTTTCACTCTCATTTGGGGACAAAAAAATATTTTTTGAGGAAATCTTCTCATCCCCCAAGGTACTTCAAGGTACTTGTCCTTCCTCCACATCATGTACCTTCCTTCCACCTCATTTACACATCATCACATCCTATGCCATCTCACATTCCACATGTCAAGATGTGAGGGCTTGTGAGTCATCAATTCACTATAGCCTTTCATCTTAGCCTTGGTGGCCTAATCTCAACCATTGAATTCTCTAGAGAATTCAAATTCTTCTATAAATACCCCCCTCTTATAATTCATTTTACAACACTTAGCCATTTGCACCCTTATTCTACCAAATTGCCCACTCAATTTGCAAAAAATATATTAGCCATTTAGCCAAGCCACTTAGCCACTATCATTAGCATTGCATTTTTCCATTGTAGCCTCATCAAAACATCCCCTTATTCATCTTGCATCTAGCCATCCAAGGAGCATACAAGCATTCAAAAATTAGGGGCCAACCAAGGGATTTCAACAGCACAAAAGTATAACAATTTGCTATCTTTCTTTTATCTTATTTCTTTCTATTATCAATTCCTTAGACTAATCTTTGAGGTGTCCTTTGTGTTTTTCTTTATTATATAATAGTTGTTTTGCATATTTAGAATAGGATAAACATTTAGGATCACATTTCTAGCACACCCAGTGGGACCCACAAATGGGTTCCTTCATTTCACGTTTGTTGTTAAGATTGTTTGCAAGTACAGGTCGCAGAGGGGCAGATTTTCCCTACAGAAGTGTAGATACGCACTCCAGTTTACTACAAAAGTGTAGATACACCCTCTAGTTTACTGCAAAAGTGTAGATACATCCTCTAGTTTACTACAAATGGGCGGATACGCCCTAGTTTACATTATTTTTTCTAACAGTTTACTGCAGAGGGGCAGATACGCCCTAGTTTACATTCTATTTTCTAACAGTTTACTGCAAAGGGGTTGATACGCCCTAGTTTACATTTTTTTTTTGACGTTTGACTACAAAGGGGCGGATTTTCCCTAATTTGAACACTGTTTCTGACATTTGACTGCAGTGGGGTGGATTTTCCCTGATTTTGAATACTATTTCTAACATTTGACTACAGTGGGGTGGATTTGCCCTAATTTTGAATATTGTTTCTAACATTTGACTGTAGTGGGGTAGATTTTCCCTGATTTTTGACTTTTCCTCTCCTCTCCTCTCCTTTTTTTTCTAACCTTTTCTCCCCCTTTTTTGTGGTTTTGTGCATCCCCTCTTCCCCATCCCTCTCCTATTTCTACCCAAGTCTGCTATCTTATTTTCACCTCTCTCTCTTTCTGCTTATCATCCTGATGATGGATCATGGAGTTTGATCTAAAATGCTGATGTAAAAAATTGCACATAGTTATTCCAGAAATCTTGTTCACATTCACATCTGATTTTAAATACTATTTCTAACATTTGACTACAAAGGGGCGGATTTTCCCTAATTTGAACATTGTTTTTGACATTTGACTGCAATGGGGTAGATTTGCCCTGATTTTGAATACTGTTTCTGACATTTGACTATAGTGAGGCAGATTTTCCCTGATTTTGAATACTGTTTATGACATTTGACTACAGAAGGGTGGATTTTCCCTAATTTGAACACTGTTTCTAACATTTTACTACATTGGGGTGGATTTTCCCTAATTTTAAACATTGTTTCTGACATTTGACTGCAGAAGGGCAGATATGCCCTCAAGTTTATTGCAGAAGTGTAGATACGTCCTCTAATTTACCATAGAAGTGTAGATATGCCCTCTAGTTTACCGTAGAAGTGTATATACGCCCTCCAGTTTACTACAAAAGGGCGGATATGCCCCAAACAAAACATTCTGGAAGGTAAAATAGTCATTTTAACTTCATTTTTGTCTTAGTTTTTATTTTTAGGTATAGTTATATTTTCTACAAACATTTTGTAGCATATTTCTGTAATTGACGAAGAACGGCAGTTAAAACAACTAACACTTGCTTGTAGGGCTATCTGTTTTTTCAAATTTTTAAAGTTTTCCTTGTTGTTTTCATCTAGGCACATAATTTAATTAGGGGAAAGTAAATTTTATTGCTTTCTATCTCTATTTTTGTGTCACCCAAGGGGGTATTAGTTTGTTTTCACTTTCTCCTTACACATCATTTGAGCCTGGGGAGTAGCTGGAAATGATTAGTGCCTTCTTTTTAGAGGGACCTGCTTGGGGATTTCATCACCCCAAGGGATGATCCCAACCACGTGAACCGACGGGGTATAGAAAGGGGGGAGAGCCAAAGCTATACCCCAATCTAGTCACATCATGTCTAGTAGAGCGTCGAAGCTAGGGTGATACCTAGATAGACGTGAAGAGTTGGTCTGAGCCCTTCAGTATCTTGTTGGGGTTCCCAACTCATGCTTGTGACGATCTGGTGTTCATGGTTCGAGCATCACGTACCAAGAGTATGTCGAGGACTCCCTAGAAACTTTGTGCATCCTAGATTAAGACCTTTGTTGGCCATACCCTCAACACTAATCATAGGATTATGCTTGTTTGGAGTGTCTCCTTATGAGAAACCAGTAAAAATCTTGACAAGTCAACCTCATTTTTGTCATTCCTTGCTATAGTCATTCCCATCCAAACCAAGTCCCTATTTTCTACAAAAGCGCAGATACACCCTCTAGTTTACTACAGTGGGGTGGATTTTCCCTATAGTTTACTACAGAGGGGCAGACCTGCCCCCATGAATAGTCAATTTCACCCTATTTTAACTATTTTGAGCCTTCATTTAACCATTCCAAACCTCTATTCAACTGTTTACCCATTCCAAGCCTCCATTTAACCTTTTTCAAGCCTCTATTTAACCTTTCCAAGCCTCTATTTAACCATTCCAAGCATCTGTTCACCTATTCTGTTAATCCGTTCACCTATTTCGAATGTCCAAACTTTTGTTTCCCATTTTGATTACTCATTTCACCATTTGGGAAACCCCTTCCACCATTTTACCATTTGTTAAACTTGTTTGCCTGATTTAAACATAAACCATTTGGGAGCCTAAAACCTTGCCATTTGTTGTGACCTAAACATCCACACTTTCCAAAAGGATCACTTTGACATCACCCCCATCGTATAGAAACCTTTAGGACATCTTTAGTTTGCATCCTTCATCATCTTTCAATTCAAATTCTTTAAACCTTGTTTTGGAAGTTATTACCTAAATTGACCAAGGCTTTTAAATTTGATCATTATCCTACATATCAATCATTGTCTTCAACCCAATTAGTTTACTTCTATCCTGAGGTGGATTCGGTGCTGAAAGTTAGCATCATCGGCACAAATCAATCCATTCCTATCTTAAAGTATATTTGATGCCACAATAAATCCTTTAATCCGATCAACGAACACCTTAAGTCACCTAGGGTGATTTCCAAATTGGGTTTAAAATCCCTTCCATCAACCAATCTTAATTCATTATCTAATCCAAATCAAACTTATCCAATTGATCCAAACATCTAAAAAATCTTATCCAACCAAAATCCAATCTTATCCAATCAAAATCCAATATCATCCAATCAAAATCCAATCATCTAATCAGAATCAAATCATCCAATATGAATCCAATCATCCAATTAATTCTATCCAAGCCCATCATCCAATCAATCGATCTTTATCCAATTCAAAAAAATCCTCCATCAAGGACATCCTTATAATCCGCCCACAATTCCTTTGCATTCTCGTTCAAACTAGGTCGCAAGCCAAGAAGCAAATGGCGCAACAAGGTCAAAATTCCTAGTTGAACATGTCTCAAGATCCTAATAATGGTGCAAACATCTCCCAAAATCCTACTAATGGTGTAAATGCCTCTTAAGATCCTAACAATGGTGTGAACATCACCCAAGACCCTCATAACGATACTTCATCACAATCCAACACCAAAAATTAGAAGAACTCACCACATGGTGAAGAAAGTATGGTCAACCAGCCTGAACTCACACTTGAAGAACATTTTAGTAATCCCACCAATGTGCAAATGACAGATCATTTGTTCAAACATGGGGAAGTGATCTTGGCTCACCTAATTGAAAAAGGTGTCAAACCCCCATCAGCCATCGACCTATCCAAATATGGCAGTTCCACATCCAACATACCCTAAGGTTCACAAAACACACCAGGTGATTCATACATCCCCAATATGCCACGAGTGGAGGGTTGGTATCAACCTGAATTCGGAAACAATGTCCTTTACCACGTTAAAAAAATCTCAGTCATGGGGGTTTCTCAAGTATCTGATCCCAATAACCCTTTCACCTACGGTATGCCACTAAATGTTTCGCAACGTCTACCATTAATGCTAACTGCACCACCCCTTTCTAATCAACTTTTAGCAAACATTGGGTGCAACCCTTTCACCACCTTGCCTCCACTTCTTGGGGCTACAAATCTTCCACCGCCACCACTCACATCCCAACAGCCTCCTCAATCTAATATATCATCCCAATTACCTCCACAAGGTACATCCCAACCAAATATCCCCGTTGGTACCCAACAACCTCCTTTGCAAAACACTTCCACATCATCTCAAGCACCTCAGCAGCAACAAACCCTGCATAATCCTTTGATTCAATCACAACAACCACCACACCAATCGCAAGGAAATCCATCTTGACCTCCCATCCTGACCATATCCTCATTGCTCGCATCTATTTTTCGTTCGCAAGGTCACTTGCAACCCAACATCCCATCTCGGCCCACGACATCACATCAACCACCTCCCCAGCACTATTTCTATAATAACTAGCAATAGTTCTCACAAAAACCACCCTATGTGGCCTCTCAACAATCGCAACAGTACTCCCAGTATCAACAAACCAATCTACAACATTCCATTCATGCTCCTCATCATTATGCCGCATACTCTCATCAAACCAATCCATACTATACCTCGCAACAACAGCCCATGTACCAACAAACATCCTCAACACACCAGCAGGGGGACTCATCATCTCACTATCAAAATCCATCTATCAACCTTCAAATGATATCTCAATAGGATTCTTTGTCATCCTACCATCCATATCCATCCAATCCATCTTTGACTCCTATGCCACCGGTCAATGGAGATCTACTGGAAATCAAAGTTGCTCTGAAAGATCTCCAAGCCGATACTGGAAAGTAATCCTTCAAATTTGAAGATATATGTCCCTATCCATTTGACCCCTCCATCTCATTGATTCCCTTCTCGAAACACTTCGAGATACCAAAATTTGACAGATACAAGGGAAACAAGGATCCTAAAGCCCACCTCCAATATTTTTACTCCCAGTGTCAGGGGGTTATACACAATGACAACTACCTCTTGTGTTTGTTCCCGTGGAGCCTGACGGGGTACACCTTAGATTGGTTCAAGGGTCTAGAGTGGGGGTCCATCAAATCCTTTTCAGATCTTTCAGAGAAATTTTTTTCCTACTTCTCCTTCAATCTAGAAAAGGACACTAATACCTTGGATCTCCTTAAGGAGAAGCAGTGTGAAGGTAAAACCTTTATCAACTACATCCAAAGGTGGCGTGCATTGGCGAACCGAATGAAAACCCCTCTCAAAGAGAAAGATATGGTCACCCTCTTTGTTGAGAACTCACATCTCAACATGGCTCATAACTTTAGGTTGCATTGTGTCACCACCTTCTTTGAGATAGTGGAAAAAGGACCCATCCTTGAATGGGCCCTTATTGCTATGGGGCATATCAAGATACACAACCATGACAAAGAATGGCCATCCAACAATAAGTCACGCTACTAGAACAAGAACAAAAATGTTGTGAATGATGGTCTCATTGACACTAAACATGTTCAAGTGGCTAGTACCTATCAAAGGAAATCACCTACCTCTAACCAACCGTCTCTCCAGAACATCATATCAGTACCACATGGGGCACCTCATCCCCCCAATAGTCAAACTAGAATAGTCAAGGGAACGGTAAAAGTCAATATACTCAACTAGGAGAACCCTTGAGTGTCATCTTCCATAAATTGTTATAGGTCAATTATCTGATAACATATCCTGTGACCAAGCCACTTGATGAATCCAAGCCTAAACTAACCTGATTTAAGGAGAATGAATATCGTGAATTTCACAAGATTAAAGGGAATACCTTGAATAAGTGCCAAGGTCTCAAAACGTATGTCCAAGATCTTATTGATCAAGGAGATATCCAAGTCAACACCAATCCAGCCTTGTCATCCAATGCTCAATTACAGATTTACCAAAATTCCTTCCCTAACTATAATCAAGGCTCAAGCACATCTAATAACAATCCCCAAAGTAATAGTACAAATAACATAAAGTATAAGAATGTACCCCTCAATTACAATGGCATTGTCCATTATATTGAGTAGGTGGAACCCCGCATATCCATGATACACATCAAAGCTAAAGATCCCCAATGTGTTGTTGCTACCCAAAGATCTCATATTACTATCCCCGCAACCTCCACATATGCCCACCAAAATCCTGTAAATTCTTAGTATAACATTCTTGATCACTTAGGAAAGACTCATGCTCATATCTCAATTTTGGATCTACTTAAATCTTCTCCTGTGCATCAAGAAATCCTAAATCGAGCTTTACAGGAAACTTGAGTGCCTAACAACATTGATCCCACACAATTCCAGGCTCTAGTGGGACATCTGGCTCTATCTTACCAATTACACTTTAGCCAAAATGACATGCCTAACATTGATGCCAATCATAACCGTCTCCTACACATCGATGTCCAGGTTGCCTGTCATAAAGTATAAAGGGTCCTAGTATATAATGACTCTGCTCTTAATCTATGCACTCTAAAGTTCATAAAGTAGGTAGGGTATACTCAAGCGGATCTGAGTAATTAAATCATTACAATCAAGGCTTATGATAATGCAAAAAGATATTTTGAAGGAATTATCAATCTTCCCATCCAGGTTGGACCCATGTTTTAGTACACTACATGTCATGTCCTTGATTTGGACTTGCTATACAACCTCCTCCTCGGCCGCCCATGGCTCCACGCCATGTAATCCGTCCCCTCCACATATCATCAATGCCTAAAATTCCCAATTAATGGACAGGAGGTCAACATTTATGCCAACCCACAAACATTTGAGTACTGACACACCTTGGAAGCTTCATTTCTCCATTTGCATTATTGTCCTGGAGTCGAAATGGGGACACCTCAGTCATCGTCCTCCAATCCAACATCCACCACATCAGCCACTCAATCTTCCACCACCAATTCCACCATCACTAAAGTCCAGATCATCAACAAGGGTTGTAGTGAATATGAAATGCATATAGCTCTAAATGTGGCAACCATGCCACCATCACCACACACATATGGTCAACCTTCACAGTTTGTACCAAAAGAAGACAAAACTATTACCTCCAGTGCCAAAAACATCCCCACTAGCACTTTCTAGTCCCCTAGTTTGAGGACAAATGCACCAAAAGATGATATCAATCAGTGGGTATATCATGAAGAGCCCCAACCAGATTCCCCCCTTAAATAATATTTTTAGGAATATACCCTTGGTCTGCTAAGTTCACTAAAAAGCATAACTATCAAGGTGGAGGTCTAGGTAAAGAGGAACAAGGGCAGCTCCAACCTATTGATGTACCAAAGCATCAGCAGAATTTAGAACTAGGATATGACAAAAAGCAGAAAGTCCCTGCAACATCATCTAATACTTCCAATAGTGCTACTGTGGAAAATGGTCCCTTAGAAGACATATCTAAGGAAGAGTCCATCATACATGCGTATGATGATGTCGATCACAAAGGCTTTTCATCCATGTTTGATTGCCTATTCGCCTTTACCATTAGCCTTTCCATACATCATCCCCAACTTATTGATTGGGACCTACATGATAGCACACCCATCAATGTCTCCCTAGATACATATGTCAACCTTATGGGATTGGGGGAAGATGAATGCTCCAGTCGCAAAAGTAAAAACAAGAAAAATAGAAAATGGTCATCTAGTGAAAACCTCCCCGAGGCACTTCTTGACCTAGAAAAAGTAAAAATAAAGGATGCATCCAATAGTGAAAAACTCAATGAGGCACTGGAGGATGGAGACATTCATCTTCCCCTTGTGGGAACTCAATTGTCTACATGATCATCCATCCTTATCGAATAAACTCAAGAAGTCAATCTGGGTACTGCAAAGACCCCGAAGATCACCTACGTAGCCAAGTCATTATCAGAGCAAGAATATCCTATCATTGTTCAACTACTTAAAGATGAAATCATTAACTTTTCTTGGTTGTACTCAGACATTCTAGGTTTAGACCCCGCTTTAGTAGTTCACCATCTGGATGTTCACCCAAATGCAAAGCCTGTCAAGCAGAAACTCAGAAAAATGCATCCGCAAGTAGCACTATTATTCAAGAAGGAATTAGAGAAATTATTATATGTTGGCTTTATCAAACCCATCGACTACTCTGATTGGATCTCCAACATAGTGTTTTTCACTAAGCCCAATGGAGACATTAGAATTTCCACAGATTTTTGGGATCTTAACAAATTATGTTCGAAGGATGACTTCCCACTCCCCAATATTGACATGTTGGTCAACCTCACTACAGGACACGAGATGTTGTCCTTCATGGACGGCTTATCTGGCTACAATCAAATTCCAATTGCACCCAAAGACCAACACAAGACCACTTTTACAACGCCTTGGGGTACCTTTCGCTACAATGTTATGCCCTTTGGTCTTAAGAACGCAGGGGCAACATATCAAATAGAAATGATTGTCATTTTCCATTACCTCATTCACATTATCATGGAATATTATGCGTATGACTTGTTAGGAAAGTCCAAAACTAGAGCAAAGCACCTGACCATTCTAAAAAAGATCTTCGAGTGGTTAGAACAATACAAGCGAAGATTGAATCCGAAAAAGTGTGTGTTTGGTGTCACATCAGGGAAATTGTTTGGTTTCATAATCTCCTGAAGGGGCATCAAGGTTGATCTCGCTAAAGTAAAAGCTATCATGGATATGCCTCCACCTCGCAACCTGAAATAGTTAAGAAGTCTTCAAGGAAAGCAACAATCTATCTGTCGGTTTATAGCCCAACTTGCAGATAAGTGCCAGTCATACACCCACCTTCTAAAGAAACACACCACCTTCAAATGGAATCAACAGTGTTAGTTAGGTTTCAATAAGATCAAAGAGTACTTGGCCCATCCACCGATCCTAATGCCACCTATTCCAGGAAAACCCCTCTTACTTTACATCTCTTCCACTTCAGTCGCACTAGGGGCATTATTGGCCCAACATGATGAGTCCACAAAAGAACAAGCAATATACTACATTAGCTGAATATTGGTTGGTTATGAATTGAGTTATTCACCAATGGAAAAGGCCTGCCTCATAGTGGTCTTCAGTATGCAAAAACTTAGACATTATATGCTTAGTCATCCTGTCAAACTAATAGCAAAAATTGATCCACTGAAATATTTGTTGTCCAAAACCACCTTAACTGGTCGCATGGCTAAGTGGTTCATGCTCTTGAGTGAATTTGGCATAGAGTATGTGGATCACAAAGCCATAAAAGTACAATTTATAGTTGATTAGTTGATCGATGCACCCCTAGTAGATGCTTACCCTTTGGTCACGATGAAGAAGTCTTTACAGTAGCAGAAGCACCCACCTGGACATTGTATTTTTATGGCTTCTACACTCATAATGGATCGAGGGTAGGAATTAAGTTTGTTACCTCTCAATGTGACTACATCTTGAAATCATTTAGGTTGGCATTCTCGTGTACCAACAATATAGCTGAGTATGAAGCCCTCCTCACAGGCCTCAAAATTGCAAAATAGTGGCATATAACTCACCTAAGTCTTTGGTGATTCCATGTTGGTCATTAAGCAAGTTAATGATGAGTTCCTGACAAAAGATAACAAGTTTCTACCCTACAAGTGCATGGTGGACAACTTCAAGAAGTATTTCACCTCCATACAATCTAATCAAATTCCCAAGGTAGAGAACAAAGCAGTTGATGTCATGGCTACTATTGGCTCCTTGATTGACATGCCAAAGGATCGAACATAATGTGAGTTCCTTGTTGAACAACTCTTAATCCTAGCATATGATATCCCTGAGACCGAAATGGTGTGTGACATCGTAGGTCCCACTTCCCCTTGGTACCAAGACATCTATGCTTACCTACATGATAACATTCTACCCCCAGACCTTACATGAAACCAACACAAATCCTTTATCCAATGTTCACCCCAATACATCATCGTTGGTGATATGCTTTATCGTTGTGGGTATGATGGAACCCTCCTTAGGTGTCTAGATGAGACCGGAGCCCATACTGCACTAACAGAAGTACACAGTGGTGTTTTTGGGGCCCATTCAAATGGTATGGCCTTGGCCAAAAGGATTCTTTGAGCAAGATATTATTGGCCTATGCTGGAGCATGATGCTTGTGAATTTGTGAAGAAATGCCTCCCATTTTAGCAACATGCAGATCTGATTCACGCCTCGGCACAGGACCTTCAGCCCCTTCTCGTACCATGGCCCTTCTCTTAGTGGGGTTTCAACTTGATTGGCAAGATATACCCACCATCCTCTAATGGACACACCTTCATTATTACTACCATTGAGTACTTCACCAAGTGGGTGGAAGCAATGCCACTCTCACAAATCACTGGCAATCGGATTTCAAAATTCATCCACTAACATATTCTATATAGATATGGTATCCCATCCACCATCCTCTCAGATAACGGAAGGCCTTTCAAAAACTAGGCCATGAAACACCTTTGTGACACCTTTCATATTCAACACCATTGTTTAATGCCTTATTACCTCCAAGGCAATGGTCAAGCGAAAGCTACCAACAAGACTTTGATCTAAATCCTCAAAAAGGTTGTCAATAACATTGGTCGAGATTGGCACCTCCACATTCATCCTTCCCTCCGGGCATATTGCACTTCCATCCATACCCCTACTGGAAACACCCCATATTCCCTCGTATATGGTGTCGAGGCTATCTTTCCAATCAAAGTTAAGATCCCATCACTGAGAATTTATCTGAAGAACCTTATCAGTGAGGAAGATGCTCATGTTGCACGGCTTGCCCAGCTGGAATTACTTGATGAAAGACAGATCAAATCCTATGATCATCTTCAAGCTTATCAAAACCATCTCAAGTGTAGCTACAACAAGAAGGTTCGGCCTCGTCAGTTTCATTTTGGTGACCTTCTCCTTAAAGAGAACCAGCGCACTCAACATGACCGAGATAAGAAAGGCAAGTTTGAAGCAAACTGGTTGGGTCCTTATATCATCACTGTAAAATATGGATCTAGGGTGTAAAAACTCGCCACCCTTGAAGGAGAGCCCCTATAGGATCCTATTAACATCATGCATCTGAAAAAAATTTATACCTAAGTCTGCTTGGTGCCCCTATCTGTGTAAAATCCAAAAATCCAAAAAAAAATTTTAAAAATAGTAAAGAGAAATAGATTCATCCTATGGTGAAAACCACCCTTGGTGGCACCTTGGATAAGTACGGGTGGTGAAAACCTAGTAACAAACGTCATCCGTAGGGGGCTTAATTATTATCTACCTTGCGTCCTAGTTACTTTATGACTTCATCCATCCTATCATAAATCATCTCCCATCCCATCCTAGGCCGCTTGGTACGTTTTGATTGAGCATTGGACGATTATATGCTATATGTCATCCTGAGCTTTTTATCCTAATATGAGCTTGTGTCATCAGTCTGGTCGCCCTGGTTTTTCTTCATCTAGGATCATCCATTGTGTCTATCCCCATCAAGTTTCCATCCTGTCGCATCGGTCTTTTTGTCCTTTTTTTGAATTGTGTTGCCCCTGCGCTTTCACGTAGGAAAGGTTGATCATTTGATCCACCCTCGGGGCATTTGGACCATCCCATGATGGTCCTCCATCATCTGTCCTCATTGTCCCATTTTTGTTTTTATTCATGATCGGTCATCATTTATCTTTTCTGAACTACGTTTCCCCTGCACTTTCACATAGGCAAGGTCGATCTATTGATCCACCCCTAGGGCTTTGTTGTGTTGTCATCTCATCAGTCTCCATTAGTCCTCTTTCCACTTTATCCATGGTCTTTTCTTGAACTATGAGGGCTCTACGCTTTCACATAAGCAAGGATAATCTTTGATCAGCCCCCAAGCCCCTAGGTCTTTAGGGTGTGTCAGTCTTGTGTCATTCTTTTGTCCAGTCTCTTATGTCATGTTGTCAAGCATGCCCTTATCCAGCAACTTCTTCATAAAAGGGATCCTCTAGTGTTAAGAGATCTAATTAATGACAAAAATCATGCATCACCCAGGTCATTTTAGTTTAGTATCCACCATTGGTCTCAATAGGATGCATCCTTCATAATAGACCACATCAAGCCATCCATCCTTGTGATCCTATGGCAAAGGAAATTTGACTTTGATTTTGATATTTTCATGCTTTTGGCTTTTGTTTATTGTTTTAGCTCCCTATCATCACTTGTCAAGGCCACCATGATCCATCATATTATGGTTTTTTTTTATGGGTTAACATAGGGGCATCTCTTGATCATTTATTGTTGTTGTCTGTTGGGTTGTCCCCATGTGGTACCCACCAGGATCTCCAAGGTCCTGTGTTATGCTGGGGACATCCCTTTGTGCCTGTGGTTATTCCAATACGTGGCCCGACCAAGGTCCCCGTGACTTTGGGGTGTTGGTATAACCTTGTTTTTTGGGTTTTGTTTTTTGCATTTGATGCCACCTCGCCTTGGTCTCATATACCTTGGCATTTGATATCCTATGCTATAGTAAAAATCAATGCTTCAAAGATGGCTAATTAAGATGAAAAAATGGAATTGCATTTCATAATTCCTTCCATTGCATTCATCACTACCCATTTACCTATGATTTTGGTTGTGCAAACATTTACCTTTCCTTCTCCTTCACTTCTCAGGTTATCAATGATTTTGGCTGGAACAATTTCCCACCACCTATCCATTTCCATGTGAGTCCTTCTTGACACTTAGGTTCATTACATGATGCATTATACGATCATTGCATTAAGTGTGATTAGTTCATACCCATGCATTCTCACATTCATTTATATCATGAATTACACATCACAATAGGTCCATATCCATACTATCATAAATCATGCATATCCACTATAAATCATATTACGTAAAATCATAAACCACCATGCATCACAAAATTCCATATCCATTATAAAGCATGCATCACATTAATTTCAAATCCTAAATCATACACATCCATCATGCATAGACTCCTAAATCATGCATCACATTAGGTAAATATTTATCATAGATAAAATTATCATACATAAAATCATCAAACATAGAATCATAAATCATGCATCACAGTAGGACCATAACCATCATGAAACACACATCACATCTTGCATTACACGCGTTAGTAGTATCCATAACCATCATGAAACACACATCACATCCTACATCCATGTTAAATCCTCATAACATCATAAACATGCATATCATTACAATCATAGACATGCAAAAATCATATCATAATCATACAACCATACACATACACATAAGCATCAATATAACCATCTGTCATATACATATCATGGTGTCAATACAAGAGGTCATATATCATATCAATATCAATATCATCACATGATCCATAATGTCCATTAAATATCCATCATATAGTCCATAGTAATGTCCATCAAAAATACATATACATCATAATCACAAAATAAGGTACAAGTACAATGATCTGCATCAAGTGTACTCAATGATACTTTGTATTGTTTTTCCATCTTGTACCTACCAAAGTTTGATATCCTATCATCTACCAAATGAGCTGCCCATGTCTGGTCTCTACAGAGAATTGGGCACCGGCCCTCCGCAAGGAGGGGTCCCCTGTGTTTCATTGAATCCTTGAGTCCATGTCCCTAGTGATTGGGATAGTGCAGCCATCCGTGGAGCCAATCGGACATACTGAAATGTGCACTATGTTGGATCTAGAGCGGCATGTTGATAGGCGATCATCTAGTAGTTCACCTCCCTCATGTGCTCTACACCCTCAACAACCTATTGTCGAGTGGTATTCCGCTCATACCTATACCTATCTCGATCTCTAGTAATGACTCTCTTCTCCTGAGTCCAGGCATCTTATGCCAATCTCAACTGATCTCTCTCTACCTCCACTCATGACATCTTCTATGTGACCTCATCCCTCTCAAACTCCATCCTCTATAACTATTCTTGTAATCTCTCCATCTCTAAATATGTACCACCCCCACCACCCTGCACTATTGTGCTACATCTCTCTTAGCAATATCTTCTCGAGACACTGCTGCATCCCTCTACCCCTATAAGATTTGCACCTGTCTATGTGCATCATGTCTCTCCCCCTAAATCACCTGAACTTTTCTTCATGCACCATCTCTCTCCTCCTAGAGGACCTGTACATCTACATGTGTTTTGTCCCTCTCCCTCAACACCGTCTCTAGCTGGGCCTCTACTGCCTCCACCCTCACTCTCGCCTCCTCTAGAGATGTCTCTATAGTAGACACCCTCTCCTGAAGCTTCATCCTCTCCCCAGCAGTCTTATCATCTGTATCCTCAATGTCTCCATCTCCCTCTCAGCCCGTTGAAGACACTCCACTGAGACTTGCTCTGCTACCCCTTAGGACTCTAGTTGTCCCTGCGCCTATGCTATAGTCATCGCTACCTATAACCTATCCTGATCCCAGGTCACCCTAGCTAGCTCACCCCATACTTCCTCCATCTCTACTCACACCCCATCCCTCTCTCTCTCCACATCACGTACCTCTACCATCAGCCAATCCATAACGACATCAAACTCTCTCTGTCCTCCTCCACTCTTTGCACCTCAACCTCTACACTCCTTAGCTCCTCCTCCATCACTCATAGCCCCGCCTGGGCCCCCCTCAGAAAACCAGAGGATCCTCAACTAGTGCAATTGGTACTACTGCTAATGGCTCTACCACATGAACCTCCACGTCCATCACATCAATCTCTACCTCCTCCTCTACCTGCTCAACTTTTCTCATCACCTGAATCCTCCTCGGTTGTCCTCTCCTCCCCACCATCATTTGTCTCCTCAGCTATCATAGAGCCCTCGCCTCCCCCTTAGGCTCCTCTCCATCCTCACTCATCCCTATCTCTAGCACATGGAGCTCCTGCTCCACCCCGATCTCTGGATGGACCCTCCTTCGTCATCTACTCCTTGCCATCCTCCCTGGCTATCCTCTGGCCTCAGTCTCCCCCTATGCTCCATCATGTTTTCCTACAGCCACCACCTCCTTCTGCTCATCCATCACTTGAACTCTCCTTTGTTGTACTCTACTACATATGCATGTCTGTTGAACAACTCCTCCCTCCACCTCATGCACCATCTCCACCTCTGGCTCACTCCCATCCTCCCATCGTGCCACATCTAGATCTGGACCTCTCCCATCCTCCTGTCATGTCGCATCTGGCTCTAGACCTCTCCCATCCTCCTATCATGTTGCATCAATCTCTAGACCTCTCCCACCGCCTAGCCCTATTGCATCCATCTCCCCCCCACATCCATCATCACTCTAGCCCTCCTCCGCTATCTCCTCCTCCTCCTCCTCTCTAGCTATCCTACCGCCCCAGCCTCATCCTCTCCTCTTCCCTACTATCCTGCATCCTCCTGCTGCCCCCCACCCCCACCTGCCTCCAATCCCCTTTGCTTCTATCTCCTCCTCTCTCCACCCTCCCTAGCCAACCAACGCTCATCCTCTAATCTAGACCCTAAAGCTCCCACAATATGCACCGCATGTTAATCCTCTCCCACCAATGGTTGTGGAACCATCGGCCATACCACAATGTCACTCCTGCATCCTTAGCCCCAATAGCCCTCCCTAGGTAGGGCACCTCAAATGTTGTTGCCCATGCCTCTCTGGCACCCCTAGGAAAAATAGCATTTCCCCATGGCCGCTCTTTGGTGATCTGACAAAATATGATGGGAACTTCTGAAATATCCTATATCAACCCAAACTGCCTCGCCACTCTGTCTGGTTGATGAGCCTCCACTATGTGAGGTTGGCTCCCAATTAGGACGCATCTACTCATAAAATAGCCCTAATGTCTCTCCTCCTCATCCCTCCATCCCCTAAACTGTCAATACATATGTGGATGCCATACTATGTCCATCTCCTGCAAGCCATCAATCACTCTCCTCCATCTATCCATATCCCTCTACATCTTGTGCCATAAAACCTAGCCCCTAGCCTCCCCATACCCCCAGGCAATAGGCTTGCTATCATCCTCATGTCCTCTCCTCACCACTAGAGGCCTCATAACCATAATATGCTCCCATGTCCAAACCTATAATAGAGTCATGTGCATAACACTCAGCAACTCTCGGTAGCAAATCACATGAATATCTTTGTATAACTGTGCTAATACACATGAGCCCCATGAGAATTGTCCCTCTCGCCACTTGACAATATGTCGAGCCACCTCCATGCACCGTAGACTGCATAACCGCCTGCTACGGTTTGGTAGCAATATCCCACTAATCAAACTGCACAAAAAGAATGGTAAGGGTGGTACCCCCACTAACAAACATTTGTCCACATCCAACTGCCCATTTTGTATAGGAAAATCCTCTCATCCAAATAGCATCAAGATGGTGTGATCTAACTCCACCCCTCTAGACACCACCTTGATCACTAATCACCCCGCTATGGGAAGCCTCAAGATGCGCCATACATCCTCAAGTGTCACTGTCATCTCCCCTGTCGGAAGATGGAAGGTTGACGTCATGGAACTCCATCTATCTATTAGTGTCATCAACATCGCCCAATGAGCCCTCATCGTTGGAAAGTGTAAGCAATGTAATAATCTCGCATGCTCCAGTGTTGTGTGGTCTACTCTAGTCATAGTTGCAATAGTTGCCAATAGTGCCTCTAAACTCCGCTCATGTGTCTATGATCGCTCGAAGCTTTGCATCCATAATAATCCCACTATCAGTTTACTTCCCAACCCTAGGACATCACCTTTTTGTTCCTTTTTTTACTTCCCTGTTTGTCTCCCTCCTCCCTCCCTACTTTGCCCTGGACAGGGGCGAACCTGCCCTGGTCAACAATGGCCCACCCTATAGTGGGGCAACCCCACCTCGGGCCGGGGCGGATACGCCCCAACCCGCGGGGTAGACTCGCCCCAGGCCGAGGAGGCCACGCCCCCGCCCGCAAGATGGACCCACCCCAGGCCGAGGCAGATATGCCCCCGTCCTCAGGGAAAACCCACCCCAAGTCGGGGCAGACACACCCTGTCGTGGGGCGGACTTGCTCTGTTGCGGGGCAAACCCATCCCAATCTGCAGTAGCATCACTCCACAATGGGGTGAATTCACCCCTCCTGGGATACTGCCACCCCCCCCCCAACACCCTGGATTTTTTCTACCTAGTCATAAAAAATAAAATTCTAACCCATACCCATTTTTCCTCCCTATCTTGAAAACAAAACCCATTTTTTTATTTATGTAAAAACTTAAAATGTATTAAAAATATTAAAACACACGAGGGGTTTTGTTGCTAACCTGGTGGAGCACTGCATAATGGGTGTGGAATCTTCGCACCTCATTCGCCCAATGGATGATGTCTGCATCGTAATCCTTCAACATCTTCGCTCTTCGTCCTCTTCCTCTCCTCTCCTCTCCTTTCCTCTCCTCTCCTCTCAACTACTACAGTGCAAATGAGGTGAGGTAATTTCTAAAATTATTTTATATTACTTTTTCCACCTTTTTTAACCTTTTTAAAATAAAAGGTATTTTTTACCTTTTATTTACTTTTTTCCTCCAACTAATCCCCTAGCTTCCCGGGGTTGACGTTTGCAAACCATACGTTTGTTTGACTTTGTTCAAAAGGAAAACCAACTCAATTTTTTGAGCTCTTTCCAACCGTACCCTTTATTTCCTCCTATTGAGAAGTCATCTGGGACCCCCTTTTTCTTTCCCAGTCGCCCTCTCGAGGGGGCATACCCTACCCCTTTCTCTACTTCCTCTATCAGGGTTATTCCCTTGCAAGATTGGGGCATCTTCATCCATTCACCCTCTGTTGGGAAGCTCATGTACCTCTCCCCATGTTGGGGCATCATTTTCTAGCTGCTTCCTCTATAAAGTCATCTGCATTTTCTTTTCTTTGAAACATTGTTATTCTAACAATATTTTGAAGAAGGGAAAAATGTAGACATCTAAATTTGACTACTTCCATATGGTCAAATTCGTCTACTCTATTCGTCTCTTTCGTCAATATTAATTAAATAATTGATTTAATTAATATTTCATATTCTGCCTAAGGTTCTTAAAGTGTTTAATTGAAAAATTAAATACTTTACCTTATCCCCTTTCCTTCTCTAAATTAAATAAATATATCAATTTATTTAATTTAGGCATTAAGTCTTTTAAAATCATTTTTTTAATTTCTTTTTTTCTCTCTCTTTGTCACATCCTCCATAATCCTCCCCTAATCTAGATTAATGCAATTAATTAATGATTGTAATGTGCACACCCTTAATCTGGGATTAATGTCACATCCTCCATATTTTTCCACTTGCCTCTAATCTTTCATTAATCCTCCTAATCATATGTTTGCACAACCTTAATCAAAGTCATTAGCCACATTTAGCATGTCTTTTTAGTCAACATTTGCATTTGTCTTTCTTAGCATTGACCCTCTTTCCCATGTGAATTTTTAATTCACATTTATTCACCCTAGGTCCTTCTCTTCCCCATGTGAATTTTTAATTCACATTTTATCCTTCCAAGGTTTACCTTATCCCCATGCAACTTCTAGAACATTAGACTTGTCACATCACTCACATGTGGCAAATCCCCACCTTTTTTGGAAATCCTCTCTTATCCATTAGATTCTCCCAAGCATGTGAATATTAATTCACAATTATTTTTCCAACTATTTTCTCATTCCCCATGGAGATTTTTGAGGAATTCTAAAAAATTTCAAATGTTATTTTTACTCTTATTTGGGGGCAAAAAGTTCTTTTTTGAGGAAAACTTCTCATCCCCAAGGTACTTGCAAGGTACTTGTCCTTCCTCCACATCATGTACCTTCCTTCCACCTCATTTACACATTATCACATCCTAGGCCATCTCACATTCCATATGTCAAGATGTGAGGGTTTGTGAGTCCTCAACTCACTATAGCCCTTCATCTTGGTCTTGGTGGCCTAATCTCAACCATTGAATTCTCTATAGAATTCAAATTCTTCTATAAATACCCCCCTCTTCTCATGCATTTTACAACACTTAGCCATTTGCACCCTTATGCTACCAAATTTCCCACTCAATTTGCAAGCACTATCTTAGCCATTTAACCAAGCCACTTAGCCACTATCATTAGCATTGCATTTTTCCATTGTAGCCTCATCAAAACATCCTCTTATTCATCTTGCATCTAGCCATCTAAGGAGCATACAAGCATTCAAAAATAAAGGACCAACTAAGGGATTTCAATAGCACAAAGGTATAACCATTTGCTATCTTTCTTTTATCTTATTTCTTTATGTTATCAATTCCTTAGGCTAATCTTTGAGGTGTCCCTTGTGTTTTTCTTTATTGCATAATATTTTTTTTGCATATTTAGAATAAGATAAACATTTAGGATCACAGAAACCAATGGTCTCAAACCATATTTTTAAAATGTGACCGTTCACCTTCCACATACAAGCCAAAATACAAAGTTGCTAAAGCAACATTTGCAAAAATTATAAAAATATAGCAAATTAACTACAACCAATCCAAAGTGACTCTAATTACATCTCAAATGGTCTATTATGACCTTATTAGATTAATTTTAGACTCAAACACCCAAAACCAATCTTAAGACCATATTTATAGAAATGGACTTGGTGCCCCTGCACCATACACCTGGCCTAAAAAAGAACTCAAGTTCCTTGAGGACTGTATTGCAGTGAATCATGCTTTATTACACCATCTCTTTGATCTCCCAATGTCCTACCTGGTATCCCTTTCCACCGGATCAGGTATTGAATATTTGAATCATTCTTTGCACTATTGAACTTCTTGCCACCTAGACATTGCTCCATCTTCACACGCTGACTTGATGGTTTCCCTCTGACCTTTCCCTCATCTGAAACTAATGTTGAGCCTACTTGAACACCTACAAACATACCTTTTCCATCCTTGTTTTGAACTACTTTCTTCTTTACCTTTGTTGCATGGCTAAACTCACCCATTTGTCCTTGCCATTCACCTCTACTCACTACATATTTTCCCTTCATCTCTTCCACCAAATTCTCTTCCCCTAGAACCTTTGTTTTATAAGGTTCATAAACCTCTGTATTGACATAATTTGACTATCCACTAGCCTCTTTTGCAATCAATGAACAAAGCACTTTTCCTATAATGACCTTAACATGCCTCTCTAACCAATCTTTCATTTCCACAATCAATTCATCCTTGACCTTCTCTTTATCAGGTTTTGACACCAAATCACCAATATTTCCCTCCAATATTGGATCATTTTCCAAACTTACTGTCTTAGCATCCTCTTCTTTTGTGGTGGCTGCAAACTCTTCATGTTTTTCTGCCTCAAGCTTTACAAACTCTTTCTTACCCAACATTATCACCTTAGCTACCTTGGTTTGTTCCTTAACATCTTCTACCAATGGAGTTAATGTAAAATTGCTTCTATCCTTTTCAATCTAATAAGTATTGTTTCTACCATCATAAATTGCATGTCTATCAAATTGCCATGGTCTTCCAAGTAGAAAATGGCAACAATCCATAGGCAATACATCACAAAGTATTTTGTCCTTACATCGACCAATGTTAAACTCAACCCAAGCTTGCTCATTCACTAAAACTAATTGATTCTCATTCAGCCAAGACACTTTATAAGATGTTTCATGAGGTATCTTTTCCAATTTTAGTTTATCAACCATTTCTACAGACACCATATTATCAGTGCTTCCAAAGTCTATTACTACTTTACATACCTTTCCTTTGCACTTGCAGGTGGTCTTGAAAAGTGTTATTATTTGTGTTGATTCTTTCTCCTTGGATGCTTTTAGGAGTGTTCTTCTAACCATTAATGATTCCCCAACTTCTGGAGTAGCAAGTTGATTAGGAGAGTTTACACTTTTACAATCATCCTCTTGCACCAATTGAACCCTCTTATCACCACCAGTTGAAGTAGAACCTTGTTTCTCTAGACACTTCCATACTTGATCCCAAATTGATTGTAATGATAACATCTCCCTGAAAATGTACTTGAACCTCCACCTTGTCCACCAAATCTTCCATTAAAACCTCTAAATCCACCTCTTACATTAGCCACTTCATCTTTGCTTTTGCTTGCATCTTCTTGGTCTTCATAGAACTGCCTTGAACCTCTTCCTCTACTAGTATTTCCTCCACCTCTTCCTTGTCTTTATTGTCTTATTTTTAGCTTCTCTTCTTCCCTAGTAGCCAACTGAAAACATCATGCAACCATCCTAGGAGTAGCAAGACTCAATTCATCCTGAATTTGAAACCTTAAGTCATTCATCTACCTTGCTATCTTCTCATTTTCATCTTCAACATGACCAGCTCTAATGCTTAATTTGTGAAATTCTTCAGTGTAGGCCATGACATCCTTTTCCTTCTACTTTAAGTTCTGCAAGTTCTTGCAATTTTGCATTGCATGACCACCTGGCAAGAATTGTCTCTTAATCTTTGACACCATCCTATCCCATAAATTGATTTTTGTTTTCCCCTTCTTGACTCTTTCCTCTTGAACATAATTCCACCGTGTCAGAGTAGGACCTTTCAACTTAGTCTTGGAAAACTTTACCTTTTTTTCTTCTGCAACCTCATTGTACTCAAAGTAGTTGTCCAATGCATCTATCCAATCCAATACCTCTTCAACATCCAACTTTTCATTATACATTGACAAATCTATGTTCTCACCAGAAGCATCTCCTCTAATAGCCTTGAGCATTTTCATCATCCTTCTCTCATCATGGTCCAATTCATCATCTCCTTGGACTCTTCTTGGAGGGTTTTCATCTTCACCCTCTTCATCTTCCTCTCAGTCACTTTCCTCTTTAGTGGCCTTTCCTCTTCTTTGCTTTGTCTCTAATGCTTCAAATCTAGCTAAAAATGCTTCTTATGATTCATTTAACAACCTTATTTCCCTACCAAGGGCTCCACTTCCTTTAGGAGACATCTTGTCCTTTCAAATCACCACTTTTCCTTCCTCAAACTTCAACTTTTCTCCTTCAAAAGATCAAAAACCTATGCTCTAATACCAATTGATGTAGAGCAAGGAGGAGTTTTCTAAACAATCACAATTCAACCTCTTTCACACAATCCTTCAACCTTCATGACCCTAACTTGACCTTCATTCCACAATTCCCTCAATCTATCTTGTAACATATCAAATAGAGAAATTTACGCATATCTTTCAAACTACTCCTCAAACCCATAAAATTATTTACATTCTAGACACCAATTATGGCATACTTCAACATATCTAATTTGTGCATATGTTTTTTTTAGACCTTCACCTCCTAAAAATTGCTACTATGCTGCCCCTTAAGCCAATTAGGTCACTTTTACAAAGAAACTACCATGAAATATTTCCCCCAACCACAAAAATTCACTCCATAGTGCTAAATAGGCCAAAAATAGTCTTAATCCACAACTTTTATCAATGGAAACAACCACAAACTCATCAAAACACAAAACCCTTACCTAGGCCAATTTAGGCTTGCTCTTACAAGGGTTTATTGAGACTAAGCATTCTAGGCCTTATTTCACTTCACCAATCCCTCAAACAAATCTCTCATGGTTTTCACATGCTCCCCAAACCATCTTCTACTCTTTCCCAATGCCTTTTCATCATACTTCTACTCTTAGCCATCATTCTTAAGCCCAAAACTCGTGAAATGTCAACTAGGGAAACACCAAAATGCCATCAAACCCTACTCCCTGCTCCTAAAACCTATATGAACATCTAATCCTACCTAAATTCACCCATTCCAACAAGTTACAATAAATTCTACTAGTGGAATGGGTCAACATTACATTCTATTCACCCTCAAAACAAGGTTTACAGACCGCCTATAGAAAAATGCTTGTAAAAAACTTCAAATTTGATGAAATGACTCAAATAAAATCCAAATGATGGTTAACTCACTCATACACCAATTTAAATAATTTATACATCATTATCAGGCCGTACATATCGTACAAGCTTTCTGTAGCAGCAAAATTGCACAAAAAATTAAGGTTTTTTTATTGCTTGAGTACCAAATATTTCAATAGGGACTTGCCTTGAACTCCTCAAGGATTATTTAAATGTATTCAACCAAAAACCAATTGAAACCAATGGTCTCAAACCATATTTTTAAAATGTGACCGTTCACCTTCCACATACAAGCCAAAATGCAAAGTTGCTAAAGCAACATTTGCAAAAATTACAAAATATAGCAACTTAACTACAACCAACCCAAAGTGACTCTAATTACATCTCAAATGGTCTATTATGACCTTATTAGATGAATTTTAGATTCAAACACCCAAAACCAAACTTAAGACCATATTTACAGAAATGGACTTAGTGCCCCTACACCATCGAGAGCCAAAATACATGATCTGACTTCAATCAGAAAAATCTGGTACCAAGTTGCAAAATTTCTGAAAAATGACTGCATCACTGAAAAATTGAGCTTCTCATCTTTTCGACGATATTTCGATTCAAAAATTTTGCCTCTATATGTGAAAGTTATGATAAAATGAAAAGAAACAGCTATTTAAAGGCACATGGGAGCAAACCACAACACCTTAAAGCTAATGAGGGGAAAAAAATTTCAGCTCCTAAAGGCTAAAAAAGTGGCAGACATTTTTAAAAGGCTAATACAAAGTTTTTCTTAAGCATAATAAAGCCTTTAGGACTTTTTCATAAAACAAAATTTTAATACAAACTTAACCTGCCAAATAAGCAAATATGGTTGGCTTTTTTTAAAAAGAAAATATTAATATAAAGCTTTTAATATTTTCCAAAAGCTTTGAACAAAAACTGGTTGACCCCTTGGAGACTTCAAAAAACTTTATTTATAATATAAAACCTGTGATTATGAGGTACCTTGCTGATGGAACATTTATACCATGATTTGACCGCAAAAAGCCTTCGTACCACCAACTGATGCAGATGATAATGCATACAAACAGAGGAATTTGACCGCAACTATTGAACAAGGCACACAGGTACAAAATCTACAAATATTTGGCAATGATGTCGACGGAACCAAAGAGTATGTTGAATCAAAAAACAAAATATGTGTCTAACAAATTTTAGAAATATTTGCCCCAAAATAAAAATATTTTTCCCAAAAAATATAAAGCCTACAGAAATTATTTTTTTCAATAATTTTTTCTACAATATAATAATGATGACTTGGAGGTTGTACGGCTTATCCAAGCGAAAAAAATTGACTCAGAAATAAATTTTACTAAAAATGAATGAATTTACAGTCACAATTCATCTGTGAGGCCTTCTGAACGCAATGGTGATGCAAGTCTTGGCCCAACGTGCTCCAAAAATTCAATGACCTAGATGGGCCACTCTTCACACTTTTTCAAACCCTTCATAGATCAGCCAAAACATATCCAAATTTGATAAAACGAAAGGAAAACCTGAATTTCTTCGATACCTTGGATTCAACCGTGAGGTCAATGAAACCCCAATCTACACCTAGAAAAATATTCAAGACAACATGAAACCCTTAGATCTGGGAATGAATTTGCAACCCTAGAGCTCTGATACCATGTGAGAGTAAATGGTGACTACCCAACACCCCTAGGAACAATTTTTAGTCCAAAATATATTCCACAAGAGAGAATGGTAAGAAAGCTTTCTTCAACAATGCAAGATTGAATATTGGTTGAATATGCTTGAATATGCTTCAATTTCCCTTGAATGCAAATGGATATGAGATGCCTTGCTTACAAAGGAAAGGTTGAGAGATAGGATTAGACAAGATCATGACAAATGTCTTAATCCTATGACATGAGACAACTAACAAGCTAATCACCTAGGAATCAAGCAATACTAGCTAGAAAAGATAAGTTCTAGAAAAGCCAACTAAGACTTCTAGAAATAATCTTATATCCTAAGTAAACTTAACATGTGAATATGCCCCCTAATTACCTAGTGAGTGAATTAGCTAGGTACAATACATTTATTCACACCAACAAAATTATCTCATTACATGATATTAAGACACTTTTCAAAATATAATCAAACCCTCATCTAGAGTTTGTTTTTTCTTTTTATAAGGATTCTCATTCATTTAGATTAATTCATTGCACAATCAATTGATTTTCTAGATCATCTCTTCTCAAGGTTGAATGAGCATATCAATGGATTTTTCTCTTTAGATGTGATAGGTGTTTTGGTTGTAGGTGATTTATAGGAGCTATGGGGTACAGGTTACTAATAATAACCCCACCCTACCCTATCAATGAGCGGAAACCAAGGCCACCGGTCAGCAACCTTTATCTTGTTGGTGGCACCTTGAGCCACTGTGGGCACCTAATGATAGCAACAACATGATTTCCAATGCTAAACCAATCATCACCAAACTTCTCTAGCACCAATAGAAGGTTTCAGGTGGCCATTAAAAAACATCAACAATGGAAAAGATTCTTTTTGGCAGCTTCAAAAACCAATTTACATATTCTCAGTGAATGAAAATGAATATTTTGATGCCATCCATTTTCAAGAAAAATGATACTTTTTGTGGTGAAGGGAATATTCCCCAAATATTTTGTTTGTTGGCATCATGCTAACATCAACATGATGTCATCAATTATACAACCAACTCCTCCAAGCCCTAATTTTTCCTAAAGGATCATTTTTTTTTGTTTTTGGCGCAACTTGGGAAAACATGATATTGTCGGAAAGATGGTTATGATAAATTTCTATTCATGTGGGTCTCATCATTAGATTTTTCTACTAGTTTATTTTCTTCTTATTCCAATTTAGATCATCATTTTTTTTCTTTTGAGCTCATAAATTTTCACCTATTTCTCTGATTTTTTGATTCCAGTGACCTTGGAAAGGTTTCAGGGCTCTTTAGATTCATTCATTCACCTTTTCTAGAATATGCTTTAGGTGCATTTTATTAAGTTTTTTTTATTTCACATTTTTGTCAGTTACTTGGGAATTTTAACACCTAGAAAGGATTTACTTGTGTGAGATTACATCATTTGATCTACTTTACATGCACTAAGATTATTAGTCTCTGATTTTTTCATTTGAGGAAGTATCATGGTTTTTCTATTCATCCTTCTTTGGTCATCCTGGAAAAGGATAACTATGAATCTTGAGGAAACAAAATTCTAAAACATCTCATGTGGCTTGATGTTTTGCATTATCTTTATGGAATGATACCTATACTAGACACACTAGAGAGTTATTTAACATGGGGTATTATCAGTGATGTTGTAGTCCCTAAGTGATTTGTTCTCGTGTTGATCATGACACTATGTGTGATGTATCACACATTGATTGTCCCCACACACTTACAATCAACTTTGCGAGATCCATGGAGGCCCTCATATCTCTCCATACCTAGTGGATCTTACTATAGATTGTCTCATTTATCTTGCATATGTAGATTTCATACCTTTTGATGATGATAGTTTAGAGGAGCTTGAGTATATCATAGGCCTTGCATGTTCTGATGGTTCAAAGACTTGTCTTCATGTTCCCACTCTTTAAATCAAGACTACATCTCCATATTCTATTTTTCTTGATCAACTTGGCATCACCACATATTTAGCCTCCATTGGTTCAATGCAATAGGACATTCATCTTCTTCCAAACATAGCTACTTTGGATTCATATCTCACACACACATCATCCTTGTTTGTAGAGTCTCAAATTGAAAATTTTGAGGATTAATTTGAGGAAATTCATCTCCTCTTTTTTGATAGCCACATCATCATGTTGGCCCGTCATCTTCATCATCTTTGGATCTTGTTCTACATTAGTATTCACCTATTTTTAGATTGACATCATCTATGTTTGACGTGTGGACACTTGAGCACTTTTCAAAGGAACACATCATTTGGATTTGGATTCTTGATTCTTTCATTTTATGGATTGGCTTCTCCAATCACCAGCAGATCTGCTTCTTCCTAAGGGGAGAAATATTGTTTGCAGGCAATAGATAGTGTTCTATCTTCAAGAATTCATCATTGGTACAAGAAATATTTCTTTATGGGGGGTTCATATCCTTATTTTATCCCTCCTATTAGGCGATATCTATTGTACTTGTGTGATAGAATCAATCCTTGGGTGGTCACATTGAGTCATACCCTTCTTTCACTAGTGCAGTTATTTCATTTTATCTCTTTTAAAGAGGAGTTTTTTCCCATGTGGTTTTCTCCTGTTCTCTGGTTATGAGAGATTCATTTATTTGTACATGGGTACATCATCAATCCTTATAGGTGAGACCCATCCATGCATCCATCTTTGCATTCTTCATCAGGGTTTTTTAGCTTCTCCCTAAGTTGATCTTAAGGAGGGGTGTTGGAGGAATTAGGACATCACTTGATAATTAGTTAATCATTAATTAATTATTAGGTCCACTATTACTTTAATTATACTTAAGGTAAACTTAGGTTTGATGAGAGATATATCTACACTGATCTTATCTAGTAGGTCAATGCTACATACATTAAGGTCCGATCAATTAGTGATTAGAGTATGATTTATTCCATTTTTATTAATGATGACTAAAATAATGAGAGGATCATGTTGTTTTTGAGTTTCAAGAGAAGGTAATTCATGTTGGTGGAATACAATATATAAGTTTGTTGCATGCATACAATCTAACAAAGCTACTACCTCATTCAATCTAACAAAAGGTGGTACAACTATCATATATAAGACCTCATAGAGCATCCCATGGTATATAAATGAGGTTTGTATCAATTCCAAAAGAGAGATCTTAGCCAGAGTAGCGTGGAGTTGTTCAAAAAGATCATATTCCTTACCCACATGTTGAGGAAGATAAGGTGTGGGAGGGAGAAAATGTTGATGAAGTAGAATAGAAATAGGAACCATCGATGTTTGTTTAGGTTTTTTATTATTTATATTATTGTATGTGTGAGCAACCACTTCATAATGAGGTTGTTGTGAGACATAGGGAAAACTTTACTGGTGAATCTTTGCCAATTGGCGAATTCTAAGAATCGGCCAAGTCGAAATTGGCAAATTTCTCGCACCCAACAAGGTGTCCAAATCACCCAAATTTTACAAACTATAGGTGCAATGCATGTCCATTCGCCAATGATTTTTTTTATGAGGCATATTTAAGCAACAAATTCGCCATTTTCAAACTACACATTTCAATTGGACCGACTAATATTTTCACCTAGAATCCCAAAATCATTTAATAAAACACCTACATATTTTCCAATACTATTAAAACAACATTATATCAGGACGCATTTCGCCAATTAAAATTTACAAATAGTTGCTTGTGAGGACCCATTTCACCAATTAAAATTTATAAATATTTTCTTATGAGGTCCTATTTTTCCAATAACATTAAAAAATAATTACATTTGAGGATACATTTCGCCTTAAAAATTACAACGTATCATTGTATAAGCACGCGAGAATCACCAAGTTTTTAATATACCATTTAAAAATCTCGTGGAATTTTCCAAATATAGAATCATGGATTGATATAAATACAATCGAAAATGTCATTTATTCTTACACATTTTGTTCAATTATGAGGTTCTACTTCTCGATTCGAAAGTCAGCAAAAGTCAAAAAGATAGACTTCAAGGTGAGTGATCATTTATTCATAGTGTTATTAGTTATAATAATAAGTTTTATTTATCTATTTTCCATTCTTGCTTGAGTCTTAAAGATGATATTGAGTAGGGAATGGGATCTATATTATATTTCTTTGTCCTTAAACAAGAAGGAATTTTTTCTTGTTTTTATTCAAAATTTCAAAGTGAGAGATGAATATTTCAAGTGAATTAGATATCAATATGTCAAGCAACTTGAGCAGCAAGGGTAAGGCTCCAGCCGCTCCTCAGGTGCTGAAGAGACTCCAGCTACTCCTAAGGGTGGTAAGGCTCTTGTCGTTCCTCAGACTCCTACCACTCCTCAGGGTGGTGAAGAGACTCCTGCCGCTCCTCAGGCTCCTCAGTGTGGTGAAGAGACTCTTGCCACTTCTTAGGGTGGTGAAGAGACTGGGAGGCCATCAAAATTCCAAAAACTTAGACGTACCATACAGTCTTACTTTGAAATTTTCAAAGCTTTTGATCCATCAGGTCAAGACAGAGCTACATCATCAACTCTTCCACCAAATATTGGTAGCATTCACAATACCTCACCGCCACTAGAAGGTCAAGTTGAGATTGTCATTGATTTAAATCAAAATGTATCAAATCAAGATGGCAATACCACAAAAAATGTTCCAAGGGATACTGTGGGCCTAGTTAGCCAGAATGAGATAATTGACTTGGATGAGGATGATGATGTTGGTAGCAAGAAAAGAAGAAGCAAATAAAAAATGGGGCGCGAGTGGGAAATGACAAGGAATTTTCAACTTGGTTGGTTGTTAAAGTACCCATTCATGGAACTAGTGGGGATTGACAATGAAAACAATATTGAAAAGGAAACATTGGTCAAATGTAAGATTTGTAGTTGAAAATGTGGAAGCCAAGACGTTACAGCTAAAGATTGACACTATAGAAAAGCATATTGGTAAAGTTTATGAAAAACAAATCATATATGGAAAGGAACAATCAGTCATACGATGGAAATCAAAGGAAGAATGTCTTCATGTTAGGTATATCGCGGATTATGAAGAGCATGAAAAAATAATGTCAAACATTGTTGCATGTAAAGGTACACTTGAGGCTCAATTTGGAAAAGCAATGGAAACAACAAATATGTCAAAAACTGTTCAAATGAGTTGTTTTTCATATTTTTTCCAAAGGGCGTCCTATGACAGACTACCCAGAATATTCTATTTTATTATCTTTTTTAAATGTTCCTCACTATCCCTTGTCACATTGGTCAGTAAATGTTGGATGGGAATGGGCAAACTGTCTTGCTGTAGTTGAAAAAGAATATTTAAAGGAGAAAGTAAAAGAGTCAAATTTCATTGCATTATCTTTAGATGAAGTTATTGTGGTAGACAATACTTCTTGGGTCTGTATGCATTTGTATATTGTAGAACAACATGTTCGCCAAGGTCATCTTCTATGTTCATAAAATGAAGGACAATTCAACATTGCAAAATATATTTGAACTAGTTAAGAAATCTTTGAATGAAATTGTAGGTATGGATGAGTTGACAATTGCCAAAAAGTTGGTGTGTGTAGGAGTTGATGGAGTTGCAGTGATGCAAGGTCAAAGGAGCGGTGTTTGCATAAAGTTACAAACTACTTGTGAACCATACATGCTTGGCATTCACTACATGGCCCACATAATGAATTTAGCATTCAAAATTGTAAGCAAGTTTACTATAGTATCAAAAGTTGAAAATCTAGTCTGCGAGATCCACGCATACTTTTTTCGAAGTCCAAAACTTTTCATAGAATTTCAAAATTTTGCTGAGGTAATAAAACTAGGAAACAAGCTTCTCAAGGATGTTGATACCAGATCGATCTCCCTGCATGGACCAATGTAACGAGTTCTTTCAGAATATCAATCCTTGATTGGAGTGATGTACGAGCATCACAACACAGTAGACAAAGCTCCTGACCTCTTTACATAGGTTAAGCGATATAGAGACACTCTTGACTTTAGCTAGTCTTCTGCCATGCTGGATGAGATGAACAATCTTTTGAAGAAATCCCAAGACAGAACTATGTATATTAATGAATATGCCAATCTATGTAAACATACATGCTTGGCCCTTGATCATCTATATCTAGAGCTAACACAAGATGGACCAAATTATTTCATGTGGCAAAAAATTTACTAATTTGAATAATCCTGATAATTATTTACAGTTTAATGCAAGCGGGCACTTATGTATCTGTGTACATGGATATGAGATACCAATGTACCATTGTAAGACAACCAGGTGCTCTAGCAGAGAAGTAGTTGTTAAGTGGGAAGATTTTAAAGACATTGTTAAATGTGTTGGTTGTAATTTGAAGGAAATTGCAAAATTTGTTTCCTCAGAGATACGTGAAAGATTCCCTCGACATGAAATACTTGACGCCATGGGTATTGTGTATCCTCAATTTTGGTAAAATTGAGAGAACCCAAAATATTTTCATGATCAAGTAAAAATATTGATCGAACAATTTTCAAAAAGTGTAACATACGATGACCAGAAAATAGAAGGAATTTTAAATGAAGCTAAGCTTAGAAAATAATGTGGGAGATTTGCAATAGCTATGAGGGACTAGTATAAATCCATGGGCAAGTAGAACGTCTTTGATCTTGGATCAATAAAAAGGTTTGGACAAACTTAGGTCAGAATGAAATATTGTGTGGTTTGATATCAGAATATTTCAAACTTATTGATTTATGTCAAACAATGATATTGGGGTCAGTGGAGGATGAGAGATTTTTCAACACATTGGGGTTTTTGAAATCATAGTTAACAAACAAACTAGACAAGAATTTTGAAAATTGCTTGAGGTTGGAAGGAACTGCCTATAGTGTCTCTAATTTTCCTTTTGAAAGGGCACTCGCAATCTGGAGGTCCACATGTGCAAGAAGAAGGATCAGGTTGTGCAACACTCCAATTCCAAATGCAGGTATTGGTGGCAGTGGCAGTGCAATTGGGACAAATGAAATTGACACAAATCACACAATGAATGTTGAATTTGAGACACGGGTTGAAGAAAATGAAGAGTAGACTTGGAATCAAGTTCAAGACAACTCTTTTACTTTATCTAATGATGAACGTCAGTTTGAGAACCCTAACTACATTTGGGAAATGGAAGATAATTAGAAGCTTTTGGTATTTATACTGCACTTCATGGATCAGTTTCCATTGTTCCATACTATAGTTGAAGATATTTTATATTGTATTCAATGAAATGGTGAATCATTGCACTTCATGATATGTTATTTTATATTGCACTTCATGAATCATATTCCAAATTCAAACTATAGTTGATGATATTTTATGTTGTATTCCATGAAATTGTGATATTTTATATTTTATATTGTATTTTATATTTTATATTATTCCTTACATAGCATTCAATGAGGTGTCAGATGATAGCGCCTTTGAAAGGCAAGATAAGTCCATAATGTCGTGTAGTCATTGAAAATTGGAACCTCATAACCAAAGTCTAAAGTTTCAAAGTTTTTGAAACCTCTGACCTAGTGACCCACCGACTAGAAAGATGACCAAGAAAGACTTGCAACTCAACAAAGTGAACCATCAACCAAGTCGAGGAATTAGGAAGTTATGAAAATTTAGAAATATGCAACAAGGTTATAAAACTCTGAGGACTAGCGACTAAGCTTGTTTTGCTCCCTTATTTTGAGTCTATCATCTCTCCAACTGTAACATTTTAGATGAATTATTAATGAAATATGATCAATGATCTTTCATTAATCTTCTTTGTCATTAATATTATGTAATATGCATTGATGTATGTTTTAATTATGGCTCTGATTTAATGAACCAGTTAAAGTACCTTGATTAAATCATTAAAGCATGAATTCATATAAATGTTTAGTGGATTTGCTAAGTATTCATGGAAATTGAGTATTGATGTAAGAATTGTAATGCAATTTCACTAAGATTATAGATGCCTGGAATTCAAATCACTTTATAGTTCATACTTCATATTTTAATTGTGTTAAAAGTAAAACTTGAGAATGTACTCAGCGATTCATCACTCAACTCAATGCTTATTAGATTAATAACATATTAACAATAGTATTAGTAGCATATACAACAATGAACATCAGCAATCATTTAAAGTGTATCTAGAAGTTGAAACCACTACCAAACTTTTTCTTCAAATGATATAATAAATAATACATATAATTGAACAACACATTACTGAAGTCTGAATTTGAGCTTTTAAATTGATTATCACATGAAGGAATACATAGAGGCATTGGCAATGCAAAATCTTGCTCCAAGACAACTCTGCATAGAGCTGAGTTGGAACTTGGAAACTCATATTATCAAAAATTAAATCATTGCATCACCTTTTCTAGCAACTTCCACTCTTCAAGTGTTGGAATTGTCATTTTTTCTAACTGATGTTGTTTCACTTGAAGATTTGTTAACAATTCATGATTCAAATTGGAGCCTATCTTGGATTCTTCAATCAATTTTTGCATTCAAGGTTAGCAATGGTTTGATGGAATCCAAATAGGTCACCACGTCTGGGTTCTGAGGAAACTGGTCCAAATCAATCTTCTTTGCATCCTCCATCTTCTTTTTGAAATCATTTTTCCAACGAATCACTCATTTGTGTCAAAAGCCTCTCGCAAACCAAGCTTTGTGAAGTTTCTTACCTTTCCATCCACCTTCTTCATCTTGTTTGTAGCCAAATGCAAATATTTCTTTGTTTCACGCATTCTCAAACGCTTTTCAATGACAGATGACAATGTCATTGTTGTAGCAAGCCAATTAGTAATCCCTTTTGATTTCAAAACATTGTCACTAGCTTTGTAGACTGTTTGTTGAATTTGATTTGCTAATCTCTCTAATGCCATCACATTTTTGTTGTCCATTAAATATTTGTTGAGCTTATTATGATATTATCTGATAGCATCAATCAATTGAAACATGCCACACAAATGATCAATCCCCTGCATTATTTCATCCTAGATCTTGTGTTTCATATGCCTCATTATTTCTCTACAAAATGTAGATAACTTATTTTGACAAGACTTAATTTCATTTTTTTCTTCCATCAGCTCTGCCTCCAATCTTTCATTTTTTTTTCTCTCCTCCAATTTTTGTTCCCACTGTGCATTTCCATTTGCAATGCTTAGTCTTAATTTTTCTAAAGTGGATTTTTCCTCATCATATTTCTTGTTGCTCTCATCTAACCTTTGTTTCAGTTCATTCACTGCAGTCTCATTTTGCTTATCCTCTTTGCTTGTTAATGCAGAAGCAGATTTTTTTAAAAAAAATCTAATTCATTGCTCTTGTTATCTGCTACTTTCCTCTTTGCTTTCTCATTTGCTAGGTCTATCTGTAACTGTATACACTTAAAAATGGTTACATCACATTGTCTGGTAATTAATTAAATATTTTTAATATTTAATTAAATCTTCTGATTCTATCTACGTATAAATAAATTTAAATAATTTATTTATATTGTTCATGATTTTATTTCGATTAAATATTTAATCACCTCTTCATTTCTTAATTAATTAAATAAATATTATAATTTATTTATATTAATTATCATATAATCTTCGTTTGAATATTTTATTCAAATAAAGATTAAATTATTATTCTTCTTCTAAATATCATTTATAATTAAATATTCCAAAATATTTAATTATTTCCTCTAATTCAATTATTCATTCTTAAAATCATTTCTAAATTCTTCATATATCTATCACAATTAAATATTCCAAAAATATTTAATTAAATCTTCTAAATATTTCATATTCTTCTAAAGTCATATCACAATTAAATATTCCAAAAATATTTAATTAATTCTTCCATAGTTTTCAAAAATCAAAAATCAAAATGCAATAAATTAAATTAAATAAATTTTATTTATTTAATTTGGGGATTTATCTTCAACTCCCGGGAAACAAACTGCCAAAACAGAAAATTAAATTTCTCTGTTTCTGTGCAGGCCTGTTCCCGTGGGTTGAAGACAGGAATCCATCCTTCTCTCCAACCTCTCAACCTCCCCCATTTTCTTCTCAACCTCTCAATCTCTCACCATTCAAACTTACCAGACAATCTCACAGCCGTAGATTCTTGCCAGCCGGGATTGAGCCTGCAAAAAATCTATAAATACAGCTGCCGGGAGCTCCAAAATCATATAGAATTTTAAGCAAGTAAACTATAGGAAAATTGCATAGTATTCCCAGCATTCATAGAGTATTTTCATAGCAATAGCATAAAATCATAGCATAGTAGCAATAGAATCATGTTATCTTTCATTCACAGCCCCTGTGCATAATCACAGCCCCTGTTCATATCCGTTAACAGTTTTACTCCACCAGCATATAGAATAGATTTTCATCTTCATTTGCATTCTCATTCTGCAGCAGCCATTTGGAGAAGCTAAGCTTACACAATCTGAGAGCCACAAGCTTCAAAAGAATCTCTGTAGATAGAGAAAAATGGGACAGCTCTGAAGGAATTTTGTTTGTTCAAATTTTATTTAAATTTCTTTAGATTAAGGTTTCATTTAGTGTTTTATGTTTTCATTTAGATTAACAATTAAGCATATACCCATTTTTGGCGCCCACCGTGGGGCTCTTGCCCCGTTTTTAACATCTTTTTGTAGCTTCTTTTAACTGATTACAGGAAAAACAGCGGATTAGCGCAGACGACATGTTTCGGAAGAATATTTCTAGTTTAGCGCATTTAAAGTCTTTTGCAGCGCCCGTGACTACTGTTGCAGCGCCCGTGACGGTTATTGCATAGCCCTAAAGTTCTTTTGCAGCGCCCTTAAGTTCTTTTGCAGCGCCCTTAAGTTGTTTTGCAGCTCCTTTAAGATATTTTGCAGCGCCCATGATGTATTTTGCAGCGCAAATTTTAGACTGTAATCTGTAATCTGTAACTGTAGTTTAGTCTAACTGATTCCGACACAGCCGCGGACAGTTATTAATTTCTAAAAAAAAAAAAAAAACCAATCCTAGGGTAGTCATATAAGGTCAAAATGAAGCAATCCTAGGATAGACACTTCTTCAATTTAGGTTTAAAATTGAATTTTCTTGTTATGTGAAGCAACATCTTCACTTAGTTAGAAAATTTTTATTTTGGTGCTTAATAATTGAACCCTTGTTTGCTTTGTTCTCGGTGATAGGCCTATGCTCTCCCCTTAATTGGGTGATCAAAATGCCAAACTCATCAATTTTCTTTTATGCAATTTACTGTTTTATTAATACCTTGTAGAGAGCCTGCTCTTGTGGGAAAAAGTACTCACCCAAGAGGAACGACTCAAGTGGGTTCAAGCCAAAGCCAGGCTATTCCACCCCACTCTAAAATTTAAAGCAAAATTGGGGAAACCCTCTTTTGACGGTAGTGTGCATTGATAACCATCCCCAAAGCCTTTGTTCTAAAGGTAGGGAGGTCTCTCGAGGGAGTCTATCATTTGCCGCACCGAACGGAAACCCTTACTACGAACCTAGTGTAGTATCTTACCGAGTCAGTATCCAAACATCATCTCAATCACAGTGCAGGGGAGGGAAGAATCTACCCCCAAGATACTCACCATATAACTGCCAAGGATTGTTTGCTCAGGGGATCCGGTATCCACTTCCGTCACTCTGAGTACGCACCTGAAAAAGACAAAAACACGGGCGCCCTTTCGGGGGTGACACGGCTGTGTGAGTCGACGCAGTTCTAAGATGTGGGCTGTTGATTGCTATGATGACCTACTTGAGAATTAAGAGTGAGTCTGTTTGAAGTGCTTGTCATGTGTAAAACCCGTTAAAACACTTTTTGAAAAATATTTTGGTTATACACTTGATGTTTATCATAGGACTTAAAACAACCGTTTTAAACTTGTTTGATGTGTTTTCATTACATTAATTTAGATAAGATCATCCAAAAAACTTATTATCACATTGATCAATCTCATGTTACGAGATTGGAAATCTACAAAGTTTGTAAAGAAATCCGTTTCTAAAAGGATTAAGAAGCCAAAGAAACCTATAAATCACAAGAAGTTATTGAAGAAACAACGATTCTTATATCAAAGTCGAAAGGTTTTACTCAAATATAGAACTTTTCTTCATAGGTATCATGATTGTGTTAGAGTTCTTTCAGATGATTATGCTATAGAGCCCTTGTATTCACAAGCTTACTTTCAAAGAAGAGCCCTTTCTCAACGGCATAACCATAGTCAACGCATCTGTTTTAGTTATATTCCCCAACCAGCAATCGAATATTCTACTCGTCCAAATCAAATTTTACAATAGAGAACTTAGAATACATTAGGCATCTATTATACAATCCATCCTTTTACAAAATCATGATTAAAACTTCATAAAGTGCAAAAATCATCATTTTCTTGATCTTTTGCTTATATTCCCGCTAACAGGATTTTCATCCTTTCACTTAGGGAACAACACAAGCTACAAGATTAGAAAATTTCGTGTAAGTCATAGAATTTTCATTCTATCCTGACTTTCATACATACCACATCAATTGCACTATTTCACTCTTTTGATCAAAAGTAAGTAAAATTTGGAGTAAAATCTATGCCTGTTCTCACAAGATCTCAAAAACAAATGGAAAAAGACGAGGGAGAAACTACAACCAGCAAAATGGGTGACCGAAATGAAAAAGAAGAGGAAACATTTAATCTTGATGAGTTAACGGAAGAAAAGCTTCAAGAAGCAGAACAAGATCCCCAATTCCATACTCTTATGGAAAGAATCCTAGAACGTAACAAAGAAAAATACTTCCTTTCATTAGCTAATCAAGGAGCTAAATTACCTCACACCTTTGACATAGAGGGGATTAAACAAAATCCTGAAAATCTTCCTAATGACTTTAGTGCTCTTAACCAACAGATAAAAGAATTACAAGGGCAAATAAAGGAAATGCAAGGAGGTACAACAAAGAAATATGTTTTGGAAGACATATCTCCTTATCCATTTGATAGGAGTCTTCAAATGATCCCATTTCCAAAACATTGCGAAATTCCTAAGTATGATAGGTATAATGGAAAAACTGATCCCATAGACCATGTTAGGGATTTCCGAAACATGAGTCTTGAATTCGCCTATGATGATACTTACTTGATGCGATTATTTCCATGAAGTTTAGGTGTACAATCCATGGAGTGGCTTTCAAAAATTACTCCACCTATCAAAACTTTTGAGGAGTTGATAAATCAGTTTATTTCACAATACTCCTACAACATTCAACATCAAATAACAATGCTTGATCTTTGTAAAGTAAAACAAAAAGTAGGAGAACCCTTTACTACGTTTTTACAAAGGTGGAGAAGGTTATTTGCACGATATTCTCGTCCTATTCCTGAAAAGGAAAAGATGGATATTTTTATCAATAGCCTTGATCCAGAATTAAGCTATAGGCTTAACCTTCATTGTCCTCATAACTTTGAAAAACTGATTGAAAATGCAATCACTATTGAAGGGGCCTTGGTTAAAAGAGGAGTGATAAAACTTGATAATCCAAGTACATCAAATCAAAACAACGATAAAACAAGGTTTTGGAATAGAAACAAAAATGTTGTTAATGATGGTATAGTGGATGCAAATAATTTACGAACAAGACCATCTGTTTTCAATCTATCAAGTGCTCCAAGAAACAATCCACAAGGAAATGCAATTCAACAAGGAAACAACAATCAACAAGGACAAATTTCCAAGCAAGAGAACATGATCAATCAAAATACCAATCAAAATCATGGTAATTTGAATAATAATCTTGGCAATGCCCAAATATCAAATCCGTCTAGACCTTCATTCTTTTCCAACCGACGGACTTTTACTGCTTTGGGTCAATCTCTTGAATCTGCTCTCAAGGAACTTCTTGATAATAAGGTTATCACCTTACCACCACAAAGAGATTATGAGCCACGAGTTAAACCACCATCATGGAATGACTCGTATTATTGCAATTATCATCGATGTAAAGGTCATAGAACAAACAATTGTCAAGCTTTGAAAAATCTAGTACAAGATTTAATTGACAATGGTACTATTACAATTGAGGGACATCATACCAATGATGATCATCAAGCATTCAAAGATCCTTTTCCAAACTACCAAAAGGGGGAAACATCGGATATCAAAGCCAAAAGCATACATAATGTTGAAGACAATATAATCCGTCACATTCACATAGATGATAGTCGGATTAATGTTATCAAAATCAAAGGAAAACAAGAATATCAACAGGTTAATGTAACAACAAGAGGTCAAGCAAAGGTTGTTTTAAAAGGAAGTTCATCTAAAACAACTATTTCTTCTCCAATTCAGTATAATCTGGTTGATCAATTGAGAAAAACATCAGCTCAAATATCCATTCTTGAACTTCTCAAAATATCCCCCATACACAAGAATATTTTAGAAGAAGCTCTTGTAAACACAACTGTTGATACTGATCTAGATGCAAACAGATTTCAAGCCATGGTGGGACATTTATCTTCTCCCACTTGTCTTTCATTTTCCGATAAAGATGATGCCTCTATGACACATCCACATAATTCCTTGCTCTATCTTGAAGTCATGATCCATAAACATCGAATTAGACGTGTCTTAATAGATGGAGGAGCTGGTTTGAATATTTGTACCTTAAAATTAATAAATGCCTTAGGAATTTCAGAAAATGAAATTGACTCACGGAGGAAAATAACCATTAAGGCATATGATGATGAAGAAAGAGCTTCTAAGGGATTAATATTGCTACCTATCAGAGTGGGACCTGTTGTGAAGAATACATTTTGTCAGGTTCTAGATCGAGATTTGTCTTATAACATACTTTTGGGTCGTCCGTGGATCCATGATATGCAAGCTGTACCATCAACATATCATCAATGTATCAAGTTTCCATATGATGGACAAGAAATAACTATACAAGCTGATTACAATAGTACCCAAACTTGTTCAAATCTTAGAGTAACTCCAGATGTCTTTGTGCCACACAATAGAGAAGCTCTTGTTGTTTCTTCTTCCAATCTACAAGTTCAATTGCAAGAATTGACAAAGAATCTTGATACTAAGTTGAAATTTAAAGACAAAGGGGTAGGTGAATATTCACTATCTCTTTCTACTTTACCTCCTTCTCCAAGGTCACATGGTTTGCCAACTTTATCGAATCAAAAGATTGCGACTGCTTCTACATCTCAAGCTTCCGTGCCAATCACAAAGTTTGATGGAAAATTCATTAGAGCTAATACCACTGAAGAAGAAGCTGAAGATAGGGACATCCTAAATTGGCTATACAAAGATGAAGATGAATCTCTCTTGCACATTAAGTTGCCTAAAGAACAATATGGTAAAGGGTACGCTATCATGCAAAAGATGGGTTATGAAGGGAATGGTCCTATAGGTAAACGAAGAGAAGGAATTGTAGAACCAATTCAACCTATTTCAAAGCATTCAAGTGATAAAACAGGACTTGGATATGGTAAAGATAAAGAAGAACTTACTTCACAGCAGACATCATTAGTTCATGAAGGAGAATCCGTGTCAGATAAATCTCATGAATCAGTTTTCCAATTGCAAAATAGTTCAGATACTGATTCTAATGAATATGAATGGGACACCATTTATAATGATGAATTCTGGAGGGATAAACAAGTTGATACTATACATAAATATGCACCTGTTCTTATACAAGGAGAAGGTTCAAGGCCTCCACTAGATTATGTTTTACAAAGCGATTATGACTCAAATGAGGAAGAATTAGATTCTAACGAGATTGATAATCAACAGGAGCATACCATCACAGACCTTGTCTACCATGAGGATGAAAACCATATCATGACTTTGACAATTCAAGACCTTACCCAACCTAATGATTCTATGCCTTTAGTTTATCCAGAACTTATAGATTGGGACATTGACGCACCTATCCATATTCCTACATTCAGTAATGATGAAGACATTATAACTTTCCTTTGTTCTTCAAATGAAGAAAACAAATGTTTCATGCAAGAATCTTATACTAATGATTTTGATATGGAGAGTGTCAAGTCTCTTAGCTGCAAAATAAATGAAATAAAAGATGGATCTATTGATGAAAACCAAAAAATGGCAGTAATAGATCAAAACAAGAGAAAAATAAAGAGCGAATCTGACAATGAAAACCTTTCTGAGGCACTGAAGGATGAGAAAATTGACACTCTTCCCAAGTATTATCATGAAAGATCTTCTATTTTGATTGAACCAACGGAATCAATCAACATAAATACAACAGAGCAGCCAAAAGTTTTGCAAATTGCAGCATCATTAACAGTTGAAGAAGTCCAGAAATTCATGCAATTCTTGAAGGATAATTAAATTAACTTTGCTTGGTCATATGTTGATATGCTAGGGTTAGATCCTAATCTGATAATGCATCATTTATCTATCAAATCTGGGACAAAGCCTGTGAAACAAAAGCTCAGAAAGATGCATCCACATGTTGCATTATTGGTCAAAAAAAATTAAAGAAGCTTCTGGATGTTGGATTCATTCGAACTATTGATTATGCAGAATGGATTTCCAATATTGTACCTGTTTCAAAACCAGATGGAAGGATCAGAGTTTGTATAGATTTCAGGGATTTAAATAAAGCTTGTCCCAAAGATGATTTTCCTTTACCTAACATAGATCTGATTGTTGACTTAACTGCTGGCCATGCAATGTATTCCTTAATGGATGGATTTTCAGGATACAATCAGATAAAAATTGCACCAGAAGATCAAGATAAAACAGCGTTCACATGTCCTTGGGGTACCTATTGCTGGAATGTAATGCCATTTGGGTTAAAGAATGCTGGAGCTACTTATCAAAGAGCAATGACAACTATTTTTCATGATATGTTGCATACATTCATGGAAGATTATGTTGATGATTTACTTGCCAAATCTCATACACGAGATGAACACCTGGAAATATTGTCAAAAATCTTTATTAGAATGGAGAAATTCAATGTTCGACTGAATCCAAAGAAATGTGTCTTTGGTGTTACATCTGGAAAACTCCTAGGGTACATTGTTTCAGAAAAGGGTATAGAAATTGATCCAGAAAAAGTACGAGCTATAATGGACATGTCTCCACCATGAAATATCAGTCAATTAAGATCCTTGCAAGGAAGATTACAGTCCATCAGAAGGTTTATAGCTCAACTGGCGGACAAAAGCTTTCCATTTACACATTTATTACATAAAAATGTTCCATTTAAATGGGATGACAAATGTGAAGCAGCATTCAATCAAATTAAGCAATATCTTACACATCCACCAATTCTAATTCCGCCTATTCTAGGAGAGCCACTCATACTTTATATTTCAGTAACAGAAGTATCTTTGGGAGCATTGCTAGCACAAGAAGATTCTACAGGTAAAGAAAGGGCAATATATTATATCAGCAGAACCTTAACAAGACATGAGTTAAACTACAGTTTCATTGAAAAAGCTTGTCTTGCAGTAGTGTTTGCTTCTCAAAAGTGGCGACATTATATGTTGACTCATACAGTTAAACTGATAACAAAGATAGACCCATTGAAATACCTATTAAGCAGAGCTACTTTAACAGGAAGACTTGCAAAATGGGTAATGATCTTAAGTGAGTTTGATATTCACTATGTAGATTGAAAAGCAATTAAAGGACAGGTCATTGCAGATCAGTTGGCTGAAGCACCTTTACAAGAAGCCAATCCAATGCACATTGAGTTTCCTGATGCAGATATCTTTACAGCAACAATTCAGAAACCCTGGGCATTATATTTTGATGGATCTTATACACAATATGGCTCGGGGGCAGGGATTCTTTTTGTTACACCTGAAGGACATACCATCTCACGATCATATCGGTTGATGTTTCCTTGCACAAATAACATAGCCGAATATGAGGCATTACTCATAGGATTGAAAATAGCTTTGGAATGGCAGATTATAGAGCTGGAAGTTTATGGTGATTCACAACTTATCATTAATCAAATTAATGATGATTATCAAACCAAAGATGATAAGTTGTTACCATACAAGAACATGGTGGATGATTATAAGAAATATTTTGTATCAATCAAGTTTTCACAAATATCAAGGATTGATAATAAAGCTGCAGATGCAATGGCTACCATTGCTTCCTTATTACAAATATCAGAAGATCAAACCAAGTATGAATTCTTGGTGGAACAATTATTTTCTCCTGCATATGATAATCCCGAAAACCAAGTTATATGTCATTTGACTGGTTCTGATTCAACTTTATATGGCAAAACTTATACCTATTTGAAAGATAACATCTTGCCTTTAGATTTATCCCGCAACCAAAAATGGAATTTCATACGCCAATCATCCTGTTATACCTTAATTGCCAATATCCTTTATAGACGTGGTCTTGATGGTACACTCCTTAGATGTCTTGAACGCGACGAATCTGAAAAAGCCTTACAAGAGGTTCACGATGGTATTTGTGGAACTCATTCGAGTGGTTTGACCTTAGCGAAGAAACTTGTCAGAATGGGATACTATTGGCCTACCATGGAGCAAGATTCTTTTACTTTTGTTAAGAAGTGTTCTAAATGCAGATCCATGGGAATCTTATTCATGCACCTGCACAAGAATTGCAGCCTTTTATTTCAACATGGCCTTTTTCTCAGTGGGGATTGGATCTTGTTGGTAAAATACATCCTTCATCGTCAAATGGTCATAAGTTTATCATCACAGCTACTGAGTATTTTACAAAATGGATTGAAGCTGTTCCTCTAACAACAGTGACTGGTAAACAGATATCTTCATTTATCCTGAATTACATTATTTGTAGATATGGAATTCCTAATTCTATTGTTACCGATAATGGAAGACCTTTTAAGAATCAGGATGTTGATGAACTTTGTGAAAGATTTCATATCCAACACAGGTTCTCTACACCTTATTATCCACAGGGTAATGGTCAAGCAGAAGCTTCTAACAAAACCATTTTGAAGATATTGAAGAAGACAGTAAATGATGCTGGACGTGATTGGCATGTTCAACTCAACCCATCTTTGTGGGCATATAGAACCAGTGTTCACACACCAACATGAGCTACACCATATGCTTTAGTCTATGGAGCAGAAGCGATTTTACCATTGGAAGTTGAAATACCTTCGCTTAGGGTTTCACTTAAGGGATTGATAAGTGATGAAGACTACCGAGTTTCTCACCTTCAAGAGCTTGAACTGTTAGATGAAAGACGCCAACATGCAGCTGATCACTTGAAAGGTTATCAACAAGTCATGTCTCGTAGTTATAACCACAGAGTTAAACCATGGGCATTTCAAGTGGGTGACTTAGTTTTGAGGGAAAATCCACGTAATCAGCAAGACAGAGAAAAGAAAGGTAAATTTGAATCTAACTGGCTTGGTCCATGTGTTATTGTAGCAACATACGGTTCTGGAGCATATCAGTTATCCACATCAGAGGGGGACCTGTTTGAAGAGCCAATCAATAGTATTCATCTCAAGAAGTTCTATGCATAAAAAGTCCTGAAAAAATCATAAAAAAATCATAAAAAGTCTTGAAAAAATCAAAAAAAAATCAGAAAAAGTCCTGAAAAAATCCATAAAAATCAGAAAAGTTTTGAAAAAGTGCAATAAAAACAAGTAGTGAAAACTTGGCAAACAAGCGCTACTTGTGATCGAAATGGGTTCCTCCATTTATTAGTTTATGTCTCATTTTCACTTTCAACATCATTCATCCACGTCTATCATATGTCTATATTTTTCATTATCCATACCATATAGTGGGAATCTTTAGTTTTCATTATGGCTTGATGAAATTTGTACATATCTTTTATCTTTAAGTTGTGTTTACATTGGGGGCAAAACGCAGAAACATACAAGAGAGGGGTAACAAGTTTTTAGAATATCACAAACAGGCAAATAACAGTTTGACAAAACGCAACCTCGTCATATCAAATCAATCACAAACATATTCATGTCAATCGAAATCGAAACAAAATGATCCAAACAACTATTGACATGCAGAATATCAATGATGGTGACCAAATTGGATGATCTTAATCTGAATAAATGTTTGAAATACTTTAAGCAGGAATTTGAATGGTTGTTTGATTTTTTATCATATCTCTAGAGCGATTCGATGATGTATTGAACTAGAAAAGCAAGGAAGGAGTATGATTTTTCTTTGTCTGTTGTTTGCGAGGAAATCATTAGTACTATGCAAATTGGTCGCGAGACATGCTCTACTATGTATCATGGATGACATTTTAGAATTTGCATGGGAAACGGGTTAACTCTTGTCTGTTTATGCAAGCAATACTCAGGTCATCTCGGTTCAATTATACCTAGATGCTTGTATTAACTTGCTATATAAAAATCATGAAAGCAATACTCAGGTCATCACTGGTGCTAACATACCCTTTGATGCTTGTATTAACTTTCAACATTTCAAAGCTCTATGATGATACAAAAAGCATGTATAAGCTCTCCAAATGGCAATATTGTATGAATGTCCTGCATGGTTAGTATAGATTGCATTCATGTTAGAATTTGCATTTTGCATTTATAGATTTCTAAAAAGCTGGCAAAGAATCAAATGTTTATATCTTTATGACTGAGTATATTTTGACATTCATAAAACATCATTTCATACATTTTTTCATTAGAAAATAATAAAAAGCATACATTTGCATACATTGTTACCATATACATTCATTCATCAAATAAATTTCATCTCATACAATCATGTATATAAATATTATAAATAACATGCATCATGAAACCATCATATAGTACACATCATATGGATACACATCATATATCGTATAAAATCATCACTGCATTTCATATATCTCAAAATTGAATGTCAAAATGTACAAGGATGTCAACTACAAATGATATAATATCATCAAAAATGTGATCATCTCACGGTGTATACAAAATGTCTCAACAGAATATCATATACAATGCACTAGGCTGAACTATCCTGTGATGGAGCTGGCCTAGGACCTGTATCACCTGCTCCTGATGGACCTGTATCACCTACCCCTGATGGACCTGCTCCGCCTGTCCTTGGTGGCCCTCTAGGAGGTAATGGCTGTGTCACACCCCTGCTGGTAGTAATAGAGCGACCATGAGTAGATCAAGACTGAGTGTAGCTCTCTCTCTACTCAGGTGGAACTGAATCCTGATATCTAGTCCGATAGAACTCTGCCTCTCGTGTGGCTCTGGTAACCTCTCTCATCATATCACCTGGCAAAGTGCTACCTGCTACTCTCTGTAGGCTATCTGCTAAGGCAATAGCCTGCTCACCCCGCTGTCCAGCTGTGTCTCTCTCAGCAGTAATCGAAGTCACCTGACCCTGCAACTTAGAAATCAAGGCCTGTGCCTGTGATAGCTGAGCCTGCAAGCTCTGTACTGTGCTCTGCAGAGATGATATCTAACTCGCTACTGTCGGATCCACTGACGAGGATGGGTCAGTATGCCTCATCCGTGGTCCACCTCTGCCTGCCCTACCTCCTCTGCCACCTCTCCTGCCGCCTCTCCTGCCACCCCTACCATCACCATCATCATCTCCATCTGAGTCATCATCTCCACTATCCTCCTCGTCATCACTATCCGCTGAATCATCATCTCCTGACTCCGAGTCTCTCTGTCGACGTCTCTGAGCAATGATAGGAGGAACAGCCTCATCAGGATCAAACATGCGTGGAGGTGGATGCTGTAGAACATACTGTACATACTCTGGTGTTGCCCCTACATCAAGAACATCCACCCGGTAGTCCCACATCTGTGCACCTAAACTGGTAAACTCTGCCACTGCTGCATCATAAGAGATCCGTGGACCCCACACTGCAAGCTCTGGCTGTTGCCGCGCATAAATAGCTGAACCAACAGGCATACCTTGAATCCGACCAAACTGTCGCAATACACGTCCAGCAATAAATCTCTCGAGGATCCATGTCATCCGCCCAATCAAAAATCTAGAAGTGCATACAAAAGGCATCTCTCTGGCATCCTCTGGCCATGGCTCACAATCTAAATATGGTCTCCAGCATACTGTATCCAAACTATCCAATAACCGCTGCCAATATACTAGTTTTCCCAGTCTAGGCTGAGCAATAATATGTGCATATCTCCATATGTATGCTCGACCAGCTGGTCGCTCTCCTCGAGTCAATGGACGTAAAACTGCAAAATGCTCCCATGCCCATATATGTAATAATGAACACCCTACAGCAAAACTCTGGCCTCTACCATATACGATATGATGTAACTCGTCATATAGGTGGGCTAGCATACAAGTACCCCATGCATACCGTGTCCCCTGCATCACCATGCTCTCTAAGACACGACCCCATCCGATCGCGAACCCCTTCGACCTATGGTCGGGGCATAACACACCTCCAATGAATCCTGCAAGCACAGCTGGTAAAGGTGGATAGGTATCTGTAATCTCACCCCATGGGATGAAGTACCCAGCAATCTGATCATCTCTGAATATCCGTCTCAAAGCAAGAGTACCTCCAGCCTCTCGTCTGTCAAAAACAACTATCTCTCCCATCACTGGGATCCGTAAGATGCGATATACGTCCTCGGGAGTCACTGTAATCTCGCCTGTCGGTAAATGAAAAGTGTTGGTGTCGCTATGCCACCTCTCTGCAAGTGTTGTCAATAGGGCCCTATTGAGGCGAACCTCGGGCATATCAAGTAATGAGCTCAAACCACATGCATCAATCACATCTCTATCTGACTGTAATAAATGTGGAATCAATGTCCATGTGCTCGGAAATGTCTCTCGTAACTGTAAGACACCTAGTCTCTCCTGTTCAAATACATCATCAAAACAACATCAATATCAAATCATCTTAGCATGTCAATCCACAAACAAATCAATCAAACTATTTGTTTTTCATTATCATTATGAAATGCAAATAATATCAAAATCATGTTTGTTTTTAAGCAAACAAATCAATCAAACTATTTGTTTTTCATCATCATGGAACGCAAATAATCAATATCAAGTTTCTTTCTAACAACTTTAGAAAAAAAACTTATCCGTCCTATTTGTTTTTAACAACTTTAAAAGCAAATTTATCAGCTACTATTTGTTCTCCAACAACTTGGGAAACAAATTTATCATTTGGAACAAAAAGCGCTACAGAACTAGTTATGGGCGCTACAAAAAAATTTATCGACGCTAAGTAACTTTTTGCGCTACAGAATCAATTAATAGCGCTATGATTTTTATCAACAGCGCTATGGAATATTTTGCGCTACAAGATTTGTTAAGAGCGCTGCAATACATCTCAGGTGCGCTACGATATCATATGCGCTATGAAAATCATCAAATGCGCTATGAAATCTATCACGGGCGCTACGATATCAATTGCGCTATGAAAATAATCATATGCGCTACAATATTTATTAAGGGCGCTACAATATTAAACGCGCTACGAAAAATGTTGAATGCGCTACGAAACACTTTAAGAGCGCTAAAACTCAAAATTTTCAACAATAAACATTGAAACACGTGCGCAAAAACAAAATTTTCAAGAGACAGGGATTTACGAGACACATACCGGAGGTCCGTAGTGCGCTGGTCGCTGATGTCGTCGGATACGCTCAAAACGGTGCAGGTGAACTGGAAGTGCCATGATTATCAACTCAGAGCTCAATATTTGCAAATTTTACTAGGTTAAAATTGAAAATGACATGGAAAATGACATTTTTAACCTATATAATGGTAAAATTGGGGCATTTTATCATATTTTCACATAGCAGGGGCAATTTCTTCATCAAATTTTCATTTTTATATATTTTCAGGACAAATTCTTCAAATCATAAGTTTCGAACGATGAATCGATATCTTTAAAATCATAAAAATCCATAAAAATTAAAAAAATTCATAAAAATTCATAAAAATTCAAAATTCAAAAATTCAAAAACATTCAAAAATCAATTCATCGTTCGCGGGGGCATATATCTATCAATATTTCAACAGTTAATATTTGGGGCAAAAATTTTAAAATTCTTTGAAGTAATGCGTAAAACACATCACTTCAAAGAGGGGCAAAATGTATACACTTAAAAATGGTTACATCACATTGTCTGGTAATTAATTAAATATTTTTAATATTTAATTAAATCTTCTGATTCTATCTACGTATAAATAAATTTAAATAATTTATTTATATTGTTCATGATTTTATTTCGATTAAATATTTAATCACCTCTTCATTTCTTAATTAATTAAATAAATATTATAATTTATTTATATTAATTATCATATAATCTTCGTTTGAATATTTTATTCAAATAAAGATTAAATTATTATTCTTCTTCTAAATATCATTTATAATTAAATATTCCAAAATATTTAATTATTTCCTCTAATTCAATTATTCATTCTTAAAATCATTTCTAAATTCTTCATATATCTATCACAATTAAATATTCCAAAAATATTTAATTAAATCTTCTAAATATTTCATATTCTTCTAAAGTCATATCACAATTAAATATTCCAAAAATATTTAATTAATTCTTCCATAGTTTTCAAAAATCAAATATCAAATATCAAAAGCAATAAATTAAATTAAATAAATTTTATTTATTTAATTGGGGATTTATCTTCAACTCCCGGGAAACAAACTGCCAAAACAGAAAATTAAATTTCTCTGTTTCTGTGCAGGCCTGTTCCCGTGGGTTGAAGACAGGAATCCATCCTTCTCTCCAACCTCTCAACCTCCCCCATTTTCTTCTCAACCTCTCAATCTCTCACCATTCAAACTTACCAGACAATCTCACAGTCATAGATTCTTGCCAGCCGGGATTGAGCCTGCAAAAAAATCTATAAATACAGCTGCCGAGAGCTCCAAAATCATATAGAATTTTAAGCAAGTAAACTATAGGCAAATTGCATAGTATTCCCAGCATTCATAGAGTATTTTCATAGCAATAGCATAAAATCATAGCATAGTAGCAATAGAATCATGTTATCTTTCATTCACAGCCCCTGTGCATAATCACAGCCCCTGTTCATATCCGTTAACAGTTTTACTCCACCAGCATATAGAATAGATTTTCATCTTCATTTGCATTCTCATTCTGCAGCAGCCATTTGGAGAAGCTAAGCTTACACAATCTGAGAGCCACAAGCTTCAAAAGAATCTCTGTAGATAGAGAAAAATGGGACAGCTCTGAAGGAATTTTGTTTGTTCAAATTTTATTTAAATTTCTTTAGATTAAGGTTTCATTTAGTGTTTTATGTTTTCATTTAGATTAAAAATTAAGCATATACACAGTAACTTTTCAATTTGAGTCTACAACTTTTTTTCTATCTTGCTTTAGCAATGATGTGTACACCAATTCATTGTTCTTCTTTGATGCATTAATTTTGTTCGTATTTCTGAGTCCAGAAAAATCCAATTACAAATTGTTCACCTCGAATTCAGATGGAGCCAACTAATTTGTTGGTTTGTTTTGAACTGTGGGAACAAGAATTGTGTACTCTATGATTTCTTTACTTGTGTCAAATGTGGGTAATACCATGGTTGTTGCAGGCTCTGAAGTTAGAGCAGACACACTCTCCACTAGTTGCTTCTTTTCTTTTTTATTCAATTCTGATTTCTTTTTAAACTCTTTAATGTAATCAAAACCTGAGGATGCAGGAACAATGAAATGCTTGAATGGCAAAGGAATAGGAGTACTTGCAGTTGCTAATGATGTTGCAACCATAGTAACTAGCATTGAGGGAGTTCCTGAAAATAACTCCTTTGTGGTGGATCCACTGGTAGTGTTACTTGGAGTTGGACCTTTCAAAATATTTTGCCTCTTCTGTATGCCTTGATCACTTGGTATTTATGTGGTATTATGTTGTCCTCTTGTGTGTAATTTGTTGTAGCACATGTTGACCACTAGTAGTACTACTACCCATACCATCGCCACTAGAGGCAGTGTCAGTTGCACTAAGCCCTCCACCATGGGCATGTCCTAGTTGTGATTGTGTCTGACCATGAGGATGAGGATTTGAAGCTCTAACAAATTGACCTATATGCCCTAGGTCTAATTTTTCACCTCCAGCCCCAAGGCTAGATTTATCAACTAGCTTTCTATGCTCTACATTTGTTACCATCCAAGGGCTTTGTCTTTGGGACCCCAAAGGACCACCTTCATAACCCATTTTTTTAGCTATGGTTGCTTCTATAGTAAATGTTTCGTTTGCTTCTGTAGTAAATGTTTCGTTTGTGGCCTCACTTAAACCAAGTTTGAAATTGACATGGCTTTCTTCTTCCCTATCATCATTAGATTCATCATCACTTTTTTCATATTCTTGTTCATCTGGATGCTCTATATTCCATAATTTGCTAAACCCAAGATCTTCTTCATTATCTTCATACTCTACAAGAGCCCTTGGATCACCTAGCTCCTTCCTCATAGACCAAAAGGCAGTAATTTTTTATCGTTACCAATTTTTTTTTTACTTCCTTCTCTAGAGAATCTGGCATTTTTACTCTACTAGATGGTTTATGACTTTTTTCATAAAAATTGTTGTACCTCCTACTTGTCTTTCGATGCAATGCCATAATTTCTGCTAACAATTGTTCAAAAGAAATACCATTCTCAGCAGCACTTTTCTCCATTACTACTTTGACCTCATCCCAAGAATCCTTGTTTCTCAAGTTTTCAAGCAAGGGTTTACTTTGATGTTGAATTCTACTTCCAACATTCTTATTGAGCACAATCATTGATTTAATGGTGTCACATGGATCATACTGCCAGTGACATATAGCATCAAAATTAAAAAAATCAAAAGATCATGTGCCACACTAAATGTTTTTCTCTCAAATGTAATCCATCCACATGAAAAAGGTACAGAAGGAAATAAGGTCTTCTTCCCCTAACCGCTAAAGTGTCTTTCATTAGTACTCTACATCTGCCCTGCCTTACATATTCCAAAGCAAAAACCCTTTATGTCACATGTATTGGAAGTTTGTATGGTTGTACTTCCGATCCATAAAATCTTAGCACAGTATATTCTTCCATTAAGTACCAACAACCAATTGTATTTCTTTTCCTAGTTGAATGCAATTTCTACATGAAATAGGCAATCTAGGCATTAGAGTATTTGTAATTGTTTGATGCAATAGAGCCAAAAATTAGTCTACAAAATGACTATAGTTCCTTCGAGAATCGTGCAACCTTATAATAGTGGTCCATTCATATACTAGAGCCATTTTCTTTTGCTCAGAATTACTATTACCATAGGGTTGAATCTAAAGCTTGTTGGTCTAAAACATTCCTCTGAATTTGAATAGAAAAAGATAGCACAAGTAGGTTGTGAACCTAAATGTCTTGGTGGAACCTCCTTTAATCATTAAAAAAAAATTATGCATGGATTCTACAATGTGTTCAATAAAATTATATTTGGCATGTGGAACACCATAACGGATATTATACACCATTTCAAGGAGGCATGCACCCACTTCCAAATTGCTATCCAGTTCGAGAAAAAATGCTAGCATGGAAATAGTATCCTGAACCCATAGTTTAAAAATATCCAAATCTTAAGGAGGCTTATGATCACCTTTCAATTTGTTTCTATCCTAAACTATTCTATTTAAGAAATATTTTTTCTCCATTTCATCCACTGCTTCATAACACTAGCAAGCTTTTCTAGGTCAATGTGGACATTTCCAAATTCTTCGGTTGTAAACCCCAAGGCCAACACTTTTCCAAGTTCTTCTGCATTAATGGATAACAATTCTTCTTTGCTATCTTTATTAACAATTGCTCTTTTATTATCATCATAATTTAGGGCACAGACCATGATAAATTTTGGGCAAGGGAAAACCTCATGTAACATCATGCGCCCTAATCCAGTTACCCACGATGCACTAAAACTATTAACTTGCATTTGCTTTGCAACCTTATTCTCAGATGAAAATTCAAGTTTTGAGGTATGCCAACCATAGGTTTCAGGATCATAAATATCATGGTATTCATCAATGAAACCTGGGGTTTTAAGCAATTTTGCATAATGTATTTTTTTATCCAACATTGCTCTAGTGGTACTGGTGGTAGACATGTTGATACAATCAACAATATGAAATTTGTGAATTCCCTATTAGTCCTTAATTTTTCTTAATTCTTAAGCCTCTTAACCCTTAACCTAAACTTCAAATTTTGTCAAAATAATATTTTAAGAAACGTCAAGCGATGAAACATAGCCACAAGAATTCTTTAACTTACCCGAATTTTGAATTTTGATTCTTGAAGTTGAAACTAGGTTGAAACTTGAAACTGGGTTACTAGAATGGCTTTGTTGGAAATGGGATTGTGGAACCCAGAACAAGGTGGTGCACTATAATGAGCAAACTGAAGACTAAAATCTCCTCGTGTGTTGACACTCTAACTTCAAAATAAAATCACTTAGCAATAGAAAGTGTTGTTTTTTCGAATATTAAAGTGAATGACACTAAAACATCTACTTGTTACTTACGGACTGCACAATACACAATTAGGTAGTACAATGTACATGGTTGACAACATTTAAAACAAGTCGTTAATGATTTACTCCTACATTGACAACAAATTCTAAACCATTGATCTTTGTTAATCTAACTGTTATAGGGTGATTCCAGAGGTTTAAGTTCGCAAGCGTAATGCTCTATGCATTTCATTCCAGAATGCAACTACAACCATACATCAAATGTTCATTGAACGGTTGAGTAATTTATGATATAAATAATAAACATAAAACATGTGTTTTAAATTTGCTTTAAACTTTAATGCGCTAGGATTGACATCAAGGCCAAGGGGCCAGAAACTTAACGTTGCAAAGGTCTTAATAAAATGAATTATAATGTCACATTAATAGCACAATGAAGTGATGTTACATAAGAAAATAATTAACTTGCAAATGTGCTATTAATGGTTTGTTTGGATGACATACTCTTGTCATAAATGCCCGTGAATAGATTTTCAAGATTGCATGTCATAATAAATCAAAATTATGTGCTTGAATGGTATCATAGATTATCGAAGATAGCTAATATCTTGGGAGCATGAAGTGATATGAACTTATGTGTAATTGAATGTGTTTTTACACTAACGCCTTCCTAAGTATTTGCATAAATAGCCTAGTGTTGTGTGTATTGATATATTGGAGCTACTCACTTTGTGTATATGTGACATATGTTGGGCTAGTCACTATCCATGTGTGATAAGTCACTCCCTATGGGAATTGGGAAATCATGAAATGATATGACCCCTATATATTTGTGTATGTTTGTACATTACAGATTGGTATACTCTAGGTGCCTCTATGGATGCTATCATTGAGGAATCTTTACCAAAGATTGTGTCATGAGCATTAGATGAGGCCATTTGTTGATAGTTTTGGATGGTCCTAGCTGTCATGTCCATGATATTTTTCATGGTGATGTTGAGGATTTAGTGTGTTCAAGATTTAATTACTCTAGATTCTTGACGAGTTCACTTTGATACACTTGTTAAAGGGTTATATTTTTTATTCTATTATTTATGAAATGCTTGGTATGATATCACAATTGATTGTGAACTAAGAGAAACTATGGTTTGGTTATGAACAATAAATTTCATGAAACTATTCAAATATGTTCAGGTACAAGAAAGTATGTATGATAAGATGAACATAATTATTATTTCGTATAAATGAGGCATCTGTTGGAAAGGTGCTAAGTGGCATTATCCTGAGGGCGTAAATAAAGAATAAAATGCTTTGGCCAAAGCTTGAGTCACTTCATGAGTAAAAGGACATTTGCATAGATATTGTGCTAGAAAGCACTAAATAAGTTGCAAGTGTTAGTTACTTCATGATAACATAGATTTCACACATGTCATGATAAGACGGACATATCATTTAGGTCGCATGCGAGTAGGCATCAATGACAAGATAAACATATTGTCTAGGTCACATGATTGACAAGATAAATAAATTTAATTATTGATTCTCCAAGTCACATGTGAGAATTCATGCATGAAAGATGAACACATCATAGTATCACATATGAGAAGGTATGTTTAATATGAACTTACACTTTTGTGCACAACTACATGAAATTTAAATGTGATAGTGAGGTTCTCATCTTATGAAGGATAAATGCTTAATATCCTAAACAATTGTAAAAAGGGGACATGGGTAGAGATGATACACTGGTTATATAACAACTCACCATGTTAAAGAGATAAGAAAAGATGATTGCAAAATTTGAATTTATGTAGAATCTTAAAAGTTTCATTTACAAAATATGAAAGAGTATATCATATTAATGTGTAGCTTACTCTTTTGTTGTAATCGACTAATATTATCTAAGGTTATTATAAGCAAATTTGACTGGGAGCACATGTATTTTTTATGATCAAGTTATGATCTATCTTAACAATACTTTAAAAGTGAGAAAATTGAAATTTTAATGTAAGTTATCTGCATATAAACAAGTTGAATGTTAAAATGATCCACTCCTTGAGATTTTCATGAAATGTTTAATCCTTGTGGTAAGTTACCACCAGTGCAGAAGTTCAATTGGTGATTAGGCCTAAAGACTATGTTAGGTGCATTGTCGAGAAATTCAAGGCAAATTAATCAAGTTACAAAGGTATGACAAGCAAAGGTACGAATCATGAATTTTATTTTTCTTTCCTCCTTTAATGATATAGAATAGAGTTGATTTTGAGTACTTGACATTGTGATGATCACCTTTGTATCATATAGTTATCGGGACATGACTATCCTTAGGGGGAAGGATGTCACAACCCTAATTGTAACCCAACCCTAAATTTTGTATAGATGTTTAGTTGAATATGAAACTCGGCCCTAATTTTATATCATTGTGATGATATGGATGTTCAATTGAATGTGAAACTTAATTGTCATAACGGTTGTTTCAGTTAGTTGTTAAAAACTAATTGCTTTAATGATACATTGAATGAGGTTAATTATGGTGTTATGAATGAGTTTCTATAATCTCATACATAGTCATATGATTGAATTTTATTATTGTAATGGGCTAATGTTTTTGGAGCGTTACAGGGCAGTTACACACTCTTGTTGAAGAGAGAGAGGGAGTATCATTAAGAAGGGGAGTCTAGCCATACGGGGCAATTTGTGTGAGAGTGGCACACACAAGCATGGAGTGTGTTTCCCAGATCACAAATTGCATTGAGAAGGATAAGCAATATATATTGTTATTTTTATTCAAGGCCAAAATTCAATTATGAATTAAAATCATGATTATAAATAAATTCATATTTATTTTAATTTTAAATGAGTAATTTTAAATTTTAAAAAATAATAAATAAGTAAATTAAATATATATATATATATATATGAATAATAATAAATAAACAAAAATACAATTAAAAAAAATAGACAATTTGGCAAAGTTATATATATCCTTTTAAAAAAGAAGAGGGATATTCCAAAGATTCCTATCAATAAAAACCAACCAAAAACAAACAAAAAAAACTCAAAACTATCTGTAAACTGTGGTGGGACCTAAGGTTGAGGAAAGTATGTTCAAACCATATCTTTTCTAAGGCATGCTAGTCTCATTTAAGTTTTTACAAAAGCAAAAAATAAAAAGAAGCCAACAAATATGTTTTTTTTCAGCCAAGGGAAGAGGTTTAATCAAGAAAGGTAACACCTAGCACTAAGGGAAATGCCCCCACCTCCACGTAGCAAGGGAGAAAAAGTAGAGGGTAATACAACAAAGAGGGGGTGAATTAAAAGGCATTCTGCTTGGAATAGGTGGACAAGGAGAAATGATAGGGGTTACATATAGGTGGCAAGAGTAAAGACTTGTGCAAACTACTAGTTTACAGGTATGAAGAAACTATTAAGTTTCCTCATAATATCATGCTAGTTGAGTGTTTTGTAATTCCACATTATAGAAGGTTCGGTCTAAATTCTCTAGTAGGTGTTATTTGTGGAAAAATCAAATCAGCTACAGCTGCTTAGAATTTGGAATGACATTATAAATGCTTCAGTTTGTGTAAGAACAAATAGAATTTTCTTGTTATAAAACAACACTGGGTTGAGCCAAAACCCTAGATCTGTAAATGCTTGAGAAATAAGTGCCACTAAATATATCTTTCCTAATGAGATACTGTTATCAGTGAACCATGATCACCCTCTTTGATTCTTACATTATGATAATTTGATCCAAGAATAGTTGGACATTCCATTACTTTACTTGTCATCACAAACCCTTCTTATTCATGCAGTGTTTTGAATGATTGGGTTGTTCCTAAAAGTAAATTGCTAAATATAAACAATCCATTGAATTAATTTGATTGGTGTTAAGTGCATCACACATAAAGGAAGATTATATCAGCAAATATGAGAAAAATAACAAGTCCAAAATGGAATCCACTCAACCTTTAACCTGCAAAAACCCAAATTGGGAGAAAAACTCCAGAACAGTGAGGATTCACCTCCTCTTGCCACTATCCCCTTGAGCTTTACAAGGGTTTACTACCTTCTAGAGGGCTTCATGGTCACCTTACCCATTCAAAAATATGACCAAATACCCATACATTTCTGCTACTTCTCTTACCCTTCCCAATTACACTTCCAACTACAATAAGACTACTTGGTTGTAGCAACTGAGTACATAACAACCAATTACAACTAAAAAGGAAAAAGGCTTACAATGTCTCCTTTGGGGCGGGGGGAGAGTGGGAGGGGGAAGGGCTCACATATCCTATGACTTGCAAGAGAAATTTGAAGGTAATCTCAAGGTCTTCAAAATGCCAAAATACAAAATCCCACATGCCCAATTTCCTCTATTCTCATAGGGTCAATCATTTTATCCTAAGTAAGATAGTATTGGCTATAATCAAAACCATCTTATTCACTCAAATTGGTAACTAGCGCATTCAGTCTTAGTCAAAACTGTTTGCCATTTCTTTTAGCTATTGTGAAATACATCAATGATGCTTATCTTTCATCATGACATTAGTTTCTTGATTGTCTTGACCATTCAAGTGACTTTATCTATTTGTTCTCACTTGCTAAGTTCCATGTAACTTTGTTTCTTATATTTGACTTAAGGAAATGTCTTAAGAGTGTCTATTGAAGGTCTTCAGAAGTATGATTATTGTTAATGTTGGTTGACTTCACTAACTTGTCTGATCCATTTGGATCATACCTGGATTTCAAATCCTAAGCTATGGAACATGTCGATATTCCTCTTCAAATGGTTGAAAACGGTCCTAAAGCACTATTGTTCTGACCACTCAAACCACTAATATATGCTTGGATTCAAGGAGATGAAGAAAGTGCATTATTTTCCATCATTTATCACTCAACTGTTGTTGATACAAATGGTGGAAAACCATCTTTTCCACCTTAGGAGGTTGGAACTCGTGCTAGTTTCAGAAGCCCTAGCAATGCTTCACTTCTATTGTACACTTTGTCACATCTCTAGTAAGGGGATCAAATGAAGGGTGTTTGTTGCTTAGATTACAAACTCATAGAGTACCTAGGAAATTGCTAAGTACTTGCAAAGGGTGTTTGTTGCTTAGATTACAAACTCATAGAGTACCTAGGAAATTGCTAAGTACTTGCAGAGGTTTCTGCAGGGTGAGTATTTTCCATATAAACTAGTACACTTTGTCACATCTCTAGTAAGGGGATCAAATGAAGGGTGTTTGTTGCTTAGATTACAAACTCATAGAGTACCTAGGAAATTGCTAAGTACTTGCAGAGGTTTCTGCAGGGTGAGTATTTTCCATATAAACTAGTCAGTCTGTAGACTAGTCGAGCTCTTGGCTAGTCATAGGAAGAAACTTGCATGAGCACTCAGAAAATTAGTGAGTTCGTGCTAGATAATTGGCCATGTGTAGCAAACATGGAAACATGCTTAGGATGAGGGAAACACTCAAAATGCTTTCTTTAGCTATTAATCCTAGATGCCCACAACTGAAGCTCACACAACTCAACTCTTGCTTTTAATTCAAATAAGAGAGTTGTTTGAATTAAATTGAGTCACTTCATGGGCAAAGGGCATATGCTTAAATATTTTTGTTTGGGCATTAATAGGTTGCATATAGTAGTTAATCCATAGTTACACATATTTCACACATGTTGGCCACATAATGCTAGACTCTTCACGATGGGTTGGGCTCCCTTCGTAGGGTAGAACAGGGAAGCCTAGGGCTTCTCTCTTTATCGTTTCGGTGATGCTCTCACTCTCTCTCCAAGATAAAGTAGCAGATGGTATAGATTCAATGATGCAAATGATGGTATGTTGTTATTTTGTGTCTTATTTATTTAGATGAGTAAATGACTCACTTGAATACTTGTATTTTCATTTTCAATATGATATCTTTAAATTGTTTGAAAGGGCATAATTGTTATAGGTAAATTGGTTGCTTATGTTACTGCTTTCAAAATGTGTGTATAAGCAAATGTAATTTATTATGATTCAGTTTTATACTTATGCCAAGGTGTTGCTATGAACTTGTGATAATGGTAAAGGTTGTACAATCGTTCTATAGTGTTGGAAAATAAAAGCCAAGTGTGTACAAGCAAATGTAATTTATTATGATTCAGTTTTATACTTATGCCAAGGTGTTGCTATGAACTTGTGATAATGGTAAAGGTTGTACAATCGTTCTATAGTGTTGGAAAATAAAAGCCAACTGTTTGACTCATTAGATTAGATTGGATTTACAGAGTAATTTCATACATTTCATTGATCTTCATTCTTAATTAATAATTAACTGAGTGGTTATTCACTAATTTTACATACTTTATTAGTGATTAGTTGGTGGATGTTACACCCAATCCAGCTTATCCAAGGACGCATGCAACGCCATGATAAAACAAAACCAAGCCTACTTCAAACGCAACCCCGATAGCAACCAAACAGCGAAGAAACAAGACAAAGAATAGCGTAGAAGAAACAACAATGATGTATGAAAAAAACAGCTATTAAAAACCTTAAATAAATCAGATCAGCTCCCCCTTCTTGAAAATCCAAAAAATAACCCTCTCAAAACACCCGCAAATGCCCTTTGACCAGCATGCAAAAATGAAACCACAGTAGGAAATGTGAATCCAAAAAGTTTAAATCAAATAAGTCGGCTCCCCTCGATCGTCGTCCCCTCACCACACCAATAACCCGCACCAACCTTGATATAATATAAGGTGTCTACAATGTGTATCAATTTTAAAATAAAGTATCTATTCAAGAGTGAAAAAAATAGATGTGTCCATTGCATATCACATTTAAAATTACAAATACAATGTATATCAATTTTAAGATTTAATTTATAATTACCAAACATATCAAATTGTACAATATGTGTATCAATTTTAAAACAAAGTATCTATTTAGAAGTGAAAAAAGTATCTATTTAGGAGTGAAAAAAATAGATGTCCATTGCATATCACATTTAAAATTACAAATCCAATGTATATCAATTTTAAGATTTAATTTACAATTACCAAACATATCAACTTGAACAAATTACCAATACACAATGTGCAACTACCCAAATACCTGTCAAATTTATTTATCCTATGATATGTTTACAACTGCTCGAATACCCGTCAAATCTATTTATCCTATGATATAAATAAACATATCAATTTGAACTAGTTAACAATCCATCTTTATTAATACGGTTTGACAATGTACAACTTCTGGTGCAACTTTTGGTGCAGTTGTCAAATATATAATTATATAAACAAATGGCAGAGAATAAATGTTCAAGTATTAATGTCAATGCTCAACCAAATGGCAATAAATATATAATCTGCAGCTCCTCGTTTCTCTCGCCCGTATTTTCCATCTCATTTTTTTTTCTTTGAAAATATATCAATAGTTAATTATTATATATTTCTTTATAAGATTTTAATAATTATTATATTATAATAATTAATTAATTAATTAATTATATATTTTTTTAAGATTTTTTATTATTATATTATAATAGTAATTACAATTCTTTAAAAAAAAAAAAAAATTACTTAATGAATACAAATATGACTCTTAAATAGTTTATATAATATAAACAATAATTATTTACAAATTTAACTTTACATAATTAAAATTAAAATAAAGATTATTTTATAATTACAAAATAATAGTAAACCAATCTATAAATTATAATATATTATAGAGATTATAATTTATTATATTTTGCGATGGCTTCTGCTCTGCCCTCTAGCTCGTTGGCGGCAACTAGGTTTACTCGCGGTGGTATTGGGTCATTGTACTACTACGTCTACTCGTTATGCAAGTGTGTGGCATCGCCCATTCACGGATGTTGTGAAGGCTGGGAATTTCTCTATCGGGCAGGGTCGATGTTAGGGACAGCGAAGGCGGTAGGGTTTCAAAAATGGCCATCTTGTGGGGCTCATCTTGGACACGAGGCAGCGCGAGATCGGTGTGGAACGACAACCGAGCAGCTTGGTTTATGGTTGAAGCAGGGGGATGAGCGGGTGTTATCAGGGAAGAATCAAAGCAGTTGAAAACGGTCAAGGAGCTGCAACCTTTATGCAGCGCGGCGGAATCCCCGACAGTTTTATTTGACGAGAGAATGCAAAGTATTTTGCGGAGTTAGGGTTGATTGGCAGGTTTAGGGGATTTTGGCCGGGTTTGGCAGACTTGCATAAATGGATATCATAGACGTGGCGCCCTGTGCTGGAGGGGGATGTACAAATCTACCCCAATGCGAAAGGTTTTTTTGTGGAAAGGTTTTTTTGTGGTCGTTTTCGACAGTGAGAAGGATAGGAATGTTGTGCTGTGTGATTACCAATGGAATTGGGAGGACAGATGGACAGATATTTGCAAACGCTTAAACCCTGGCATCCAGATTTCAACCCAATCTTTGAATCCTTTGATTTAGTTCCAATGTGGGTAAGACTCGAATCTTCCTTTACATTTTTGGTTTGAATCGTGCTTCGAAACCATTGGCAATACGCTAGGGAAATTATTGGATGTTGATTAAGGTTCTATTAACATTCTACACACTACATATGCTTTTCTTGTTGAAATGGACATCACAAAAGATCCCCTGAGGCTGCTCTATTGAAATTTTCTGTTCAGGAGTGGAAGCAATTATTAGACTATGAAGGTGTGTCGTTCCGATGCTGATGTTTCAGCACGGAGCACATTGTTGAACATTGTTCCCAACGCAAGAGGATCTCTCAGGCAACCTGATGGAAAGAGGTGTCTCCACATCACTATTCGGTGGAAAATGATGGGCTGGTTGGGTCTGCAGCAGGGAAAGAACCTGAAACGATGAAGGGACCAACCCCAACAGTTTCTAAAGATTCTCCATCGAAGTTTGAAGGGGTAGGGGGGAGTATAGTGGCTGGGAAAGAGCAAGGCAGCATTCCAAAGGGTGAGATGGGAGTTAGAGTGGAACGTATGAGCATTAGATTCATCAAAGGAGAAGAGCGTTTTCACTGAGGATATGAGTGAACCTTCATGGGAAGGGGATCTGGAGGAGATTTGGCATAAGGTCTAAAGGAAAAAGAAAAAGAAGAGGGAGGCAGATTTCAACATGATTCTACGCTCTCATGACAAAAGGAAAACTAGCAAATAGGTTGCTAGTAATTATTTGTAGTGGTTACAGTTTTTGTTTTGTTTTGCTAAGCTTCTGCAGCTGTAGGTCGATGAGGATTGGAGGTTTGTTGGGTTATGGGGAGGTTAAAGTTTTTTGTTTGTTGCGTAGTGGTTACAGTTTTTTTGTTTTGCTAAGCTTCTCATGACAAAAGGAAAACTAGCAAATAGGTTGCTAGTAATTATTTGTAGTGGTTACAGTTTTTGTTTTGTTTTGCTAAGCTTCTGCAGCTGTAGGTCGATGAGGATTGGAGGTTTGTTGGGTTATGGGGGAGGTTAAAGTTTTTTGTTTGTTGCGTAGTGGTTACAGTTTTTTTGTTTTGCTAAGCTTCTCATGACAAAAGGAAAACTAGCAAATAGGTTGCTAGTAATTATTTGTAGTGGTTACAGTTTTTGTTTTGTTTTGCTAAGCTTCTGCAGCTGTAGGTCGATGAGGATTGGAGGTTTGTTGGGTTATGGGGGAGGTTAAAGTTTTTTGTTTGTTGCGTAGTGGTTACAGTTTTTTTGTTTTGCTAAGCTTCTCATGACAAAAGGAAAACTAGCAAATAGGTTGCTAGTAATTATTTGTAGTGGTTACAGTTTTTGTTTTGTTTTGCTAAGCTTCTGCAGCTGTAGGTCGATGAGGATTGGAGGTTTGTTGGGTTATGGGGGAGGTTAAAGTTTTTTGTTTGTTGCGTAGTGGTTACAGTTTTTTTGTTTTAGGTCGATGAGGATTGGAGGTTTGTTGGGTTATGGGGGAGGTTAAAGTTTTTTGTTTGTTGCGTAGTGGTTACAGTTTTTTTGTTTTGCTAAGCTTCTGCAGCTGTAGGTTAATGAGGATTGGAGGTTTGTTGGGTTATGGGGGAAGTTAAGTTTTTTGTTTGTTGCTGAAGATGCTTCTGGGTATTTTGATAGTTGTATTACTCTTCTGTTTGAATAAATATAATCATGCAGGTTAACCTGCAGCTGTAGGTTGATGAGGATTGGAGGTTTGTTGGGTTATGGGGGAAGTTAAAATCATGCAGGTTAACCTGCAGCTGTAGGTTGATGAGGATTGGAGGTTTGTTGGGTTATGGGGGAAGTTAAAGTTTTTTGTTTGTTGCTGAAGATGCTTCTGGGTATTCTGGGTATTTTGATAGTTGTATTACTCTTCTGTTTGAATAAGTATAATCATGCAGGTTAACCTGCCTGATGCTTCTGGGTATTTTGATAGTTGTATTACTCTTCTGTTTGAATAAATATAATCATGCATGTTAACCTGCCTTTATCGATATATATATATATATATATATATATATATATTTTTTAGAAATTATTGTATAATATAGTGTCTAAGGGCTTTGCTAAAGTTTAGCAAGAAAAATAGTATTTAACTATATAAAAAAATATTTTAACCATATAATATTTATTATTATATTATAATATATAATAATTAACTATTGATGCATTTTCAAACCAAAAAAATGAGATGGAAAAAATAGTATTTAACTATATAAAAAAATAGTATTTAACCATATAATATTTATTATTATATTATAATATATAATAATTAACTATTGATGCATTTTCAAACCAAAAAAATGAGATGGAAAATACGAGTAGAGTTTGCAAGTAAAATACGGAAAATAAGGGAGTCTAATGGCGAGAGAAACAAGGAACTGCCGATGGGAGGCATCCATGATGGGTGCATTTACGGGGCTGGATAGCTGCTGCCTTTACTTGATGTCTCATCCACCAGCGTACCTACATGTTAAGAACAGCATGGGGCTGGGTCGCCACTGCCTTTACTTGATGTCTCATCCACTAGCATACCTGCATGATAAGAAAACATCTAAGACTCGCCATAAATTGAGCCACAATCAAATACAATTTTTTAATAAAAACAAGTAAAATACAATTTTTTAATAAAAACACATAAAATAAATTTTTAATACACAAGACAAACAACCAACCTATCAAAATTCAAGAAACACTACCTATTCAATCCATGGCAGCAAAATACAACCAATAAAAAGAAAGTCCACGGATCAAGAAATGCAGAGATATCATTTTCAAAATGCTATAAAATTTTCACCGCTTACAATTCTCTATATGTTTTATGCTCATGCATTAAATTGATTCTACAAAATCTCCAATCTGCAGCTTACTCTCATCAACTACGCAGTGTGTGAATGCAGGTTCAAATATCATTTTTGCCTTTTTCCCCTAGACTAGCAGTTTAGAAGGCCAACAATTATATCAATATAAATCTATCACCCATACTGCAGTTTACATAACTGCAAAAATACAGGCAAAAGCAGACTATTATGATAAACATAAACAGAGAGCCAAGAGACAAGTCCCTGCTCTCTTCTGCTCTGCTCTGTTAACGACATGAAGATGGAGATGATGCACAACTTTAAATGGATAGAATAAAAACCTCATCTCAGCACACACGCAAACAGGAGAAATCCCCTCCTCACATGAGGCACAAATTTAATGTTTTTTACTTCAATCAGTCCAACCCCTCCTCACATGAGGCACAATTTAATGTTTTTTACTTCAATCAGTCCATTAGTGCCCCCTGTAAATCGGGAAACACAAACAAGGCCTGGGACCTTTTACATTCAGCCATAACTGAACGCCTTCCTCTCAATGTCGTATCCTTCACCGTGCTTTTAGGTGGCCTTGGAAACTCGGGTGATCTCTGTAGAATCGACTCCCTTCTTGCTGAAATGAAAGAGAAGAAAATACATCCAGATGTTATCACTTATACCACTGCAGATCCCATCAATTAGGTTGCTGTATGTTTCTTGCTGAAATGAAAGAGAAGAAAATACATCCAGATGTTATCACTTATACCACTGCAGATCCCATCAATTAGGTTGCTGTATGTAGCAATATTAGGAAAACAATGAGCGTGCCTCATTCTGTGCAAAATCCCAAGCACTTCCTCAACTTGATCCCTTTTAAACAAAACCTTTATGAGTGTAGATACAGCACCCTAATTGACGGGATCTGCAAAAGTGGTAAGAGTAGATGAAGCTCTTGTTTTATTTGCTGAGATGATACACGCTGGCATTTCTCCTGATATTATTGGGTGCAGTACACTTATTAATACCACTGCAGATCCCATCAATTAGGTTGCTGTATGTAGCAATATTAGGAAAACAATGAGCGTGCCTCATTCTGTGCAAAATCCCAAGCACTTCCTCAACTTGATCCCTTTTAAACAAAACCTTTATGAGTGTAGATACAGCACCCTAATTGACGGGATCTGCAAAAGTGGTAAGAGTAGATGAAGCTCTTGTTTTATTTGCTGAGATGATACACGCTGGCATTTCTCCTGATATTATTGGGTGCAGTACACTTATTAATGGTCTCTGCAAGGTGGGCAGGGAAGATGAAGCTCTAAGGTCAGTATCTAGAATGAAACGTAGTTAGGGGAGAGGGCCCAGTAGTCGTGCACCCTAACTTCGCGCTTCTAATTATCCTACGTCGAAATTTCAAATCACTCCCAATTTTTTACAGCAGCTTACTTGGCAAGTTCTCTGCTTATAACTAAGATTTCAGGGCCACACCATCAAATATGATGCCACATCAGTATGCGTTTTTGTCAAGGTGTCCAAAAAGGCCCCAAAAATAGTGAGACCAATTCTCGTGCATTACATCATGAGTAGTTGAGCGCTGATGTGGTATCACATGATTGGTTGCTTTTTAGATCAAAAGCATACATTTTGTTTAATTATGGGTAGTCAAATCACAACTATTGGACATTATATAAACAACTATTGGGTATTATATTTACGATTGAGTGCACGACTATTGGACCCCGCACGACTATTGGGCCCTCTCCCCTACTGCTCTCCAAATATTGTTACATATACCACCCTGATTGATGGTCTCTGCAAAGTAGAAAGAGTAGATGAAGCTCTAGGATTAGTAGCTAAATTGTTACAGGACGGCCATTTTCTTAGCAGCTACACTTACACTAGCCTGATAGATGGATTTTGCAAGGCTGGAAAAACAGAGAAAGCCTACAGTCTGTTGGAACAAATGATAAAGTTTGCTCCTTTGCCAGATGAAGTGACATTTAGAGCAGTTATTGATGGACTCTGCAAAGATGGCAGGATGGACAAAGCTTGGGATTGTTTCCATAACGGGATCAAAAAAGTGTTTACAGCCAAATGTAATTACTTATAATTCTTTGATATATAGCCTATGTGAATTGCATGAGGTGGAAAAGGCTCAAAAGTTGATTAAAAATATGGGAAGGAAAGTCTGCTCCCCAAGTGTTGTTACCTGCAGCATTCTAATTGGTGGTTTATGTCAGAGTAACAGGGAAAAGGATGCATTTACACTTCTTTCTGAGATGGAAAACAAGGGACATCTCCCTAATGTCCTTATATATAATACATTGATATCTGCATCCTGTAGAACAGGAGACATGAACATGGTAGGAAAGATGTTAAAGGAGATGGCAACAAGGGATTTGAAACCTGATGAAGTGACATACAACACAGTCATTGATGGTTTGTGCAAGGCAGGAAATCTTTCTAGAGCACATTCACTCATGAATACGATGATAGATGAAGCCTTGACTCCTAATGCAGTCACTTATCGCTGTCTGATTGATGCCAATTGCAAAATTGGTAAAATAGATAAAGCCTTGAACTATTTTTTAAACATGAAAGTGGTTGGTATTGCCCCAAATGTTGTAACCTATAATATATTGATTGCTTCTTTGGGCAAGGAAAACAAACTTGACATAGCTCTCTCAATGCTGAATGCTGTAACATACAATATATTATTCTGCACCTTCCGCCAAAGACATGACATTGAGAGAACTTTTTTGTTGATGGATCAAACGAAGAAAGAAGGTTGTGCTCCAAGTGATCGAACTGTCCGGATACTTGACTGGCTAGTTGAAGTTGGTCAAATGAAGAAATTAAGAGACTTTGTAAATGATAATTCTTTTATTATTTTGAAGGCAGTATAGTTCACATGCCTTGGTGAGTGCCAACCGTATCAAAATCGTTCTTGGATATATATTTTTCCAACATTAGAAGTTGATATTTATGCATTCATTTCAGTGTTATGTATAGAACATTACTTTTGTGCAAGGATGGTAAAGTTATTTATAATTCTAGTTATGATAGTTTGGAGTGAAGCATAATTGGATGGTTCCTTCTTATTATTGAAGATTACTTTTCATCAACACAATACAATAATAAGCAGTTTCAGAATTATACAAAAAAAAATCAACAATTTCAACCCTTTTTATAGTTTTATAGATAGAATGAAATATTTTAGCATTAGAATAATAAATGTAAGTTTATAAAGATAGTTGTAAGGATGTTTGTCACAGATCATTATTTTTCTGATATCTCAAAATGAGGCATCAACCCAAAAACTATATCAGAATTAAAATATGAGGTACGACAATCCATTACTGTCAATTATCTAATAAACTTGTCTCTCAAAATTTCTTCTGCGGACGGTACTCAATGCTGACTTTGTCATCGCGTGTCTATATTTAGGGAACCAAATATAATATTTGCAGCTAACTGCTCTGACAATAGAAACTAGATCATAACAGTCAAAATTTTATATTTCCTTCTAGAACGGATAATCTTCTCTTAATGTTCTTATGCGTCGGCTCATATTACACAATCCCCGTTGTCAGAGAAGAAAGACTTAAAATTGACAAAAAAAAATTGTCATCTCTTGTATTATGAAGATTTTATTTTCTTATAGTATGAAATTCATGAGTTAAATTTAGGGATGTTTAAGCTATTAAAATGTAACTTTTTGAATATGGCTATACTTTTGTCTTAAAAGAATTCTGTTTAGTGTTTCTGGGCTAGTAACTGCTGAGCAGCTTTCTCATGAATATTTTGTGCCCCAGATTTTTTTCTTCTTTTCATTGACAAATTAATAAGGGATGTAAGAATTTAGTAAATGGCATTCCCTTCTTCATCCCGAGATGAAACATTTGGTCAATAGCTCTGCAGTTTTTGTCTCTGAACCCGTCACAGTGTCTTCTACAGCAAAAAAAATCTGGGTATTGATGGAGAAAGATAAATGCCTAGAATCTAGAGAATTGTTCACACCTAAGTTGACTCATCCATTCGCATCTCATTTTTTTTATTCTTCCTGAACATTTCAGGCTTACATATAGAAGATTAAATGCAATTTGACTCCCTTTCACTAAAAGTGCCCCACGCAGAGAAGTTTATTTCAATGTTGAGATTTGTGTGCCAGTTGATTTAGGGAAAACAGCAAAACCTCAGTCCATAAAAATTTCCTTATGAGTGCCAAAATGATTATTGCATGCCAGCTGGTTTACGGAAAAGCCACAAAATCCCATTCCATAAAAGTTTTATTATGAATGTCAAAAAAGTTATTGGAGCTCTCATAGTCAAGTGAAAGCCCACTAGCATGTGATTGTTCGCCAATGAAATAGAGCTTGTGGTAGATTGATAAATCATGGTTGTCTACAGTATGGTGAAAGCCCACTTGTGTGCAATTGTTGGCCAATGAATTAGAGTTTATGGTAGGTTGGTAAAGCATGGGATTAATAGCATGAAGTTTCCACAGTCCATGATCAATGGATTGCACAGTTGCAATCCAGAAATCTCAGCATTTATTAAAGCATGGGATTGCCAAAGAGATATTATTGCTTATATCAAAGAGCATGATGAAATATACAATGTGATTGAGAAATTGAGATCAAAGTCTCATCTTTTGGCCAATAAAGGATCTTGTAGGTCACTTCTAAGGGAGATCAAAGATTGTGGTAGACTAATAAAGAATGAGTTATCAAAGATACATTCTTTCTTATATCAAAGAGCAATAAAAAGTAGACAACATGATCAAGAAATTTAGAGCAAAGTCTTTAACTTTTGACCAAGAAAGGATCTTGCAGGTCACTTATAGGGCTATTGTCACGTTCAGTACACGTATATCATGTATTCTAGAAATGGTTGTCACGTTCAGTACACGTACATCATGTATTCTAGAAATGGTTGTCACATTCCGTACATGTAAATCGGCATGGACAAAATGTTTTAAACTGGAATGTATTTTGTAAATGCATAGTCTGATCCAAATCTGCATCTTTATATACATGTGTGCTTATATGCATATGCATGTGCATACATGTGTATATATATATATATACATACATACATACATATATATATACATATACATACATACATACATATACATATGTATACATATATATATATATACACATGTATGTATATATGTATATATACATGTACATACATGTATATGTATGTATACATATATATACATACATATACATCTATATACATCTACATACATACATATACATATACATACATTTACATACATATACATGTATGTATATATAATGTATTTTGTAAATGCATAGTCTGATCCAAATCTGCATCTTTATATACATGTGTGCTTATATGCATATGCATGTGCATACATGTGTATATATATATATATACATACATACATACATATATATATACATATACATACATACATACATATACATATGTATACATATATATATATATACACATGTATGTATATATGTATATATACATGTACATACATGTATATGTATGTATACATATATATACATACATATACATCTATATACATCTACATACATACATATACATATACATACATTTACATACATATACATGTATGTATATATATATTATATATGTATATATACTATATGATATATACATGTATATACATGTACATGTATATATATATACACATATATATACTAAGTCACCGCATTCGAATTCGGCAACATTGAAATTCAAATGAAATTCGGCAAGGAAAAAATTGGAAAAGTAAAAAAATCGGATTAAATTCGCCTTATGTAATTTTTTTTATTTTTATAAATAATTAATATATTCACAAAATAATAAAATATTAAATACTAAATAAAATATTAAACACTAAATAAAATAATAAAATAATAAATACTGAATATTAATAAATAATAAGTAAACTTAATACTAAATAGCAGGGTTACCCAGGGACGCGTCACCCCTCCAAAATCCCCCGTCCCGGTTCCAGGGACGTCCGGGGTACTAGGGGACGGCTAGGGGACGGCAGGGGACAGTCCCCCTTTTTTGAAAAAACTCAGGAAACGTTCCGGGGACGGGGGGACGACATTGACCAAATAGGGACGGTTGACCAATCCCGGGGACGGAAGGGGGACGGCTTAGCCGTCCCTCAACCGTCTCGAGGACGGCTAGCCGTCCCCTACGTTTTGAAAGCCAAAAACATAAATTTTAAAACATGAAATTTAAAAAGGTCGGCCCTGCCTACGTGGCATGTGTGGAGCGAAGTGTTTTATAGTTACAAGACTCGCCCAAACTCGGCAAGTACTCGCGAGTCCCGAGGCGAGTGACCCTGAACGAGTCCCAGAGACTTGGCTACCGAGTACTCACCGAGACTCGACAGACTCGCCGAGTTTTGTGCCTCAAACTCGGCCATTTTAATTAAATTTTTTTTTAAAAATTGCAATCTTTAATTTACAAATTTTTTAATTAAATGGTGTGCGCCATGAAGGTTTGTGGGTTTCGAAGGTCTTCATTTGGGCTTGGTGGCGGGGGCTCCTGCCCCTCGACCCCGCCCTGTATCGCGACAGGGAGCGCCCCGCCCAAGGCCGCTGCTCTAGACCTCAGCGGGGGCGCTGCCCCTTGACCCCACGAGGGGCGTTGCCCCCAGACCCCCACAAGGGGCGCTACCCCCAGACCCCTACGAGGGGCACTACCCCTCGATCCTGTTGGGGTGTTTCCCCCAAAACCTCATTAAAACTATAGGTCTAAGCATGTTATAGGCCAATGATGAATCATGATCATTAAACCTACAAAATACATATCCCCTGTTGCAAATCTTTGCATCTTTTGCAGTCAAAGCCATAATCAAGGATTATCTTGTTCCATACATTAGACATACGATATTGTATTTTGATTTTCATAACAAACTTTAAAACTATATGGCAGCAATGTAGCCTTTGGGCATTTTGATATAAGTTTATAAATTATAACTTGGAGGTTGTTTTATGATTTGTGTAATTGTATGTTAATTTTGAATGCGTATTGACTATTGACTTTGTGTATTGGCATAATGTTGAACACAAATGTTATATGTTAATGTTCTATAATGTGTATCATGCATGCCTTATTCATGTTATCTATTAAATATTTAAAATTTCCCTATATTTTTTAAATTTTCCCTATATTTTTATATAGCCGTCCCCTGCCGTCCCTAATTTTGGCCTCAAAAATCGGAAACTTGGGGACTCGTCCCGCCGTCCCCTGCCGTCCCCGTCCCGGAAACTTGGGGTAACCTTGCTAAATAGTAAATTACTAAATAATAAATGCCTAAAAACTAAACCCTAAAATTAAAGAACAAGCGGCGGTTTATAAATTTATAATATATGGTTTATAAGTTGTAACTTTATACGACTGAAGTTGCAGCCAGCAGCGGCTTCCAAAGAGGACGAGTTGCAAGCGATGGCTTCCAGACATATAATGCAGAGCGACGATGCCAAGACAAGGCTTGGTTCATCTTGCTGGTTTTGTTGGACACAAAGTAAATTGTGATCTGCATTGAGGGCCCCAGACAATGCAGTGAGACGACGCTGAGAGAGAAGAATCGAAGTTTCTTCAGCTTCAATATTTGTTTGCGGCCTCACAAGGTCCATCTTTAACCATAAATGTTTTTAATCTTTAACCATAAACATTCCAAAAATGAAATGCAGTTGCAGAAAAACTGCGTGCAATCACAGATGGCTGAATCTCAAACATCGATGCCATTTTTTCCAAAAAAAAAAAAAACCCTAAAAAAAATGCTTTATGAGTTTATAAATAAAAAAATCTGACAATACGAATTTATTTCGAATTTGAATGAATTTTTTTTTTTTTAATTCGACGAATTTCAAATTTCAAATTGATTCCGAATGCGGTGACTTAGTGTATATATAGTCATGTATATATATATACACACATATATATACATACATACATATGTATCATCATACATGTTTATACATATCTAATAGTGGGGATAGAAGTAGTCCTCAATGGGCCCCATAGTGAAGCACTTTAATATCCACTTGCAAAACACCTTTTATCCATAAAGTATGCAAAGTGACAAATCATGTGATGCCACATAAGCGCACCAATAAAACATGACTTAGTGCACCACTATCGGTCTCACTTTTTTTTTGGCCTTTTTGGATGCCTCAACAAAAAGCATGCTGATGTGCCATCATATTTGATGATGTGGCCCTAAAACGAAATATAGAAGCACATGAGTTGCCAAATAAACTGTTGTACAGAATTGGGAGTGATTTGAAATTTCCACGTAGGATTTTGAGAAACGCGAAGTTAGGGTGCTCCACTATAGGCCTCTCTCCCCTATACATACATACGTACATACATATACATATATATATATATATATACATGAGTTGCCAAATAAACTGTTGTACAGAATTGGTAGTGATTTGAAATTTCCACGTAGGATTTTGAGAAACGCGAAGTTAGGGTGCTCCACTATAGGCCTCTCTCCCCTATATATATATATATATATATATATATATATATATACGTATATATATACATTTCGATATCCACATGCATCTAGAAAGACACCCACATAAAGAATGAGACAAACATATTTACACACATGCATGCATATAGAAATGCAAATACATAAACAATCATTGGAGTAAATGTTTGGATAATGTACTTTTGTATTAACCTAGACTTAGGTAATTAGAGGAATTTTGAGCTTATAAATGAAAAAGATAAAAACCAAATATGGATTCAAATATAAAAGTAAAAACAACAAAATATGGTTCATTGCCTTAATGAGGTCTAAATGACCTCACCTGAAACGAATAGTGACATTGTCCTCCTTCTATGCAATGTGTGTACATCATCCTCCTTTTACGCAATGTGTGTACATCATCCTCCTTTGCTTTCAACTATGTTTTCCTGCAATGCATTGCATGATATAAATAACTCAATGGCAATCATGATATCAGTTGAATTGAATTTTCTCTTTAAGTTATATTTCTTAACTCCTTATTTTATGAACTGAATTCAAAGTCTTCTCTCAACCATTTTCATGGAATGGATAACCAGAAAATATATATCTTATCAATTTTTGTACATAAATATTGCAGAGAAAATCACATTCCGTGAAAGATATGGTGCGGATACACACCTTTATAACAAATAGATACATAAAATTTCATCCAAACTGTAGCTTCAAGTGTCATGCTAATCTAGCTCAAACTGGATGCATCAAACAACTCAAAAAAAACATTGGTCCGATACTCATGCTTTTGCTGCTGCAAAACGCTGATATTCATCAGATACTGAAGACAGACACCAATTCAGATCCCTCTCTCTGCCAAAAGGATTATGATGTGTGTATGCACACATACTTGCATCTATATACATTCTATATTTCAATTATATGAAAAATATGTATGAGCTTACTTTTCAATTGAGAATCACACATCATGATCCAGGTTATTGCTTGGTAAAATTTTAAATGGTTTTTATCATTTATCATAAAGCAGACTTATCAAAATAGCATTCAATCTCTTCAGAAGAATTTTGATGATATTCTAACCTGGATCTTGACATAGCTAGTGCATGTTACCTGGTCGAAAGCTCCAACTATTATGAAAAAGGTTAATCGAAAGTGGGTGAGCTTACTAGGGGATCAGTAAAGGTATTTCCCTGGCAGCTTTTCCATAATCAATACTCTAAAGCAATGAATTGATTTAGAGTCGTTGTTTATATGCACATATCCTTTTGATTCATTATCTATTGGAATCAACCAGGCCTAATTGATTATAATTCAAAGCTTGTTCAGCTCGGCATAAATGAAAAAATAACTTTAAGACTGACAACCTAAAACCCAAACGTAAAAAGAATGTCCCCTCTCTTAAACATGGTGTTTTCAAAGTGAACTGCAAAACACACAGGAAAATACGAAAAAGAAAAATTTAATGAAAGTTACAAATATCAAAATAAACTAAATGCTAATCATGGTAATCCAAAGGTGATTTAGCTCACCATTAATGAACTAATAAATCATATATAAATTTCCAGATAGCTTCATATAGACCATTTGGGTTCTAATTATGATTGAAATAAAGATAGAAAGAAAAAAACAAAACTAATTGTTAGGCATTTGAGGATTATAATTTCGAAGAACTCAGATTCAGGTTGGAATTTCACTCTATTCCAATTAATTTATTGGATACTTGGGGTATGTGATTTTCAGACAACCCATTTGAGTTCTAATTATTATTGAAAAAACTGCTTGAAAAAGATCTTGGGTACATGGGTTTCTTGTTAAAATTCAAACCCAAGCATTGAACTGTCAGCTGCATGAATACAAGAGACATGATCCAAACAATGAAATGCAAAAATTTTTCTTAAAAACAAATTAAGTAAAATAATAACAATTATAATTCATACATATGCAACCTATAATATTTTTCTAAAAAGAGTTGAGTGTATACATGATTGAACCAAGTTGCAAAGTCTCCAGAAATGGGAAGTTCAGTGAATTGGGAAATCCAGACCTGTAAATACCCTTCTCATTGAAAAATTTAATGGTGGAACAAACAAAGATCTAATCAATAATAGAAAATTAAAAAAATAAAAGCTAAAACTAAATATAAATATATACACTCCACATTCAAAAAGAAAAAGAACATCTATCCTTCACTTTCCCCTGCAGCATCATCTATCCTTGTCATTTCATCATATAAAAAACAAGTTTGAAAAACTTTTCCATATACCCTACTGGCCAGAGCAAATACTCATTCTAGATGCCCAAAGGTGATTAAATTTAGTTTACACAGTTCACACGGATTTGTGATTCATTGAGCAATTAATTGTAATCCATGGGTTAAAGGGGTTTGCCTTTCTACAAAGTCACTGCTGCCAGGCTTTGAACTTGAGTACCACTGGTGATTAAATTGAGTTTTCACAGTTCACACGGATTTGTGATTCATTGAGCAATTAATTGCAATCCATGGGTTAAAGGGGTTGCCTTTCCACAAAGTCACTGCTGCCAGGCTTTGAACTTGAGTACCTCCCCATTAAAAAATATAAAATTCAATGAACAAACGGAACCTCACAATCTTGTAGGCAAAAAAGAAATGCAGTTCACAATTTAAAAAATAAAAACACTAAGCCCAAACCCCAAACCCACATCGCGAAACCCCAGACTCCGGTCCTTACTAAGTCCCAAATGGCAAACGCCGAACCCTAAGCTACCCTAAAAATCCTTACGCTAAGGCTAACATAAAATTACAATACCATAATTACTAAGGCAATGCTATCATAAAAATAGAGTATCCACATTCTTAATTTCTTGACAATCTCATAGCATGTCTAGAAACAACCCTGCTGAGGCCAGAAAATTGCAAAATTGCAAGCAGTCGTAATTGCTAGGTGGGCTATAATATATATTAACCAATACTAAAACTGCAAACAAAAGAAAAAACTTATCATTTTTTCGGAGGTGTAGTTTGCCTATTGAGCCGGCCGAGATTTCAGCTTCGCGTGGCCTCGAACTCTGGTTGTAATCCTATATTGCTTATTCCTGCCAATGCCGACCTGCAATAGCTGAACATATATAGAAATGTATTCAGAGGGGTTGTGTGTTTAAGCAGAACGGGTGACACAGAGTATGATGAAAGAGGGCACGGAGGAGATGAAAGGGATTTGCAGCAACGTGAAGACAACGAAGAGTAGGTATATGTGGCTGCCCTACACAGCATACTCCACCATTTGTCCATAAACCCTATGCAGGTGATACATGTGAAGCCACGTTTGGCTGTTGGGAAAATTGATCGACACAACTACAAAATGCGGTCGGTAGGTCAAAATTTCTAGAATATTAGATATAAAAAGGTACAATATTACAGCTAGGAGACATTTCTAGAATATTAGATATAAAAAGGTGCAATATTACAGCTAGGAGACTAGAATGTTACAGGTATTAGTGTACAACAATAGGTCTTCTAAACTAGCTGCTGTGCGATGGGTCTACAAATATTTATGAGATCTGTCCTTTATATTTGATAGTAAAATAGAACTAGCATATCTATTTTTGGATAAAATCTATATAAATAATGTTGAAAGATATATTTTTACAAATGACGTCGAGAGGCCTTTAAAGTGGCATCCATCAAAAATCAAAATTTTCTATAAGGAAAAACTCTTCAGTAAGAAGTTGAGGTTCAAATGACATGCAACTATAACGTGACCTATCTAATACAATGAAAGGCATTTATAAAATACTTTTTACATCTACACTAACTTTTCTTTATTGTGAATGCAGCAACAACAGGAAGGCTCCAATATGGCGACAGCTAGGGTTTGCTTGCATTGCACTTGCCTTGAGCTCTAAGTTCGCAAAGGAGATTCACATGGGTGCACTGGAGGTAGGAAGAGTGTCAATCCTTTTCCAAATTGCAACATTTTATTGCAGATTAAAAAATGTTTATGAGCAATTATGTTTTTTTTTTTTTGTGTTGGGAGATTGCAATAGGGACGAGTATGATAACCATGGAGGCCGCAGTTCGAAGACCCTGGCACAGGGGGGTAGGATCACAAGGTTTTAATTTATTTTTTTGTGTGTTTATTTTAGACCTAGCGATTTTCCCTGGGTAACTGAGTAGAGGGTTGACCCTCATGAGGGCTCGTGACCTCATGCGCTTCCTCCATAAGTTGTGGCCCTTTGCGAATTATGTGTTTTATTTCAACTGTTGATTTGAATGACTTGGCATTTCATGGCATTTGCTATTATCATCGTGAAGAAGAGGCAGAGATATGGCGTGGCAGGCAGGAGTATTTTAAGTTTAAGCATTTTATTAATCCTTCTAATCCTACACATAATTGAAAGGGCATGAGCACTGCATTGTTTTCTCTCTTTTTTTCTTGCAATATTTACTTAAGTGATTTGAATGTTGGTATTTTGATTGTTGCTTAGCAGGGTCAGTTTGAGAAGGGGAGCGAGCTTATTTGCTTTCCCAAATTTACAATTATTATTATTTGTGCAGATTTTTCAAAGGTGGCGGTTGGCTTTCACTCAAACTTTCCTCCACACACAATAGTTGAAGGTGTATGCCAGGTGCAACGAGGATTGGGCGACTATAAGGAACAATTTATGAATGTGTTAAATACTTTCACTAGATTACTGTATTTTGTCCTCATCCTATAGAGGCTCTTAAATCAAGTGCAAGGATTTTAGGGCTTTGATCGGTGTATATTGTGAGAGCTTCTTTTCCATGGGATTGGTTTTGTTGTTTGTTGAATTTGAACGTTGCGTGTTGTTGTTGTTTGAAGGCCAATCAATTAATTGCCCATTGTTTTGAAGATATTAATGGTAATTGCTCTAGTTTCAATACTTGCTATGCAGTTTGTCTTGGGGGTCTAGTTTGAGATTGACTGCCTTCCAATGAAATTAGAGAGTGAAATATGTTTCAATATACTAGGAAAATTTGAGTATTTGTCAGAAGTAGAGTATTTTCTAAAGGCTATATTTTCCAAATTGAAGTTTTGATTCGTTGCTTAGCAAATTTGTGTAAAAATTGTTTTCTTTATTAGATGAATATTTTGTAAGTTTTAAGTAGATTTCCCTATAAACTGAATATGTCGTAAGTTTTAAGTAGATTTTTTTCTAAAATGAATGTAGATTTTCCTATAATATGAATATGCAGTAAATTTCGTTTCATAATTATCAATGCTTTGTATGAAAATTCCCTTTCTTAATTTTTTTTGGTTGGAATGGATTTACAAAATTTTAATTATTATGCTATTGGTTTAGATGTATGATTACTTATCATGTTGTAAGGGAAGAGATGTCGATTTCAATGAAATCCAGTTGTTTATACAAAAAAATATAAATATTGAATCACCAATCCCACTTAGAAGTTTTTACAAATAGAAATTAGCTATAATGATTTTGATAATATAATATGATGAATAGAGATTAGGTAAGTTGATTTTAAACTTGTAGAATTCCCTCCATCCATAGCACTTGCAGCTTGATATTGACATATACATTGTCATCCATCAATGTGAGCAAAGGCCAAATAGAAAAAATAGCTATAGTGATTTTGATATTTGACAATGTCATATAAAAGATATAAATTAGCTGAAAATAGGTGCCTCAAGAAGAATAACTCTCGACGTATTTTATATATATTAATATTTAATATATGTATGCTAGTTTATATCTTATCTTATAATAATCTATATAAATGACGTTGAGAGATATTTTTTTGAACACATGGATTCTTGTGAGTATTTATGAATAATGAAATAGTAAAATTGAATATTATCTAATATTAATATTATTTTATATGTACATAAATATTTGTATTTTCCTTTTATAATTATCTAACTATTTAATTTGAAAATAATTTATTAAAAGAAAATATTATACTAAATTTATTCTATAAAAATTATGATTCACAATATATAAATTTAAAATTTAAAGATATTTCTAATGTTTGGATTTTAAACAAACTTTTATTTTTCTTTGTCTAAAAATTAATTGCATTACGAATATTCCATTAGCTTTTATATTTTTTTCATTTATGCCCCTCGACCTGCTTTCCTCTTCTCTTGCGGAGTAGGGGACGTGTTTATTGCAAAGTGAGCTACGGCTGGAGGTGGCATTCTTTCAACAATTCACGTGCCTTGTCTGCACTTCCATATTTTGCTACAGGGCTAAGTAATTGGAATTTCTACAATGCAACATTATTTAGATTTTTTTCTTAGACTGCAAGAATCAGGTAGCACAACCCCCTATAAATTGCAATGCACCCAGTGGTAAACTTTTTAACATGACCGGCGATGTTGGCACGACATGCCCTCTAGTACCACAGGAGTGGGGGAGATTAGACCTCGTGACCAACCTCCTGTAATAGGAAAGATTTAGCCAACCAAGCTAGGCCCTCCACCCCATTTAGATATTTTAGATATTTTCTTTTGACAACAAAACATTATTGAGATATTTTCTTTGAAGGGTTTTCTTTTTTGACTCTGCTCACCAATTTCAAAGGAGTAGATATAATATTGCAGATGTAGTTTGGTTGGCTATATAATCTTAATTTACCAAGTTGCTTTTCAATAGAAGCAATAGTTAGTTGCTACTTTCTTGGTTCGTAGACTACTCATGGTGGATAGGTTCACTATTAGATGCTTCTGTAAAAAAGCAAAAGGAAATCATAACCATTATTCACAGTCTTGGAACTTCAATTATTTTGCTCATCATTATATTTCTTATTTATTAAAATGTAACAATAGACCTCCCTAGGAAGACTTAATACGTCTTGCTTTATTTTTCAAAGCTTTTCATGGGCTTCGAATTGAAATCTTGAGCATTGCTTTGTTTATTTCCCATTTTATTTTTTATCACTTCAAAACTCACAAATGTCAGTTTTGAGCCCATCTTCATTGTAGGGCATAGTTTAGATACGCCTTTTATATTACTAAAATTAAACCCTAAAGATTTTTCTTTTTATTTGTTATTTTTTGTTTCAGAATGGCAATGGTTGTTAACAATTAATTGCTTTTACCAGCGATATTGGATAAATTTTGCATTTCATGTAGATGTTGCTTTCCAGGGTATTTTCAAATTGGGTTGCTCATTACAATTTTATTTCTGAAGTATAATATTTATGCTAGAGACATTTTTATTTATGTTTGTCTCATTAGCATTTATTTTATTTTAAATTTGGAACTTTTTTCCCCTAAACATTATGACTAAATTAGTCGATAATTGTTTTAATTCTGGCCTTTTTTTTGGTAGATCCCAAAATCGAAAAGGCCGTGATTTCAACATTTTTTTAGTGTTGGGAGTTTTATGGTAAAAAATGGTTGGCAAAATTGCACCTGAGTGTCAAGTAAGGATATTTATGGATCCTTGCTTGGGCTATGAAGCCTGCTAGTGTCTAAACAAATTATTCCACTTTGCCTCTCATTATTCATGTCGTGCATCAACCATAATTCATATTCTTAATACATTTCATGATTGTAATGAGGATTTCATTCTATTTATGCACTTGATTTCAGAATCAGTAAAAGCATACTAATTCCTAAATAAAAATACATTTCTAGTAACTACCTCAGAGGGAGCCTTTTCTGAAATAGTTTCACTAACAAACTTGCTTTCCTCTGTCACAGTTTTCTCAACAGGCTTCTTCTCTAAGGGCTTGGGTAAGCTTGAGTACCTCTTCTCCATATCTTTCATAGGTTTTCCTTCATTATCTACCCACCAATAAATCAACATCAATCCATGCTTCAAATTGCAAATTGGCTATGTATGTTGTAATGAGGTCGCGGTATGATTAGTAGGAGCAAAGATGTCCTTCCAGAAACTCAGACTTAGTCAAGGTCTATAGCAACCTAGTCCTAGTTCTGTGGTGCTCAGTAGAGGAAGCAGTAGCTCATCTAGCATCCATTCCATTTCAAACCCCAAGATCAAGTAGTAGAGGTAGCTAGTGGCAGCAAAGCAAGGGGACATTCGAGTCAGCACCCCTTTCTTAAAAAAGAAAGGTCCTAGAATAAGGTAGATAAGGCCTCACCCAAATTGATATACATCCAAGAATCAGTTCACTCCATTGACTCGAAACCCAGGTGGAGGTAGCAGCATCACCTCTCACTAGAGCCAATTGATGTTTATCAGGTTGTTTGTATCAATAGGCGGTGATCAGTGGAGGCGGTTTGAAATCATAATGAATTTCTTTAAGCACATGCTATGAAGATTCTTACACGTCCAATTACTTATTCCCTCTCCTACACATGGACCATTACATCTTCCCTCGACAACTTTATGCTATGCGTCATACTACGTTTTTATGCACATAGGAAGGACATCCATTACCTAGTGGTGGTGTCAGTCTTTTTAGCGAAGTGGTTACACGAATAAAAAGCATGAGAGGTCAAAACTAATTGTTCATATTAAGTTTTGATGTACACGACAAAAATGTTGTTGTAGTGGAATGCCTTTCAGCATAATTATGAAATGCTTTGAAAAGCAATTTGAAATAATTGATTGTTTTGTGTGGAAAGATAGAATAAGAGTGCTTATTAATGATTATATAATGTTCATTAATAATATAATTTATAAAAAAAAAAATGATGAATAGGCAACTATCTATATTAATTAATAATATAAAAGTAAATATTCACAAAAAAAAAGTGGGTGGTAAAAAGGCACACCCTCAGAGTCAAATGGGCCATGCCCAAAAAAACTAAATGATCAAGTTTTTAATAAACATAACAAGAAAAAGGCCATTAGGCGGCCAAAGCAATGGCAACAGAGCCAGGAGGGTCTCTGTAATCCTTCTTCCACCAAACATCAATGGGGTTGGGAGTGACGTCAAGAGGAGGACCCCAACCATCATTAGTATCTTTATCTTCATCCTCGCGAAAAGGCAAGATTGTAAGAGCCAGCCACGAGAAACTTTTACCAAAGTTTGGCCAACCAAAACCAGAAGCAGGAGTATCATCAGAGGGCCACCCAGAGCTGCCACCACCACTCCCCGACGCACCGCCAGAGGGCCACCCCTAGCCAGCCTATGACAGAGGAGAACACATCTGCCGAGGAGGGCGAGAATCCCACTGGAGAGGAGGCTAAGAATGGGGACACACGGAACCGCTCTTTTGTCGGCCTCGAGAAGGTGACCAGCCACAGGAGGAAGAAGGCGAGGTGGGGAGCCGAGTAATAGTACACAAGGCATTGCCCCAATGGTCTAAGAGCACCTGAAGGTGAGCAACTTCAAGAGCCACTTTGTTGGCTTGCACCTGAATCTGTAATAACACATTAGAATAAATTATAGCTTTTGTATACAAAGAAACCTGACAATCCAATTCAGAATGAGCAAATATGCAGGCATTTCTGTCTTTATAGATATTGGATAGGATTTCCACCCTGAAAGTGTGCCAAAGCTGGGTATACTTAGTCGAGAATCTAGGCGAATCACCCAACAGAATCATATGCTAGGAGAACAGCTCTAACCTAAATGGCCAAAAGAAGTCATAAATCCAAGTCCAGTATTGTTGAGCTTTGGGAAAAAACTACAAAAGATTCTTAAAAGTCTCAACCTGCCCACAGAAAGGGCACCGAGGGTCATGGACCCCCAAGTGGACAAGCCGAGAGCCCATAAGCAAGCCTTGGAAAAGAACACACTAGGAAAAATGGGCTAACTTCGGCTCAACACTTGTAGACCAAGTGGCAGCGAATATTTTATGCCAAATAGGAGTGGGAGATTGAAGAACCCACCTCTGGTTCAAACTCTAGATCATAGGAAAATGGGGTGAAAGCCACCTGTAACCAAGCCTAGGCTTGAAGTTCCTGAAAGGAGTATCTAGGTACCACTTTTAGTCCTTCCACCAAGGTTTGAACCCCTAAATACCAATTTTATGACTCATCTTATTTGGAATAGCATTCACCAGACCATCAAAAGTAGCATGGTCTTGGTTTTGAAGCTTGTGCATGGCACGAAACTCGTCCCAGTGCATAATGCGCATGGTGGGTCTATGAAAAAACTATTGGAGGGTCTGGAAACCCTTCTTGTAAAATCTGAGAGCTTTAAGCTAGGGCACTTTAGCCAAAGGTTGATCATTGTGGGCAAAAAGAGGCAACCACCAGATGTTTTGTTGGTTAAGTGAAAGCCCAACACGAAAACCAGAGCCAGCCCACTGAAGTCAAGGTTTGACAGCCTCCCAGGCATGCCAAATGCTTTTGGTAATAGAAGTCCCAACAATTTGGACTAGCTCCTTCATGACCAGAAGGGTCTGAAAACCAATCCCCTTCCAAGTAGGTCTATGTAAAGGGACACCAAACTGAATACAATGGTAGAGAATTTTCCAGGCCTCATTCCTAGTAAGGGCACTGATAATCCATTTAACACACAAGGCAGTCCCTTACCTCTGGGTAGAGAGCAATCCCAAACCTCCAGAATCTCTGGGGAGACAGTAGAATTCCCAAGCAACACGATGAAACCCTCTATGGGTTTCAAAAGAGGCCCAAAGAAAGTCTTAGAGCAACTTCTCCAGTTTGTTATATGCAACCTTAGAAGGCGCCCAACAAGAGGAATAATAAACATGGGTGGCGGCCAAAACTTTCGAGCAGACTTGAAATTTCCCTACCAGAGACAGGGGCTTGGTGATTGAGTAAGCCAGCTTCTACTCAACCTGGGAGAGCACAACTTGCCATAGCTTAGTCGAGGATGCCTGAAAGGCAAAAGGAATGCCCAAGAACCAAAAAAATTATCTTGGCCCAATCGTCTTCCAATCATACTGCTAAAGCCAAGAAGGACAAGGCAAGACTGATTGTATGTAACAAAGAGTTTTGTGCCACTGAATGGCAGAACCAGAGGTGAGACAAAAAGTATTAAGGCAGTCAAGCACCGCTTGAATGTTCTCCTCTTCCTCCAAGAGAGTGAGGAAAGACTCATCAGCAAAATGGCCATTAACAAGCTGAGTCTAAGAGTTTGGCAATGAGATGCCTTTGACGCGCTATTGGCAAACCGCATTAGCCAAAAGATAACTAAAACCTTCAGCAACAAGCACATATAGAGAGGGAGTAAGTGGGCAACCTTGCCGAATGGAACGAAAGAGGCTAAAGGCAGAGGACTGGCGGCCATTAATGGTAATACAGGCCGAAGCGTCTACAAAGAGCATCTAAACAAACTGAATAAAATTGGGATGAAAACCCAAGGCTTGCAGCATAGCAAGGATAAACGGCCATTCAATGTGATCATAGGCTTTGGCAAAATCAATCTTGATAAACATGGATTTCTAATTGGAGCGTCGAGCCCATTCCATGCCTTCCCAAACAAAGATAATGTTATCTAAAATAAACCTAGATTTGATGAAACTAGTTTGTTATGGGCATACAATATGAGGTAAAAGATGGCGAATCTTTAAGGCAAGAGCTTCGGTGATGATTTTGTAGGAGACATTGAGAAGCATGATGGGCTACCAGTTACAAATGTCTTCGGGATCACCAGATTTAGGTATGAATTTAATATTGCCTTTGTTTATTAACTCCCCTAGAGAGTTAGCATGGAATGCTTCTAAATAAACATGATATAAGTCTAGGCCAACACAATCCCAGAGGGCCTTGTAGAATTCGCAAGGAAATCCATCAATCCCTAGAGCTTTATCATCAGCCATGGAGTGCACCACTTCTTTCAGATCATCATTGTTAACAATTGATCACAGTAATTTTTCTAGGCTGGAGAAAGCCTATGTGGCACGACAGCGAGGCAATCCTAGAGGGCTTGCTATTTCCCTGGTGTGGGGTCTTGAGTAGTGAACACTTTCTTGTAGTGACGCACGAAATCTTAGAGAATGTCAAGCAACTCTGAAAGCACCTATACGCCATTTTTAAATTTTTTAATGCCTGGGGAAGAGTGTCTAGCATTCAAAGCCAAAAAAACTCTTTGAAGGCACGATCACCAATTTTAAGCCAATGAAGATGTGCCTTGATTTGTGCACCTTTGGTGGCATAATTGTCAACAATTTGTTTTTTGTGCCTTAACTTTGCCACTCTAACTTGTAATGATGGGGAAAAGGGCTAGCCGCTAAAGCCTTAGTAGCTGAGCACAGATCGACAGTGGTATCTGCATAAGACCGCTAGAAAAAAATGGCCAGCTAGCGCCCATAAATGCTTAGAAATATAGTAGTGCGAGTGATAGCATCATTTCACCAAATAATCCGGCCTGTATGATGGGTTGGTCTGCATTCCAAATTCCAAACTCTACGAATGTGGGCTAGGGTAGGCTTGTGGTAGAGTAAAGATGTGTTAAGAAAAAATTGAGTCTTACACGTGCAAGGCTGTCGAAACTCCCATTCAATGCGAAAGAAAATGGGGAAGTGGTCTGACAAAGTCATATCCACTAACGGCTTAATCATAAGGGAAGAGTTGTCAAAAGAGAAAAAAATTGAGCTGAGATCATGGCACGATCGAGGCATTTAAAAATTATGTCAAAACTAGCCCTGTAATTACACCAAGTGTGCCAAAGAGAATGAGAATGGCGGCGGTTGATGTTGGGATCAAAAAGCCCCAATTTATTACGCATGTAGAACCACGCCTCTCTTTCACCAACTGCCCATCTGAAAGGCAAGGTGCCATCTTTGTCATACACCATCTCAACCATATTGAAATCCCCACATAAAAGCTAGGTAGCAATAGGCAATGAGTCAGCAATCCATTGCCAAAGCACAAAGCGTTCCACAGCATCATTAGGGGCATAAACATTAATAATCCCAAAAGAATGATTATCAATGTTAAGAATAATTTAGACAAGCTGATGAGTGGGATCAGACCCATGGTCGACCACATAAGAGTGCCATTGTGGGGACAAAAGAGTGACAGCTCTGCCATGCCCAGGTTCATGAGCAGTGCAAAACATGGAACTGGCTAGCCAAATAGAGCGACAAGCTGAGGCAAGCAAAAAACCAGAAATTTTAACTTCTTGGAGGCAAAGCACTTTAATACCAGATAATTTATGCAAGGTATCTCTAATAGCATACTTTCTGGAGAGGTCTGTTAGACCTCGAACATTCCATGAAAGGAAGTTCATGGATGAAACGTGTCCATATCATCAGAATCTGATTCCTCTTCATTCAAAGAAGAGAAACGATTCTGCAAAAAAATCTGGATAGAAGGAGAGGAAATTCTCCACTTCTCTTGAACATATTCCCCTTCTTCCTGGGAGGAGAAGGGTTGAGAACGCCTCTGGGCTCCCAAAATGGGAGCATAAACACTCAATTGTGCCATCATAATAACAACAGGCTTAGGCATGGTCTTAGGCCAAGGCTGCAGAGGCACACTATCATCCTTTGCTGGAGCTGTCGTCCCCTTTGTCGAAGGGTTTGGAACAATTTTCACTAGTTTAGCGGCTTTGGAAGCTGACCCAGAACTAGTAGACTTGTTATTGCTTGCCAGCAGAAGAATTTGCTTGACGAGGCTGCTCAACACCTCATGGCGGAGAAGGTGTACAAGGCACTGCCAAAGAGCAGTCCTTAATCTTGTGGTTTGCGGACTGACACCAATAACAAGTGTTAGGCAGATTGAAATAAGTGACCTTCTAGGTGTGTCAGAGAGCTCCTATTTGGATATCAATGGAGTCTTTCAAGTCATGGGAAAGGTCCACTTCCACAGAAACCCTTTTCTGGGGATGGGCCTGAAAAAACCTATCTGGCTCAACATAAATAACCCTCCCCAACAAGGATGCAATATGATTCAAAAAGGGCACACAAGGCAAAGGGAGACTAGGAAACTCAATCCAAACTGGGACCTGGAGTTTAGTCTCATCTGAGACAGCAAAATCATGGGTCCATGCCTGGAAAACCATTAAGGAAGACCGGACATACCAAGGACCATGGCTTAAGATGGCCTGTACATGACTAACCTCTGAAAAGCAAAACAAAAAAAAACCCTTGGTCAAGTTTTGGACCATATCAAGGCAGACCCCATGAGGGACCTAGGCCTTGCTAACCCATTTCTTAAGCACACTTTTAGGGGGAGTCCTCCCAACAAAATACCCAACAAGGGTGTGACTTTCAAGCCATTGACAAGCAAAATCAAACTTTGGTAAAGGTAAAACCACATCAGCAGGAGAGTCAGAATGCATGTCTCGTGAAAAACTTTTGGAACAAATTTTCGGAGGCTCTTGTTCAGAGGGGGGGCCATTGAACAAAGTCGTCGAACCGCCAACACCAACATGAACTGTTGGGTTAGAGTCGGTTGAAGGCATATTAAAACACAAAAATTGCACTAAATGCGGTCATACACATAGAAAAAGAGGCAATTCCTACACTGTAAGCACAGTATGACGCAAGAGGGGCCAAGGATGACCATAGACACCACAAAACTTTAGCAGAGCTCCATAATTTATAAATTTTGAATATTAGTGAAAATTTAAAAACAATATTTATTTCTTTTTTTTATTTGTATAAAGTGTAATGATTATTTTAATAAGTTAAATTAGTGTATTTAAATTTGTCTTCTAAAATACAATAGTTTTTTTATTTGTAAAATATAATAATTTGTTTTTTTTTTACTTTTATAATATGAATGTGAAGCATATTTTTTAGTGGAAATATAGAAAGAATGTATGATTCTTTGCTTTCTTTCTTTTTTTCTTTGATTATTTTATATTAGGTTCATCGAATGGTTAGATCTTTTTCAATAGTTTTACATCATTCTAACACATTTTCAACTATTGATGCCTTTATAATATGATTTATACACTTTGAATATTATTGGAAAAATAGAAACAATATATAATTCTTTATTTTTTTTCCTTATATAAAATGCAATGATTAATTAGATAAGGTAAATTTGGTGTAGTAAAATATAATAAATTATTATTTTAATTTGTAAAACATAATAATTATGTTTTTTTTTCATCTTTAATATGAATGTAAAACATATTTTCTAGTGGAAATGTAGAAATAATATTGATTATTTGCTTTCTTTCTTCGTATAAAGTGTTTTATTTTTTATTATTATTTTTATTTATTTTATATTGGGTTCATCGAAATCTTTTCAATGGTCAACCATCATTCTACCACATTCTCAATTGTTGATCATTAAAGTCAACCCATAATGTTTATATAGGGAATGCCTTCGACGTAATAATATTTTAGGTTATAAGGTGTAGAATTTTAGGATTAAGATTTATTATTTTAGGTTATAAATGAAATAAGTTAAAGATTAATTATAATAATTTATAATCTATTGTGTAACAAATTAGGTTAGGTATTGATATTATAGAAGAAGATAAAGCAATTTAAAAGTTGTCATAAAAAATATAGAGTAGATTTGAAATAGGTTTAGTAAAAAATGTGTTGTATACAAATCATTTTTAAAATAAAAGTATGTTATTTTGTCCAAAGCGATTTGAATGGCCTTTCATCTTGGCTATGCTTTATGCACTAGGATTTGGCCCAAATTTCATACAGTCTGTGAAAATGTTGTTCTCCAAAGCTTTGGCTTGCATCACAATTAATGGCTGCCAGTCCTAATCCTTCAATCTATTTCGCTCCATACGTCAAGGCTGCCCACTTGCCCCCTCACTTTATGTGCTAGTTGCTGAGGGGTTTGGCTATCTTCTTGCTCACTCTGCTCCCTAGGGGCTTGTTTGGGGAATTTCTTTGCCTAACTTGGCAACTCAACTGGTCAATGGCCACTATGCTAATGATTTCTTCTTTATCTTGGGAAGCTTTTCGTGCCTAGTTTGGCTTATAGAACCATGACCATGAAACTTTCGACAGTTTGGTGAATGTCATTCCAACTAATATGCTTCATAAAGTGGGCATCCACTCCACTAAGCCTTAGTGGAAAGAATAGAAATGGTTTCCAGACATCTCATTTAGAAATTACAAGCCTCGACTTGGTTATCAATGGCTCTCACCTAATTTTTTGATGATTGACAACTTGAACCAAAGGCACAACATCTCCAGTCCTCAGTGTTTGTTTGTTTGCTATGTGGTTTGCCATTATTGAGCCCAAGTTCACCCACTTTCCTTGGTGTATTATTTTTCAAGGCTTATCGATGGGGTCTCGACTTTCTCACTTGGGGGTTTAGGACCCTCATTTCCCTTTTTGTGGGTAGGTTGAGTCCTTTAAGCATCTCTTCTAGTTTTGCACCAAAGCTCAACAGTTGTGGAATTGGATTCATGATTTCTTTTGGCCATTTCAACCAAAGCCTTTTTATTGACATATGATTTTGTTGGGGGACTCTCCTAGGCTCCCTACTAAGTATACCTAGATTTGGCACACTTTCAAGATGGAAATCCTCTTCAATATTTGGAAAGATAGAAATGCTTGCATTTTTCTTATAGCCAGATTGATAAATATGTTTCTTTATATTCTAAAGCTATTGTTTGATCTAATGTTTTTTGCATATTCAAATGCAAATAAACAAAGTTTCGCTTGAAGTTGCTCAACTTCAGGATCTCTTGGACCACTGGGGTAATGCACCTTGCACTATGGCTCATGTGTCTCCCTCTCCCACTTCCTCCCAGGGTCGATCACCTTCACAAGGCTGGTGGAGAAGTGGCTTCACTCGAGATTCTCGCCCCCATTCTCAAGCCCCTCCTCGTCACAATTCTTTCCCTCATAGGCAGTCGCCTTCTCCTCCTTCACGAGTTGACCTGGGCTGGCCTACTGGAGGAGCATCAGGGGGTGGAAGCAAAGCTTCCAAGTGGCCTTCTAGTGGTGCTTTTGGAGGCGATTTTGGTTGGCCTATTAATACCTCTAAATGGCTTCTGCATTTGGTTTTGGTGATTTCTCCATGTCATGAAGACACATATAAAGATAAAGATGATGATGGTTGGGCTCCCCCTGATGTCACTCCAGACCCTGATGTTGTATGGGGAAATTTGAATGATAAGGACCCACCACCCTTGTTATGGCCGCTTAATGGCCCTTTTATTTTTTTGTTATTGTAATGCTTTCTAATTTCTAGGCGTGGCCCAAGACTCTTTGATTTTCTAGGTTATACCCATGTGACTCTCGAGGTGTGCCTTCTTACCACCCACCTTTTTTTTGTGAATATGTGTATTTTTTTCTTTTATTAATATAGATATAGACGCTTATTCATTAAAAAAAAACATTGGGATCACTTAAGTTTTTAATAAGTTATACTTAGAAGAAAAATATGAAAATATCTTTATAAAAAATGGTATTGTAGTATTCAACTACTATATATTTTTAGATTAAGTTTTGGTCGAATCTTTAAAAAGTCAATTTTAGGACACTTTGTGTGAAACATGCTATTTTGATGAGTTGTGTTATGAATCACACCTTCAAACATTAGTTGTAGATAAATAAGAGCCCACTTTACATTTCTTAAAAAAATGGAGGTCTTACAATATTCCATGTAATAGCTACATGTTGACGAAGTTAGCTTGCATGACTACTGACCCCTCTCCCCTAGTAGTTATTTTTTAAAATATCTAGTTTAATTTATAGTGGAATAAACAAGGATAACATTTACTTCAAGTAAAATAATTAATTAATTTTATTACTTAAATCTTATTTAATTTTAATATTAGTTTATTTCATTAGTCAATCTAATTTAGAGAGGTAAAGTTAATATTTATTTTATAAATAATTGAAATTAGTTTTAATACATGTTATTTCAAACAATGATAGTAAAAAATTAAATAAATAAATAATGTAATTAATTTAGATTCCAAATGAAGTATAATTTTTAAAGTATTTAGTATTAAATTATTTTCAAACATAATATTGAATAGGTAATTAGTATCAAATTTACATTTAGAGACAACTAGAGTCAATGTGTAACTAATTCTCAAAATATCTTCAAAAAATTAATAAAAATAGTTAAAATTACATCAATTATTAAAATTATCGGATGTCTCCGAAGAGACAAGGGTGCAACACCGGGACTTCCCGGGAGGTCACCCATCCCAGTACTACTCCGGCCCAAGCGCGCTTAACTGCGGAGTTTTGATGGGAACCGGTGCACTAACGCTGGTATGATCGCACCCAGTTGGCTGACCTTTTTGAGCATGACAGATTAATTGAGTGGGAGGCTCTCAGCAGCAAGTTTGACCTGCCCGCTTCCCAGAAGAAGACTTACAATCTGATCCGCAAGGTCTCCAGTAATCTCCCGACCTCCTGTCATGTTGACTCCCACAGGTTTTTATGCATCAAATGGCCTGATGGGACCGTTCTTAACAAAATCAAAGCCAAAAACATCTACAACACTATTGGGCACTCTGAGGCCGTTATAGACCACATTAACAAAGTCTGGTACTTATCTCTTGATACCCGTGCGTGGAAGAACATATTTGACATTCTGTGGAAAGGGCCTATTGAACCCAAGATTAAATGTTTTAACTGGCTGGTCATTCTTGATAGACTCCCTATCAGAAAAGATCCCCTTGGTACTGATATTTGTCCCATGTGCAGGTTACCTGAAACTGGTAGACACATTCTTTTGGACTGCATGTTTGCTAAAGAGATTTGGCATTTATTTGGCATTTTGTATCCTTCTTTTATTAACAGCTTTGAGATTATTACCGGATATATTGTTGGTTTGAAAAAAGATACTAATTTATTTTGGAAAATCCTCTCCTCTGTGATTTTGTGGCAAATCTGGAAGTGTAGAAATGAAGAGAGGTTTCAGAATAATCCCAGAATTCTTACTGAGTCTTTTCGAAAACTCATCTACCTTAAAAATTTTTTGCAGGTCCGCACCACCATGTTGATTGAAAAAGAGAAGCTCAAGAGGTTCCTCAAGAATGGCTCCGCCACGTTCTTCATTTACGAGATGCAAGGTGGTTATGCCTGGCGGCAAACTATGGACGATCTGCAACTTTTTGAGAAAACGTGCAAGATCCTGATCCAAGAAGTGAAGAACAACAGGAAAGTCAATAAGGAGCAGGTCCTCATGTTGGCCCAGATTCAGGAAACCAAACACATCGTTTGGATGGAAGGCGCCTTGGGCTGGGTGGCTTGGGTTGATACCATCGATGACACCGTTCCCTAGTATTTGCTATGTTCTGTAACAACTTATATATGTACTGTGCGTAGTTGTATTTAATTTTTTGTATTGTTGTTCTCTGGTGCTCTTGATGTGAGGCTTGGCCTCCCTTGAGCCTTACTCTTCGGTGCCCCCTCGGGGCCTTTGTTTTTGATCTCTCTATATTTAATACAAAAATTATTAAAATTAAATTTATTTTCTCAAATTTTAGAAATTAGATTAATCTTTTAAAATATATAATATTGAATTATTGACATGATGAAATAGTTAAACATTATTTGCAAAGTAATTAGTGTCATCATAATGTTAATAGATAGGGTATTAAGATGGTATTATAAAAATAAATCTTCAAATTTAATAAGTTATATCATTCTTATCTAGAAAAGAATATTTGAAAATAGCTATTTAGTTTCCAATAAACAATTCGTAATAGTAAGATTTAATTCAAAGATATTTTATACTAATGAAGAATAATTTGCAAAGTAATTGTTATTAAGAATAATTAGTGTTAAGTTAGCATTAATTATTGCTCAAATATAACTAATGAGAGGAGAAATTAAATTTTTTTATTTTATTTTTTTAAGATAATTTCAAATTATTGGCTTAGTAATAAAAGTAGATTTCAAAAGATAAGGTCTAACTTATCCAAGGGAAATTGAATTGGTCAAGTCTATTAATAGTTAAATTTATATTAAATAGGTAATTTTGGAGAAATTAGTATAGTTGAATCTATTAGTTTAATTATTTAATAGTTAAGCTACATATATTTCATAAAAGCGATTTTCATGAATTTATTAACACTTATAATTAGTTAGATTTGCATTATAAATTGAATATTAATTATGTTATATTGTATAGTTTTAAACTATTTAAAAGTATCTAGTTTGCATTATAAATTGAATAGAATAGTTAGATTAGTTATTTTTTTATGCAAAGTAATCTTAAAAAGATTATAGTCTATTATTCTTCAAATGCATTAGTTTACAGAGTTCTCTATGTTTTGCATAAGTGAAAGAAGAATATAATATGCTACTAATATTAATAAATGGTACGTTCTTTGTTTCGCATAACATAATACTCCCAAGCTATAATGTTCTCATTAATGACAAGGGTACATACGCCATCCTCGACTCTAGGAAAATTCACCACCAACAATTCATCGACAGAAAATTCTGTTAGAATTGTGAAACAAGCACAAAACCACGAGCCACAGGATCAAGCAACAAATAAATACACCTTCCATGCAAGAGATCTGCAAACAATATATGCAATATTCATCAACAAAAAAAAGCTACAGAAGAGACTTTCAAGAAGATATGAAAGCTCCAAATAATATCTGAGAGTGAATAATTACAAAGAGATCAATCCTTAAGAAAGGAGATCAAAACCCTAAAGTGAACCCTAGGAAGAGGATTAAATTAGCATGTGACAAGTGTCAAGATCATAATGAACAAGATGACATGACTAATTTAATAATGTAAAAATAAAGATCCATAAGTTTAGCTTAAGTGAAATAAAGTAAAAGTGACTTAATTAATTAATTAATATGATTAAATCAAGTAAACAACCTATTACTCTAACACCCCCCTTAAGATGAACTTAGGGAGAAGCTAAAAAACTAAGGACAAAAAGCATGAATGCAAAGATGGGTCCCGACAAACAAGGCCAAATGAGGCACCCATGTACAAATGTAAAAGATCTCTCACAATAGGAGAAAAGGAGAAAACCTCATGGGAAAAACTCCTCTCCAAAAGAGCGAAATACATGTGAAGGACTAAGAAGCCTCCAAACAAGAGTGAAGGACGAAGAAGCTTCCAATCAAGAAGAAATTGTCCCAAAAGATGGGAACAAAGAATGAATATGGAAAACACCACTGAAGCATGAAGAAGCTACAAATACTATCATAGAATGACTATTGAAATGCTGAAAGAAAAAACCTCTTTGAAACAAATGATGATCAGGATCAAGTAGACAAGAATCTGCATGAGTTCCCTCAATGAAACTACTCAAATCCGATGGCAAACCAAGGCAAAACATCTAGTACTCAAAGATACAAATGGCACAAGTACCAATAGTCTGAAAAATTGATCAAGTGAAAATGGAAGGTCACCTCGAGAAATAGGAATGCAAGAGTGTCCATATGGTAAGTACTCTATCTCACTGAAATGCATGGGTAATCAGCTGCTGCATCTACCTAGTACATAGGAACAAATACTATATACATAGCTCACTCCAACGCGAAACCAAGGAAGCAATAGCACCAACAGTAAAAAACCCCCCCTTAATGTTGAAAAGGGAGAGGCGTGATAGGTACACTAAAATTGAATTCCTAAAAGTAGTGCATGAAGAGGAATCAAGAACATCTGAAGGTGCAGTCATGAAAGTACAAGCAGATATAAAGGATGTGAAAAAAAAATTCACATATGCATGAGAAAGGTATGAAGGGAAAAAAGGTAAACATCAACCCCCATGGAAATTTATATCATAGTGTGAGTACAACAAGGCACAAAGTGATGTGCAAGAATCATAATACTTACACATACGAAGTTGAGGCACTTTATTTCAGTGTGTTTACAAATGATAAATACATGCAATGTGAGTCCATAAGGTCCAAAAAGGACAACAACTAAGAAGAAGGATTTCTAGAAAAAAAAAATTAAATCTAGAAACCACTTGCAACATTGTAAAGAGCTTGGAACAAGCTTTTTGACGATATCTTGTTTGCCCATTTTTGACATCGTATGCAAAACTTATGTCAAAAACACTGAAGGTAACTCTAGAAATGAAGATCTGACTTTGACTGGAAATAACAAGGACTTGAGAAAAAATATCCAAAAAAATACCTATACCACTAGAAAGTACTCTGAGTCCTGTTTCCGACAATATCTTGTTTGCTCGATTTTGACACAGTGGGCAAAAGTTATGGCCTCCGAAAGAAAACAGCTCTCAAAGGGCAAAAAATACAATCTACAACATTAAATTTGACGGCCATATGACCGTCATAGCAAAACTGCAAGCCTAAATTTGACAGCCAAATGGTCATCGCCGCACTTGCACAATTCAGCTTATTTGAAAAAAAATTGTTTAAAAAAAAAATTACACTAATTTTTTTTTTTTTTAATTGGTAGGGGGGGGCATGTGGGCCACCCCCATCCCTCCCATGAGGTCGCAGGTACACCTGCACAGGGGTACCTTTTCTCTTGTGCTTTGTTTTTTTTTTAATTATTACAATTTTTTTCAAAGCTTTTAAAAAAATTACAATTAGAAAATTGTGATATTTTTGTGGAGAAAAAATAATAAATTATTTTTGACGAATTTTTTTACCTTGAAGTGCATGCAGGATGCCGTACAACAAACAAAAAATTGCCTCAAAAGTCAACTACTCGAATTTCGATGATTTCACAGTCGATCTTAGGGTTTTTGGCCATTGTGGGTGCAATGGTGAGGTCCGTTTGGGCTCAAAATGCCTTGAAAAATCAAGCACCCCCTAGATCTGGCAAAAAAACCCTTTCTTCAAACCCTCACAGATCTAACAAATGGAAGCCAACTTTGACAAAACAAAGGTCAATCTTGACTATTTCGGTAGCTTTAGGTTCAATGGAGAGGTCTGATTTGACCATAGATGCACTAGAAAACTGCTTCAAGGCAAGATCTCACAAAAAAAGACAAGAAGCTTGTAGAATTTGAGCTTTGATACCATGTTAGAACTATGAAACAAACACAAAACCACGAGCCACAAGATCAAACAATAAACAAATACACCTTCCACACAAGAGATCTACAAACAATATATGTAATATTTTTCAACAAGAAAAAGCTATAGAAGAGACTTTGAAGAAGATATGAAAGCTCCAGATAATATCTGAGAGTGAATAATTACAAAGAGATCAATCCTTAAGAAAGGAGATCAAAACCCTAAAGTGAACCCTAGGAAGAGGATTAAATTGGCATGTGACAAGTGTCAAGATCATAATGAGCCAGACGACATGACTAATTTAATAATGCAAAAATAAAGATTCCTAAGTTTAGCTTAAGTGAAATAAAGTAAAGGTGACTTAATTAATTAATCAATATGATTAAATTAATCAAGTAAACAACCTATTACTCTAACAAATTCACCTCCAACAATTCATTGCCATGGAAAATTCACCACCAAGTAAAATTCATTGCAACAATTCATCGTGGTGGAAAATTAACCACATTAATATTTTTAATATATATTTTGAAAACTTTGATTTTATAAAAAATATTAATTCAATTAATTTTCCACGGTGGTGAATTTTTCGTCAGTGAATTTTCCTTGGCGATGAATGTGAATTACTAGAGGTGAATTTTTCATTGGTGAATTGTTGGCGATGAATTTGTCGTATGCTACCATCCTCACCTACTATAACCATTTACTTTGAAGCATATGCAAAAAGGAAATAGGAAAATATTCAAAAAGGAAGAAAATGGTGTCTCAGGAGCAATACAACTACTAGATCCTTCAAATCCGAATACAAATAAAAATACCCAATTTCCATTTGGCTTACTCTTTCAAATAGTGCTAAGTGCAGAAGGGAGATGATAGTGGTCGAAGCTTGTGGCTACTTGGAAAAGGTTGCAAAAATGGATATTATTGGTGCAAAGAAACAACTCAAATGCCTAGAAAGAGGCCACCTTTGGAACATATTCAAGGCAGGATAGACATAAACTAAGTCTTTCTTTTCATTATTTTTCACACAACTTTAACCATTTGTGACATTATGTTTGTTATTTAGGTGTACTAAAATCTGGTAAGTTCAATTTCCTTCTTGCATAGACATTTTCTATTGAGATGCTTTCAGGATGGACAGGTAGCTATTCATTATTTCAAAAAAAAAATCCATTTAATTTGGTAAAAATATTTAATTCCCTCCTTGCTTGGATTTGTATTGTCACTAGGATGAATGTGTACCTATCTATCATTTTTCCCTTCCATTTCACGTAATTTTTGTAGTCTCTAATGTTGTTTATTTTAATATTTTGAATAGAATGGGATGGTTGAGGCATAGGGTTAATACAAATCCCATAACCCCATTTTTTTAATCTGCAAAGAGAAGTGGAAGTTGGAATCCACTAGTATACATTACATTACAATTTGGGGTATATTCAAGTGCTTCTCCTCATTTTTCGAACAATGTCCATGTGAGGGGGCACTTGTGGGGTTTGAACCTAGAACTTCATTCTTATGGGTAGCATTTACCATTGCATTCCATGTCTAAAATACATTACGTTTGTTATTTAAGTGTATTGAAATCTATTGTGTTGGTTTGGTGAACTCAATTTCCTTGTGTAGAAATATTATGCTTAGATGATGTGTAAGTTAGGACAAATGTTCTAAGAATTGAAGTACTAAAGCATTTTTAATTTTTAAGGATTCAAAGAAACAATTGAACTTAATTGAACAAGAGGGAGGGATATTTATGCATTGCTTCGGTTCAAAAATAAAACTATTTCATGTAATGCTATCAGTTTCTTGCATTATGCTTGTGATTTAGGTGTATCAAAAACCATATTTCTTGGTATGGTAAATTTAATTTTCTCCTTCCATAAAAAATATCCTGCCTAGATGATGTGTGAATCAGTATGGATGTTCTAAGAATTGAAGTATTAAAGCATTCTAAGGATGGATGTAAATTTAATTTTCTCCTTCCATAGAAATATTCTGCCTAGATGGTGTGTGAATCGGGATGGATGTTCTAAGAATTGAAGTACTAAAGCATTTTAAGGATTCAAACAAACAATTGAACATGAATGAACAAGAGTTAGCAAATAAAAGAATGGAAGACAAAAGGAACTTAACCCTAGAGAAACCTAGATTCTGGGAGGAAAACCTCTAATAAGAGTAAGGTCAATTAGCCTCCTTGTCTACTATTTGTAAACAATTACAATCTTAGGTTTCTTAGGCATATAACTAGCAAGAACTTCTAGTGTTCTACTCCTAAGATCAAACTCCTAAGATCAATTACTGACTCTCACACTTCCCATCAATTTCCCCTTCATGGGAAATACAACATACCCCTTTGAGACATGTTCTGGACTTGAATTGGAAGTCCAAATGATAAGAATTTGAAGACAAAATGCTTCCATGTTACTTCCTCTTTTTGCATGTTCAATTTGGATGAAACTGTCACTTTCATCAAACTGGAAGTTGTGAAACCACCCTATCGATTATGAATCACACCCTAATGAAACCAATGTTTGTGAAATACCACATGACAGAAATGAAATTGCCATTTTAGTGTTGATCTTGTCCTCCATCTTCCAAAAGCCATAACTTTTGCATATAGATTTGAATGAGGTGCCACCTTTCTGAAAGTGCATCTCTTTTCTAGAGGAAATTGATATGTAAAAATGTTCAACTTTGGGTTCCATCAAAGTACAATTTTTGAACCTACAAGATGATTTCATTTATGAGGCCAAAACTATTTCCATCCAAAAATAGTCATTGAATTTGAACAATTGATCTTGGTTTTGAAACATATCCATTTTTGGATCATTAGATGCCAATATAATGGAGAGACTTGATATGTATTCTTTAATTAAAAACTTTTTTCATTTATCACACAATTTTACTAGTTTACTTTTTACATGTAGAAATTAATAATCTTCTTCCACATATTTTTCTTACTTGCCACTTGCATTGAAAGATATTGATTTTGTCAAAATCACCTAGGAATTGCAACTAGTCTTGTTCTAGACAAGTATACATCATAAAGAATCAAATGGATACCAATTGAATGCTCTTCTCTCCTTGAAGCTTGTGGGACCTTAGGTGCTCAAATGGTATGTCAAGATTCTCAAAAGGGGAAGTCAGTTGATTTTCACACTCAAACACTAGAAGAGAACTCAAATAGTAGGGTTGATAACTTACCTCTCTTGGTATTGGAATAGCATTTATACATTTTACCTAAGGTTTGGAATCCCCTTCCCTATTGGGAGAAGTCTAGTGGTCTTATGTGTTCCTTGGCTTCCTCTCATTGCACTATTGGATGATAGCTTCAATCTATTAAACCTATCTTTCAAGCAATAACAACTAAATTGGAGCTAGAGCAGAACTTTGTCCTTGAGGCATGCCCTCCTTTCCAGTGCAAAGAAATAATAGTTAAATTGCAGTTACCCTAGAGTAGATCCTCATCCATTTGCATTGTTTCAAATATTTTCATATCGTCTATAAATGCTTGAAGAAGTTAGTCTACGAAGAAACTTTAATTCTCTCCTTGCAATAATGGTTGTACATATTATATCAGAAGACCAATTTGATATTAGCCTTGATTGAATTTTAAATTCACTTTTCTGGATCCCATTCTTCAACTATAATAATAACCATGCTAGGGACTGCATAGATATTTACCAAAACTAGAGCTTAAGGCATTATATATAAAAGTGTTAACATTTTAGTTCCCTAAATAGAAATATTATTTGAGATTGTTAAGCTATAATCAACAAACTTACCTCTGAAGTAAATGTAACATTAGGATAAATGGAAGCACATCATCACAGGAAGATGCCTAGTCAAACTATTATTACACTTCCCATATATCTTTTTTGAATACTTCTATATTGTTGTTTGTTCTCTGCATATGAAAATTGCTTGATCTGAGCAAATTGTTGTGGGTCTAAGGCAGTGATGATAACTATTGATTATTATGAACTCTAGTAATATGTGAATATAATGTTACTTATGATGTCAGCAGTAAGAGAATTGAGTTGACAAAGGTAAAATCAACTTACATTCTAGGTTTGGAAAATTCACACAACAATGTCAATGCTCAGATTTGGGCATATCTGGTGATTCTAAAACTGTCTTTGTATACATGATTTTTGGATCATTTGGAAAGGACTAGACTTGTAATTTTTAGTTGAACACTAACCAGCACTGTATTAACCTTTTTCCAAACCTACCAACCAGTTATGGTTCATACTCTGGTTTTATTCCCTCACTGCTCATATGAATGATTCATGTCTTCCTGCTAAGCTGGAGCCATTGGTTTGAATGTGGCTGAGCTCGTGACATTCACCAAATACAAAAGTTTAAACAAACCAAATTCAATTTTCACCCTTGGTAGGACTCAACCTTGTGACCGTCTTCAAGCACTTTTAGTTCTTGGTTAGGAATATGTGTACAAATAGCATTTATAATTCCAACATTTATAGAATTTTTAGTTCCTCCTGAGGGAACTATATGTGAGGCTTGTTCCTTAACAAGTTACTAATAACTTTGATTTTAACAAATGAGAATTCAACTTTTTTTTCTATTTGAAAAATATTTGTATATAGTTAAAGTAAATATGCAAGATTTTTAACATTTCAAATTTCAAAAATTAATTTAAATTAATTTTCCTCAATTTTATTGGCTACAAAACTTTGAGCGATAAGGCCATAAAATTTTTATCACAAATTTCAAGGTTTTTCTGCCACAAAAACCATAATCAAAAAAATATTTAGCAATTTTTAAGAATGTTTATGAACTCTTCAAAATTTGTATACTTGTTATATTTTCCATTCTATTTATTTATTTACTTGTTTATATGACCACCATTCAATAAATTACAATATTTTTAATAGAGATTTTTTTGAAATTTTCAAGATAATAATTATTAAAATATTCATAAAATATATAATTTTTTAATTTTTACTCATATATATGTATATTGAATAAATGATCGTTTTGAACATTTACTCTTAAATTATTATTTTAATCTCACAATACAAATATCATTAAATTATTAACAAAATATACTATCTAAACTATTATTTTTCAATTACCTATAAAGTATACAACCTAAACATTTAAAAAAAAATAGATATAAGCCAAAAGATTCATAGATGTTCAAATAAAATTTCATGCAACTCTCATGTTAATATTGATGAGTAGAATTTTGTGTGTTCTCACTTGTAATTAATCTATTTCATTATTTTGAACCTTTTTAGTTTTTGGATATCATCATAATTAATAGATTTAAAACTTATCAACTTCAAATATTTTATATTTTTTAAAATTAGAATTTAGTTTAATTTTACAATATAAAAAAGTTTGTATGTAAAAATGAAAAAAAATACAATATAAAGAATAGTTTTAAATTTAAATTTTAGTCTTTGATTGTTGAATTATTTTAAAAGAATGTGTATTTCTATTTAATATTTAATTCATTTATATTACATAATCATTATAATTTAATTAATTATGAATTAAATAATTAAATAATAAATATTCTATCAATTTTAGAAAATAGAATTTAGTTTAATTTTAAAATGAAATTTAAGTTTTGCAAATATTTTGTTGATTTAATTTTGTATATGATTAATAATTCTTACCTTAATAATACCTCATTTCACATAGAAATAGAATTCTAGATTTAAATGTATGTATGTATGTATGTATGTATGTATGTATGTATATGTCTGTCTGTATGTATGTATGTATGTATGTATGTATGTATATATGTATATATATACACATACATATATATATAGACACACACACACATTGTGGTGATTTGATTATTAATTTATTCTATGATTGGTTATAAATTTAAAGAACAATATACCTAATTGAACTCAAAAATACAAAAGTAGACATGCAAAATAATTTTTGATTTTTTTGAAGTTAGAATTTAATATAATTTTAGAAAATAAAATAATTTGGATGCAAAGAAAAAAATAATAGAAAATTTAGTCATATATATATATATATATATTCTAAATTTATAATTAATAATTGTTGAATTATTTTAAAACTAAAATTTAGTTTTGATTTAATTTAATTTATTTGTAGTAGATAATTATTATAATTTAAACTAGCATACCTATATTTAAAAAATATATGTAATGTACGCCGAAAGATATCTTTGTGGAGGCACCTATGATATAAATAAAATCAAATAACCATTAAATAGCTCTAAAGTAAAAAGTAAAATAACTTAAGAGTGACAAAATAACCTAAGTATAATATTAATTGAATTTTATTTACTTTTTTAAAGAAAATACCTATTAACCCACCAAAAATATATGTAATCACCATGTTTTAAAATAGGAAAAATTAACATTAATTATTTTTGAACAATAAGTTGGTAACTATCTTGACCTAATTATATGTTTTGTGTTTATATGGATCATTAAATATACTAAAAAATATGTATTCAAAAATATGTTTAATAAATTTATAAATTTGATTTCATTGATCTAATTAATCAAAGTGTTAAAAGTTCATAATGTTTTATTTTTAACATTGAACTCAAGTGTAAAAGTGCTTCAAATTTAACTATGTGTGTTTTTACATCAAGTTTTAATCACACTAATATAATGTATTAGTATATCCTCTTCTTAATGCATCCCTAATTCTAATCATAAATTGGGGTTAAACTTAAAGTGACTATTATATTAGGCAAGTGGTTTTTTAAGAATGAGACATATCTTGCAAAAAAATTAAAAAGAGCCCAAGGTGATTTGTGAATTACATGGTCTACCATGCCCACTGTAGCTATATGCACAAATCCAAACAACAAAACAACCTACTGGCACCTAATAAGGCTCAAGGCACATAATTGAAAACTAAGTCTTCCCAAGCGAGAACCATTTGTTCAAGGGAATATGTGATGAAAGGCATTTCAACCATTCTCAATATGTAATGAAATCCACAATAATTTCATTGTTTAAATTGATACCCTAGGAGTCATGTACATCAACCACGACTATCTACATCACCTTTCATAACCAATATAACCCATTCAACCATATACCATTTCATGTAGCCCATGAAATCTAAAATACTATAAGGAGCTAAATCAATTAGACACTCAGTCACTACTTATACTAATCTAGAGCTAATGGTGTCCCCCACTATGGAAGTACACAACATGTGAGGCTCACCTTTGTCTTGAGCTTCAAAGGTTTAGATTTGACATTGGTATTCATGGAGTTTTGATATTGGTATCTATGAGGTAATATATTTATGGTTTTTTTTTCTTAATATAATGCATTGCATGGATATGGACTTTTGTTCAGGATAGTTTAATTGTTAATTTTTTTTATTATTATAATGCATTGCATGGACATGGACATTTTGTTCGGGATAGTTTAATTTTGCATGAGATTATTGTGATAATGATGGTTATGTTTCATTTCTTTTAGTTATGTAGGGTATCACATTTCCTTTATAACATCATGATTTTATTTGAATTATATTATGATGAATGTTAAAGCTAATATGATTTTGAATTGGTAATGGTAGTGTGAGTAGTGTTGTTTAATTATAGTAAAAAAAAAAAAATGTAAAATTTTATTATGTGATATATGTGAATTGTGTTAGTAAATTTAAATAATGATTATTATAGCATATAATATTTTAAAAGTATTGGTATTATAACTTTGACTATTTTGTGAGATATATTAATATTATGGATTATAGTGAGGTATTTATTGGAAATTTGATGAAAAATAAAAGCAAAGAGATTTGATGAAAATTAAAAAATCAAAACAAAGAGATTTCATGAAAAAAAAATCAAAAACAAAGAGATTTGATGAAACAAAAAAATCAAATCAATGAAATTTGTTGAAACAAAAAAATCAAAATAAAAAAGATTTCATCACAAAAAGAAATAAAAAATAAATCACAAAGATTTGAAAATATTTATTATAAAAGAAATTAAAAATCAAATAAATAAAGCAAAGATTAACAAATAAGTTAATTAAAAGATCAAATAATTAAATAAGTTAATTAAAGGAAACTGTAGATCTTTTAAAACGAAGGACAAAAAGAGCATCACTGATCAATCCAACTTGAGAATAAGTACTGACCATCAAAACAAACACCATAGATCTCACTTTCTAGTCTCTGAATTTACTGCTCAGCAATTCATAGATTGAATGGAGAGAGTAACATCCTACAAAAAAATTGAATTAGCATCCTTGGATAAATAAGCAAAGAGAAAAAAACACGCACAATAACAAACAATACCGTTACAACCACTGATAAGAAGTAGGGGGCACTCTCGTGACATAATAACTTAAAGGGAGAGGGATAAGTGCTAGCGTACCACTCAATTTTATAAACCTTAAAAAATTCAGGGCCTTTAGGCATTCACCAAAAAAACCAATGATGCATTCCTTAAAGAGATATAGCATAGATGGCACTTATAGCATATTCTCTTTCCAGAGTCTTAGTGATAGCAATTGAGTTTTTTTATGATTTGGGTAAAATTTTGTTCTCATGGTTCTATAATATAAAGCACTGTATTTGTAAACATTGTTTCCTTATTTAGAAGGAATGCTCAGAGTCTTATAAGCATGTGATTGCATAATATATATGTTGCTTGCAGCGGTGGGATAAATGGAACTGATTTCTTGTCTATATTGATTTTCTATTTCAGTGGCTAAGCACATTATGTAATTTAGTAGACATGATATTCCCTATAGCAGAAGCAGACGATGTACTTACGAATAATATTATTAGCATTTGTACCAGAAGGGGTGTAAGGGTTACGCCGATAGAAAACTATATGTAAATTAACATGCTAAGGATGCATATTCTTTATTTTTACTGATGTAATATTCCAACTATATCATATACCAGGTTTTTGGAAAATAGGTTAGTTCTATATCACGTCTATTGACATTCATATACATATGAAGACAATTTAATAGTGCATTTATCTAGACCCCAATCCTAAAGATGAATAGTAATCTACTTTTTTTCAAAATCCTGGATGTATAAAGAACTACTTTCAACAAATATTATTGGTAAGAAACCTTCCACAAATGAGTAGATTAATTTAACTGGACATTCCAAGCACCCAATATTACAACTAAAATAATTCAAATTAGCTTTAGCTCTAGAATTTGAATTTAAAACTATTTTCATCATAATTTGCAGTAACCCACTCGAATGTTATTAAAAAGATGTCCAAAATAATGTTGACATCCAACAAGGAAGACCAAATTACTTGAAACACAGTACAAGAAGGCAGGAATCTAAAAAATTTCCTTGGCTTCCTCATTAACACACCACATAGAAAACAATCCAAATGTCTCAACTTTACCCTCCTAGGCAAACCACCTTCACTTCCCTGATGAATAGCTCAAGCATTACATGCTCTTCATTCAAATGCAAAAAAAAGTACTTATCTACAGTATCTTAGAGGCTACAGACGATGCGAAAATTTTTCACAATTTTAAAAGTTGGGATGTCCAAACAATAGTTGACCATTTTTACTATTGCTTAAAAATGGATAGTCATTGAGGGAGCAGGCAAACCTGATTGATAAAGCTTTTCTCATTACAAGCTATGATACACTTTTATTGAAGATATAACAGTTGTTCATTTAGTTTAAACCAATTTTTTAATCTTGATCTTGCACAAACATTCCTCTTTGGTCTTCGAGCCTTTAGAACTTAATAGCAGAGGATAGAAACCCTTTCACAAGTTCATAAGGGAGAAAATGAGATTATCAATAAAAAATCAAATTGAACATAATTAATTGTTCATCAAAGGGTTGTGTTCAATTGGTTTAGTACAATTCGTTAGGGTGATAATATGTTTTATGATTATGTCATTCATCAAGATTCAAATGTTTGAAGATATGATATAAGGGGTGAGGATAGGCTGATGTCCTGGACGACTTTGATAAAATGGATACCCCTTGATCTTTAGTTTTCAGTCAAAAAAATATTAATATAGAATTGTGTTCCAAAATTAAACAACAAAACAAACTCATGAATAATATAAAATACTCTTAAGATAATTGATTGGTTCAAAATTATGAAAAAAAAATATTAATGGAAGAAAGAGATTATCTTTCATTGACTTAATTTCTATCAAGCTTTATTTGGTTTTGAATTGAAGAGAAATTAAGAAAAGCATGGGATGCAACACTACAGAACCCATAAGTCAACAAGGTCAAGAAAATTTGGATAGTCTAGTTAACTTCTAGCTATTAAAAAAATGTTATAAAACATAGGTAAGAACTGAGTAGAATAAGAATCAATTTTTGTTGAAAGACTTCCTATTCTGTCAATGTACCAAAATCCTCTTAAATTTTTACCAGTTTCATGAAATTTACCTAAATACCTTATAAGAAAACGTCTTCTCTCGCAATACCCTCAAACCCCATCTGTGCGCAAAAGAAGACCCCAAACCCCTAATTCTCCATACAAAGCCAAATAAAAAGAATGCAAAATTGTAGCAAAAATCATACATTCAATGCAGATTCTGCAAAACCCTTCGAATTTCTTGTACCTAGTGAAATTTGCTGCTATTTTTGTTGGAAAACAATCAAAACCCATAAAATCTGACGGCGCTGTTACTCCAACTCCATCGTTTGCAACCCTTAGCTCAATCCACCAATAGATTTGCTAATGCATGACTGTAGATATTTTTTTCCTGGTGCATGTATTCTTCTGAATGACAATTTTTTATAACTATCGCACATCTTATCTTCTCATTCAAATATGCAAGCATAAAAAATAAGGCCTATATTCTCGTATAGGTTACTCAATAGATAAGTAAATAAATTTAATATTTCCAGTTTTTCATATGTAAATGTATATATTTTATTTGAATTTCTTTTAATTAACGGGAGCAAAAGCAGCACGACTTCCACCTGCCTGTCATTTTCAATACAGCTTCAAAAACTTTACGGAGAATATTCCAAGAATGCTTTCACTGTATAACGCCTTTCGGCATAATGAGGGGACTAGTCTTGCCCTAGCTCACTTCATGTACCCAAGGTAAGGGTTGTTGGACCACTGGGCTAGGTTGCGGGGACACCTTGTTGTATCAAAAAAAAATTACTATAATTTAAATGATTATTTTCAAAACTAGATAATAAATATTATATAAATTTTAGAAATTAAAATTTAGTTTAATTTTATAATTAATTCTAAGCTTTCAATATATTGTTGTGATTTGATTAATTGTTTTTTATGATTAATAATTCTGACTCTAATAATACTTCATTTCACATACAAATAAAATTCTAGGTTAAAATACTTATTTTTGTTTGTAATATTTTTCATTAATGTCGATTTTATAAACTAATGTTAAGACATTAATAAATTTATCATTAATGTCAAATTTATAAACTAATATCAAGAAATAAATAACCTTAACCCCAAGATTTATACTAGAACTCTAATTGAACCCTAAACCTAACCCTAATTCAACCCTAACAATAGGATTTAATTACGATTAGGGTTAGAGTGAGAATTTAATTATGGTTAGTGTTAGGGTTAGAATTAGGGTTTAATTAGGGTTAGGGTTAGGATTCAATTATTATTATAGTTAGGGTCAAATTTATAAGCTAATATTAAGATATTCACAACTCTAACCTTAACCTAAAATTAATCTCTATCGTAGAATGCTAATTAAACCCTAATTGAACTGCAACAATAAGGTTCAATAAGAGTTAGGGTTAGGGTTCAAGTAGGTTTATGGTTGGAATTAGGGTTCAGTTACCTAGTTAGGGATAGCATTCAATTAATGATATGATTAGGGTCAAGTTCAAGTTATAGTTAGGGTTTAGTTAGACTTATTTTGGTTAATCTTACAATTGGGGTTTAACTAGAATGCTAATTGAACCCTAATTTAACCCCAACAAAGTTCATTTAGAGTCAAGGTTTGGGTTCAATTAGGCTTATGGTTGGAATTAGGGTTCAATTAGGGTTAGGATTAGCATTCAATTAGTGTTATGATTAGGATCAAGTTCAATTTACAGTTAGGGTTCAATTAGGCTTATTTTCTAGTTAAGTTTACAATTAAGGTTTAATTAGAGTTAGGTTTATGGTTCAATTAGGGTTAGGGTTAGGGTTCATTTAGATTAAGGTTCAAATAGGGTTCAATTAGTATTCAATTAGGGTTATGATTATTTTTTAATTAGGGTTAGGGTTAATGTTAAGTTATGATTAAAATTATTAATCTAGAATAAAACTAGGAGCTAAGGTTAGGGCTGTGGTAAGTGGTAAGGTTAGGCTTAAATTAGGGTTCAATAAAGGGTAGGGTACAATAAGGGTATAATAATATTGGGTACTTTTTAAGTCATGACCATGCTAGATGCCAATTTGGTTTAAAAGACCCCTTTTTGAAGCCCACAAGGCATTTATTTCTATATACCTTATATATTGCTCAAATTTTTTATCATTGTGTTTGACCTCATGAGAATGCTTCAGATTACACCTAGAGAACCATTAAATCTCTCAAAATTTGACCAGGTTATTTTGGAATGATTATCAAATTAGATATGTCCAAAGCCTTTAATAAGTTGACTTGGCAACTTCTATACTGCATATACCTCTTATCAACTTCAACCAGGGAGTACTAATTGCATAATGAATTGTCTTCTTTTTCAATTCAATTAATCATCCCCCATAGGGTCTTCTTCACCAAGTAGGGGATTAAGTTAAAGAGACCCATTATCATGTATTTTTTCCATCAAAATGGCAGAGGCCCTTAGTACAAAACTTATACTAGCCAATATGTTACAAAAATTTACATGACTACCAATTCTAGCAGCACAAGCCAGTATATACAGTTTGCATATGTTACCTAACTTACAAGATAGATGATTTTCTAGAGGAGATGCAAATAAAGACAACTTTTCAATTTGTTTCAATGCCCAATGTGGAGTATCCAAATTTTATTATTAATTTTGAATCTGATATTGATATATATCATTGAACTAAGATTGATACTATTGTTTTGATTCATTGGCGATAATTAATGGATCTATGTGTAAATCTAGAGATTTGTGTTTGACTGCAAAGGGTTATCTCTTGTGATTTATCAACAAATTATTATTTCAGTTCATGGTTTTCTCACACAAGATAATATATTTATGCATTTCTTGCGGACTCTATTCCAATTGATTATAACAAAAAACTTCCAATTTTGAAAAGAATATAATATAGAACCAAATAGTAGTGAAAATCCCAAATAAAGTTTGTCAAGAGTGTATCTCATTTAGCTTTTATTTAATATTTATCTTTATGTCTATGATTTCTTGAAGTTTGTCTGATCATCCAAATAAAACATTGATGGATATGTAACACATTTAGTGCATTCATGTCCTAGTTCATCATATCTAGTAGAGAGCATGTCCATCTAGAGATGGCCTTAGAATTTGGTTATGACTTATCTAGAGATAGTGATGTCGACAAAAATTCAAATGAGACAAGCAGATCTAGAAGCTAAGGGTATACACATCAATGTCTAAGTTAAACAATTAATACACTAAACAAATATTAGTTCACATAGTGATGAGTCTATAGTACGGAATTGTGATTCTAGATGGTAGGCTTATAACTATACTATCCTATAAATGCATGAGCATTGTGTGGTCACCTTGAAAGGAATACAATAATTTGAATCATCAATTTCTCCAATCATATGGTTGAAGTATCTAATGTTTCCACCATAATATTGAGTAAAAATTATCACATAAAGAGCAGGTTCTTTAAGGGTAAAATATTTGCAATCCAAAGAGTAGCATCAAAATTTGAGCTACAAAGGATAATTTTAAAATTTATATGGTTATTTAAAATACTAAAATATTTTGCTTGAGAATTAGTTGTTCCAGACTTTCAACTTACGCTTTATTTTGAAGGTAAGGGACAACAACAATAACAATTAAATGTCTTAAAAACAAATTTTTTAGACAAAATGGGTAGATCTGAATTTTCATAGATCACTTTTTACATACTCTATAAGAAATATTGTAATCTTTATTTTTAATTGAAAAAGGATCTGGCAAACTACAGATCCATAAATTTATAAGTACAGATGTTTAGTCTGTAAATAAATACACATTGATTAAGGTGGACTGCATTTTCTCTTTTTAAAAAAGTGTTTGACATGTCAGAATATGGGTAATATTCTATTGAATAGCTCTGGAATTTAAAACATAGTAGACAATCTTTACTTAAGTATTAATTTAAAGTTTCAAACCATGTTTCCACAAAAAAATTATGTAGACCATAGCTACTGAAAACAGAAAGAATTTCCTACAGATTTTACTCATGAAGCAGATATTTTTGTTGTTGCAGTAGGTGTGCCAAATTTGGTTCATGGTGATTGGCTAAAACTTGGTGCAGTACTAATTGATCTTGGCTTAAATGCAATAGAGGTATGGCACCTTCCAACTGCCTTTTTCAAAAAAAGTTTGTAAGTAAAAGATCTAAAATATATAGCAAATTAAAACTATTGCTTCCACTTTTCCAGGATCCTGGTGCTAAAAGAGAATACCAATTAGTCAGTCGTGTTTCCTATGAAGAGGCTTCAAGAATAGCTTTATCAATTAATCCTCTACCTTGTGGTCTTAGTCCAATGACCATTGCAATGCTTATATTTGTTGGTGTAATTAAAAATGTTGTACCTTATCCTAAGTCATAATTACACCTTAGTTAAGTTTACTTAGGGATCACATAGGAGGTAGTTGGAGAATTTCCACTTTTGGTGGACTTGACATGTCATTATTTTATCACTCCCACCTTTTTTGGACACATCATGTGATTATCTCTCCACCTTTTGTGGTGATTATCACATTATCACTTTTCCACTTTAAGTAGAGTGATAGCTTTTCATAGTTGTCTCATGTCATAAGATTACGACACTTGTCATAATCTTATGTCTTTCTATGTTCTCACCTTGGCTATATAACCAAGGGGTCTCTTATGTACATTTGCTCATCATATTTGTATTAATTGATAAGAATATAGTCTATTCTTGTCATATTGTTTCTATCTCTCTTATGCTTGTGCTTTATATTAGGCCTCTAGATCTTGGGTGGCTACCTTCATAGCCAATTCTTACATGGTATCAGAGCTATTGGAGTGCCTTTGGATTGTAATTTTAGAGAGATTCTTGGAGGGTTCCATTTTTGGCCTTGTATTGTAGGTGCATTTTAGGAGCTTATTGCATCAGATCTGAGCTCACCATTGCGTCTGGAGTGTCCGAGATAGTAAAATTTTCCTTTTGGTTCGTCTCAGTTGGACATTGGAGGCCAAATCTTCAAGGGTTTGAAGATTGGAGGTGGTTGCCAGATTTAGGAGGTAGCCACCACTTTAGAGCATTTTCAACCAAAAAGGACATTGCCATTGCATTCAAAAGGGCCAAAAACCCCTAAATTGATTGTCAATTCGTTGAATTTGGACAAGCTGCTCTCAGAGGTAAAAAAAAAATCGCAAGCAGGCCGTACGGCCCTACCTGCACATGTACGATTTTTCAATTAAAAAATTATTTATTTATTTTTCATTTTTCGCGTGAATTTTTTTAATTAAATCTAATTTCAAAAATTAGATTTTTAATTAAAAATCAAAAGTTTATAAAAAAATTTTAAAAACTTTTTAAACCTACGTTGTAATACCGACATGCGGTTCACACCGTAGGTAATCGGCAGCACATACGGCCCCCTTTCCTGGTCGGGCGAAGGTGGCACAGCACTCATTCGCGGGGAACCCGCCAACTCACTGTGGCCTTTTTTTTTTAAGGTTTTTAAATATTTTTTTTTTATTTGTGTGTACCTTAGAATTTTACCCCATTCTAATGTGCAAAATAACTAAAAATGCAAGTGGAAAAACACTAAGAACACTTCAATGATTAGCCTAAAGAGTGATAAAACAAGGAAAATAGATGAAATACAAATGCAAATCGATTATACCTTTCTTGCTGTTGAAGACTCCTTAGTTGGCCCTTGATTTAGATAAATTTAGATGGCTTTTGATGTTACTAGATGCAAGATTGATAATGCAAAATGACTAAATGGATGGCTAAATGGTAGCAAATGCTTGATAATGCAAATTGACAGCATAAGATTGCTCAAAATAAAAGTCTTCTAAAATGCCTTAGAGGAGGGGGGATTTATAGAGAAACTTGAATTCTCTAGAGAATTCAATGGTTGGGATTTATCCAACAAGGCCAAGATGAAGGGCTAAGGTGAGTTGAGGACTCACAAGCCCTCACATCTTGACATGTGGATTGTGAGATGGATAAAGGTAGGATGATGTGGAGGAAAGATAAGTACCTTCCAAGTACTTTGATGTGACCTTTCAATGATCACATGGGGAGATGGAAAACTTTGGGAGAATAAAAGTGAATTAAAAATTCACAATGATTGGAAGAATCTAGTGGATAAAACAAGGTTCCCAAAAAGTGGGAATTTGTTACATGTGATTTGATGTGACAAGTCAAAGGTTCTAGAAGATGCATGGGAAAAGGGGATTTTAGAAGGAATAAAATGTGAATTAAAAATTCACATGGAAAAGAGAGGAGCCTAGGGTAAATAAAAAAGAATTAAAAATTCCTTGGGGATGGGAAGAGTTGACCAAGGTACTAATTAGGTTTAACTAATTAGTAATTAGAGGATAATTAGGGGTTAATATGGATTAGAAGCCAACTTGAAAAAGTTGGAGGATGTGACACATCATAATCAAGGATTATGCATGTGCACATCCTTAATGAAGAGATTAGGAGATGGATTAGGATTAGATGAAAATGACATGTGAGGAATTAAATAAATGTAGTATTTATTTAATTCATTTGATGAAAAAGGGATTAAGGAGGGATTTGGCAGAATTAAGGATATTAATTAAATAACAGTAATATTACTTAATTAATGCAAATAATAGGATGTTTAGATGAAAAGTGGTAAATTTGGATAAATTAAGTGTCCAAATTTGGATGTCTACATTTTGCCCCTCTTTGAGATGGTGTTACGTAGTAGCATCATTTCAAAGAATATTGAAATATAGAACCCAGAAGGAGATGGTTAGATTGAGAAGGATGCCCCAGTCATCAAAGGGATGACTAGGAAGAAAGATGATGGGGGTGAAGATGAAGAGTAGGGTTTGAGGATGCCCCCTTGAAAGGACATGCGGGTTCAAGAGAACATGGGTGTGCTCTCAAAATGGATGAGATGATGAAAGGGGAGATGAGGAAGAGGATGAAAAGGGATGGATATGAAAGGATGAAAAAACGATAGGAGGTTGGGAAACAAAAATGGATGTAGAGACGAAGATGATATTGCCCCAGTCAAGGTACAAGCCAAAAGGGGGTTGAGGATGGATGGAGTGTTGTCAATGAGGATAAGGAAGGATACATCCCAAAACACCACTAAAGGATAGGGAAGAGTACCTCCCGATGATGATGATGAAAGTGTTGTTAACGAGGGAAGGATACATCCCAAACAACGCTGAAGGGATATGGAAGAATAAAATGGGATGATGATGATGATGATGATGATGATGATGATGATGAGGGTGATTGGATCCAGGCTTGTAACAAGACTGAGAACAAGACCAAGAATATGATTAGATGATTTAGGCTAAATGGGATGGATGGGGATTGGATAAGGATGAAGGATGAATGGATGGGGGATACATGCAAGATGATAGAATGGAAAATGAAATGCAATCCTAATGCAATTTGCCATCTTTGGAGCACTGATTTTTGCTATAGCATAAGACACCAAGTGCCAGGGTATGTGGAACCAAGGCGTAATAGTGTCTAATGCATGAAATAAACACAACAGACAAGAAGGCTATCCCAACACCCCAAGGTCACAAAGATCTTGGTCGGGCCAAGTATTGGGATAACCACAAGCACAAAAGGATGCCCCAACATAGCACAAGGCCTCGAAAATCTTGATGGGTACTATGTGGGACAACCAAGAAGACACAATCAAACAAAAGATCAAGATATGCCCCTATGTGGACTAGTCAAAGCACACCATGATATGATGGATCAAGGCGACCATGAAAAGTGATGATAGGGAGCTCAAATGATAAACAAAAGCCAAAAGTATCAAAAGATCACAATTAATTTCAAATGTCCTTTGCCATAAGATCAAGGGGATGGATGGGATTGATGAGGTCTGTTAGAAAGGATGCATCCTGTTGAGACCGAGGATGGTTACTAGACTAAAAGATCGATATGACACAGGGTATTCAAAACTGATTAGATCTCGTGATACAAGTGGGTCTCATTTGTGAGGAACTGGCTAGATAAGAGCATAGCTTGACGACACAACACAAGACATGAGACTGACACACCCTAAAGACCTAGGGGCTCGGGGGCCAATCAAAGATTAGCCTTGCCTACATGAAAGCGCAGAGCCCTCGTAGTTTGGTAAAAAGCTTACGACTGACCAAGATGGAGATCTTGATGGATGGTAAAGATAGGATGGACAAAAGGAGTAAAGTGGACAATGGCGATCGATGAGAGACGATAGACGATAGACAATAGAGGAGCATATAGAAAAAGTAGAAAGATCGATGATAGATGATAAAGGATCCCCGAGGGCGGATCAAATGATCGACCTTGCCGACATGAAAGCACAGGGGCAACGTAGTTCGACAAGAGGCTAACGATGGACCACGATGGAGACTTCGATGGATGACAAGAAGAAAGACCGATGATAGATGATAAAGGATCCCCGGGGGTGGATCAAGTGATCGACCTTGCCTACGTGAAAGCGCAGGGGCAACATAGTTCGACGAAAGACCAAAGATATATGATGGATAAAGGATAATGATAGGATGAGTGGAGGATGATGATAGGATGACGACAATCACATAAAGCTCAGGGATGGGATAGTTATCCAAAAAGATGAATTGGGAGGATGATATGATGGGATTGATTCTACACCAAGTTTTGGGGTTTAAAGGGCGTAAGGTGTTGACAATCAGATTTTTCCAGATTTGGCAATTTTCAAAAATTGTCAAATTTTTCCATTTTAGGAAACATCATGGATATACTTTTGGGAGTCCAAATTTTTTCCAAGAAATACCTAATATTGAGATAGGATGAATTGCCAACTAACATCCCAAATTAGATATATGCATTTCGAGTTATGAGTGAAAATAATTTTTCAAAATGTTGGAAAAAAACACTAAATTAGGATTTTGAGGGTCAAGATGAAAGTTTGAGGCCCCGAAAATGTGGCAAAACAAGTTCCAATGATTTTCAAAAAAGCCAGTTGGGAATCCACTTGTTATCTCATAACGCAACCACCCGTCAAATTTCATCTCAAATGGACACCCGAGTCAAAAGTTATTGCCTCCAGAAGTTTCGACACAAAAATAAAAATTCTCAAAGTGAAGTCTAGGTAATTGGGATGGATGGTTTGATTCTAGATATGGGCTTTAATGATGTTCTAAATGGCACGTATGTGATTTTGGTGATGAAACAATTATTTTCAAAAAATAGGGCGCGCCACCGCACAGCATAGAGGGGCAGATATGCCCTGGAATGGGGGCGGACACGCCTCGAAAGGGGGCAGAGCCGCCCCGGGCCAGGGGCAGACACGCCCTGGGAAGGGGTGGACACGCCCCGGGCCAGGGGAAAACACGCCCCAGGAAGGGGCAGACCCGCCCTAGGCCAGGGGGCGTACACGCCCCAGGTGGGGCGGAGCCGCCCCGGGCCAGGGGAGGACACACCCCGGCAAGGGGGTGGACACGCCCCGGGTGGGGCAGAGCCACCCCGGGCCAGGGGGCAGACACGCCCCGGGTAGCGGTGGATAATGGATGGGATGTTGCAAAGGGTATGGATGGAATGATGGGGGATATGTGATGGGGATATGTGTTCAGGACCAACATTGGCACATGTGGTGGTGGATGTGAAAAGATAAGAGGATTAAGGGATGGAGAATGTGTGGATAATGGAGGAGATGGGGTGGTGAAATTTGGAACATAAGGAGCCAAAACAGACTTGGGAGATGAAAGGGGTGTATGACTAGCTTTTGGATTAGCAACTTTGGATGTTCTTATAGATTTTTCATTTGATTGCATTGCATATTTTTTATTTGGGATCCACATGGTTTTGATCTTTGCTTTGGTGGGCCTTTGTGGCCTACAAATTTGATTTAGATTTAGATTTTTCTTCTCTTCACCATGTCTTTTGGAGGGGACATGGGGAGCCTTAGATTCATGTGGATGTTTGAATTTATGCAAGTTTTCTTTAACAACCAAAGTGCGTTTAGTAGCAATGGGATGGGTGTGAGGAGATGGATGATGTGGAGCGACGAAGGTAGGAGTATGGGGATTATGTGTAGATGGAGGATGTGCGGGTATGTGCCTTTGTTGATCCTGATTAGGGGACATGTGAGAGGGATGTTCATGATGGATGAGATGGATAGGTGATGAATGGATGAAAGGATAGATAGGACGAGATGGAGGAGGTGATTTTAGGATATAGGAGCCCAGAATAGACGTAGGACCTGGAGGAAACATGGGCATGGTAGATGGAGGAATGTAAGGACCCAAAATGGATGGATCAGATGAAGGAGGGATATGGACAGTGGTTTTGAGGCGATACAATAGAGGAGGAGGGATGGCAACATATGATCTGGTGGGGCGATGGGAAGAGCCGACATTTCTTGTGAAAAAGGCTCATTGAGGACGTCTAGAGGTTGTACCAACATCTTTAGATTGTGAGTCTTGGGAAATAGGTCCAAGACCTTGCATGCAAACTTGTTCTTTGACTTGGATGGGCTCTAAAATACCTTGCTCATGAAGGCCTAGACCTTTTCCTTGATAGTTCATTTTCTTGAGCATGCGATCCATGATAGGATTTGTGTTATTCTGGAAACATGATGCGAGTCCATTATTAGGTGGAGGATGATGGGCGGTACATACACTATGTTTTTTTTCTGCGAGGAGGCCACCATGGAAGAATGTGAGAGTACCAATGGGATATGCAAGCGATGTGGGGATAGCATTTTTAGGCGATGATGGGGGATCATGAGAGGGAGATGATGGGATAGTAACATTTGGATGGGTGGTATCAGGAGAAGGATTAGGGGATATGATAGGATCTGGATTTGTGGTAGTGGGCTCATGTGATGGAGATGAAGATGAAGCAGTGGATACAAGGGGATCATGGGGTGGAAGGGATGGGGGACTGTGATCTTGAGGTGAACTAGATAGGATGGTAGGATCTTGATCTAGAGAAGGGGATATGTTGGCATGCTTTGGATTAGACTCTTGGCATGACTCATCTTGTGTGGATGGCAAGATGATAGAGTGGTGGAGAGACTCTTCAAGTTGGGGAGATGGAAGGATGGAGGATTCAAAACATTCATGGGATTCGATGGGTTCGATGATTCTTGGGGTAAGAGTTGGGTGTTCAATGGATTCGGTAGATGTGATGGTAGGAGATGGGGACTTAGTGGATTCAGAGGATGTGATGGTAGGAGATGGGGGCTCAGTGGATTCAGAGGATGTGATGGTAGGAGATGGGGGCTCAATAGATTTAGAAGATGTGATGGTTCCAATGGTTTGAGTGGTGCTAGGGGTGGTACCATCAATGATAGGTGTTGGGTGGAGAAGGGTCTCGTCTCTAATGACCGTGGATGATGGGTTGGGATGGCATGATTTCATAACTTCAAGGTGTGGAGTGGGAGATGTCTTCTTTGTTATAAGTCCTTGGAGAACTTCTGGAGTGAAGAGCTTGAATGCTCTAGGCTGAGATGGCATGGTAGGAGTGGATGAAGGATTATGGATTGGTGGACTAGGATTAGATGGGGGAATGGGATTGGATGCAGGACTGGAAATAGATGGGGGATTAAGGTTAGATGAAGGGTTAAGATAAGGGGATTGGGATGGTGAATTAGGACATGAGGACATCGGGTGGTGGATTGTAGTAAGGGTATTGGGATGGTGTATTAGGATGGGAAAATTAAGATGGCGGATTGAGATAGGGAAATGTGGATGTCAGATTAGGATAAGTTGATGTGGATGTTGGATTAGGATAGGAAGGTACGAATGTAGGATTAGAGTGAGTAGATTGGCATGGAAGATTAGGGTAGTGGGTATATGCGGATGAAGGATTTAGATAGGAGGATGTGGATGGGGGATTAAGATAGGGTATTGAGATGGTATACTAGGATAAGAGGATGTGGGTGTTGGATAAGAGGATGATGTAGATGAAGGGTATGATGGATATGACGGATATCCCTTGTCAAAGGTAGCATAAGCAACATGATTAGGCATGGACAAAGACATAACGGGATAACTCGATGGGGTGATTGGATTTTGGAAAGTGGGTGGAGAAAGCTTACTAGCAATGCTAGTGTCAAGGGGATCTATGTCATATTCCTCTTGATCAACAAGACTTTCGTTATCATTGTCAATGTAATTAGGGTTTCCCTTGACCACTATTGATGGAGGATAAGGATTCATGATGGTGAAAGGATAAAGAGGATGGATGAAAAGATTTTGGATGGGATCGGACTAAAGCTCAAATCAGGATTTGGGTCAAGCTCAGATCAGGATTGGACTAAAGCTCAGATTAGGATGATTGGATGATGTGATGGGATTGATTTTGACGATCAACACCGAATCTACTTCGAGATGGAAGTAGATTGATTGGGTCGAAGGTGATGTGATTGGATTGGATTGGATAAGGTTGATTGGATTTTGATTGAATAGATCAGATTGGATAGGATTGTGGTGATAGAACGAATGTGATTTGATTGATTGGGTAATTGGATGATTTGACAAAACGATTGGATTTGATAGATTTGGATGATTAGATGGGTATGATTGGATGATAAAATATGTGAGAGAGACCTTGAGTTTAATCAAAGAAAGTTACCCTTAGTGACCTAGAGCTTTGATTGATTAAGAGGATGATCACGGCACCGAATCCACTTTGAGATTGAAAATCGATTGACTGGGCCGACGATAATGATAACTTCATTGAATTCACCTCAAGATGGAAGAAAATTGATTTGGGTCGAAGTTAAAGACTAATAATCAAATTCAAGTGCTATGGTCAATTTGGGTAACCACTTTGTAATACACGGTTAAGGCGGTTTGGTTATGGGTGGTGTTTGGCGATGTAAATGGTAAAATTATGGTGTTCGTTAGGTGAGGGTACAGACTTTTAAATGGATTATGGGAAAATTTAAAATGAGCAGATGGATTGAGGATAATTGTGGAGAATGAATGGGGATTTAGAATGTTTAAACAGAGGTTTGGAATGATAAGATGGAGGTTTAAAATGGTCAAATGGAGGTTTTTGGAGGTTTAGAGTGACAAAACAGAGGCTTGGGATGATGAGATAATGGTTGGGAATGGTTAAATGATGGTTCAGAGACTAAATGGATCCAAATGGGGTGATTTTGGGTGTTTAGGAGGGAAAATTTGTCTCTCTGCAGTAAATCAGGGGCGTAATCGCCTCACTGCAATAAATCAGGGGCGTAATCGCCTCACTGCGGTAAATTAGGGGCTTGGTTTGATGAAAATGACTATGGCAAGGACTTTAAAATGACAATGATAAAGCCAATTTGTCAAAAATTTCACTGGTTTCTCACAAGAAAACACTCTCAAGCAAACACAACCCTATGATTAGTGTTAAGGGTATGGCCAAAGAGGTCTTAATCAAGGATGCATAAGGTGTCTAGGGAGTCCTCAATATACTCTCGGTACGTGAGGCACAACCGTGAACACCAACCCATCACAAGTGTGAGTCGGGAACCCCAACGAGATATTGAAGGGCTCGGACCAACTCTTCACGTCTATCTAGGTATCACTCTAGCTTCGACGTTCTGCCAATTACGACGTAACTAGATTGGGGTACAGCTTTCGCTCTCCCCCCTTTATATACCTCACCAGTACACGTGGTTGGAATCGTCCCTTGGGGTGATGAAATCCCCAAGCAGGTCCCACTATAAAGAAAGCACTAACCGTCTCCAACTACTCCCCAGGCTCACACGAAGTGCAAGGGGAAAGTGAAAAAAAGCTAATGCTCCCTTTGGGTAACACAAAAAAGACAAGCACAACAAGCAATGAATATTACTCCCTCTAATTAAACTATGTTCTTAGATTAATGCAAATAGCAAGGATAGTTTAAAAAGTTTGAGCGAACGGATAGCCCTGCAAGCAAATGTTAGATGTTTTATCCCGCTTTCTTCATCAACTTCACAAGAATATGTTGCGAAAAGTTAGCAAAAAATACATGTATCCTTGCAAGAATAATGTTAGGGAGAAAATAGCAAAGAAAAATGAAGCCAAGATAACAGTTTTACCTTCCAGGGGGCATAGTCACCCTTCTGCAGCAAATTAGGGGCGTAATTGCCTCACTGCTGAAAATTAGGGGCGTAATTACCTCATTGTGAAAAATTAGGGGCATAATCGCCTCACTGCAGAAAATCAGGGGCGTAATCGCCCCACTGCGGAAAAGTGTTAGCATAGAAAATAATTTTCAGCCAAGGGGGCGTAATCGCCTCACTACAGTAAAGTGTTAGCACAGAAAATAATTTTTAGCCCAGGGGGCGTAGTCGCCTCACTGCAGAAAAGGTGTTAGCACAGAAAATAATTTTCAGCCAAGGGGGGCATAATTGCCTCACTGCAATAAAGTGTTAGCATAGAAAATAATTTTCAGCCCAGGGGGCATAATCACCTCACTGCAGTAAAGTGTTAACATAGAAAATAATTTTTAGCCCAGGGGGCGTAATCGCCTCACTACAGTAAAGTGTTAACACAGAAAATAATTTTTAGCCTAGGGGGCGTAGTCGCCTCACTGTAGAAAAGGTGTTAGCATAGAAAATAATTTTCAGCCTAGAGGGCATAATCGCCTCACTACAGTAAAGTGTTAGCATAGAAAATATTTTTCAGCCCAGGGGGCGTAATCACTTCACTGCAGTAAAGTGTTAGCACATAAAATAATTTTCAGCCCAGGGGGCGTAGTCGCCTCACTGCAGAAAAGGTGTTAGCACAAAAAATAATTTTCAGCCAAGGGGGCGTAATCGCCTCACTGTAGAAAAGGTGTTAGCACAGAAAATAATTTTCAGCCAAGGGGGTGTAATCGCCTCACTGCAGTAAAGTGTTAGCACAAAAAATAATTTTCAGCCCAGGGGGCGTAATCGCCTCACTACAGTAAAGTGTTAGCACAGAAAATAATTTTCAACCCAGGGGGCGTAATCGCCTCACTGCAGTAAAGTGTTAGCATAGAAAATAATTTTCAGCCCAGGGGGCGTAATCGCTTCACTGCAATAAAGTGTTAGCACAGAAAATAATTTTCAGCCCAGGGGGCGTAATCGCCTCACTGCAGTAAAGTGTTAGCATAGAAAATAATTTTTAGCCTAGGGGGCGTAATCCCCTCACTGCAGTAAATCAGGGGCATAATCGCCTCACTGCAGTAAATCAGGTGTATAGTCACCCCATTGCAAAAAAATCAGGGGCGTAGTCGCCCCACTACAACATGTTCCTGCAAAAATCTCAACAACAGCAAACGTGAAATATAGGAACCCATTTGTGGGTCCCACTGGGCATGCCAAAAATGTGTACCTTGGAATTTTACCCCATTCTAATGTGCAAAATAACTAAAAATGCAAGTGGAAAAACACTAAGAACACTTCAATAATTAGCCTAAACAGTGATAAAACAAGGAAAATAGATGAAATACAAATGCAAATCGATTATACCTTTCTTGCTGTTGAAGACTCCTTGGTTGGCCCTTGATTTAGATAAATTTAGATGGCTTTTGATGTTACTAGATGCAAGATTGATAATGCAAAATGACTAAATGGATGGCTAAATGGTAGCAAATGCTTGAGAATGCAAATTGGCAGCATAAGATTGCTCAAAATGAAAGTCTTCTAAAATGCCTTAGAGGAGGGGGGATTTATAGAGAAACTTGAATTCTCTAGAGAATTCAATGGTTGGGATTTATCCAACAAGGCCAAGATGAAGGGCTAAGGTGAGTTGAGGACTCACAAGCCCTCACATCTTGACATGTGGATTGTGAGATGGATAAAGGTAGGATGATGTGTAGGTGGAGAATGATGTGGAGGAAAGACAAGTACCATCCAAATACTTTGATGTGACCTTTCAATGATCACATGGGGAGAGGGAAAACTTTGAAAAAATAAAAGTGAATTAAAAATTTACAATGATTGGAAGAATCTAGTGGATAAAACAAGGTTCCCAAAAGGTGAGAATTTGTCACATGTGACTTAATGTGACAAGTCAAAGGTTCTAAAAGATGCATGGGAAAAGGGGATTTTAGAAGGAATAAAATGTGAATTAAAAATTCACATGGAAAAGAGAGGAGCCTAGGGTAAATAAAAAGGAATTAAAAATTCCTTGGGGATGGGGAGAGTTGACCAAGGTACTAATTAGGTTTAACTAATTAGTAATTAGAGGATAATTAGGGGTTAATATGGATTAGAAGCCAACTTGCAAAAGTTGGAAGATGTGACACATCCTAATCAAGGATTATGCATGTGCACATCCTAATCAAGGATTATGCATGTGCACATCCTTAATGAAGAGATTAGGAGATGGATTAGGATTAGATAAAAATGATATGTGAAGAATTAAATAAATGTAGTATTTATTTAATTCATTTGATGAAAAGGGGATTAAGGAGAGTAAGGTATTTAATTATTAATTAAATACCTTAGGGATTTGACAGAATTAAGGATATTAATTAAATAATAATAATATTATTTAATTAATGCAAATAATAGGATGTTTAGATGAAAAGTGGTAAATTTGGATAAATTAAGTGTCCAAATTTGGATGTCTACAATTTGTTTTTTTCAATTTTCAATAAAAACTTTTTATTAAGTTTAAAAAAAAAAAATTAATGGAATTTTTATTAATTTTTAAAAATAAAACTCTTAATGTTTTTTTCTTTAATAATTTTATTAAAGTTTTTTAATAAAAAAAATAATTTTTTTTATTAATTGTTTAATAAAGTTTTTTCAAAATTTAAAAATATATATTTTTCTTTATTAAGTTTTTAATAAAGTTTTTTTTAAATTTGTTTTTTCTTTTTTTTTAATAATTTTTTTTTCCTTAATAAATAATGTTTTTAAATTAAGTTTTTTTAAAAACAAATCATGCAATAATATGCAAACCTGGGAAAATAATTTTGCCTACTGATCGAGCCTTGTCATGCACTGTTGCTCTTTTAATCGGTAGTCAACAGGGGCCAGTTGCTCCTACCAACATCCATCTGGAGGGATTTCTTCATGGTCTTCAACTTTGGGTTTCTTTTGGTTGGCTTCTTCATCAACATTTCCAATTTTGCATCATGTTGATTGTAGTTCTCCTCTTTGTAATGTTGTAATCGCACTAAAATAAAGTGTCACAATCTACTATTTCAGTGTACTCTATCATACTGTATACTTTTTTGGGTTGTTCTATGTATCCAGTGTTAGTTCCTATCTACTCAGCGAATGCAACGACTAGTTACCCATGCATTTCGATGAGATGGACTAGTCACCATATAGACACTCCTATTTTGGAAGCACTCTACCTATTTTCAGAAGTTCGATTCTACATCTAGAGACTTGGTGCATGGCTCCAGTGAGACTTGGATTGTACAATTTGTGCATGGCTCTAGTGAGACTTAGATTGTACCAATCTGCCATTGATGAGCATTCAAGTTATTGCTTATGCAATTATCTTCTTGGTTCCGACCTTAATTCCTATTACAATGTGGATTCATCTACAGTTCTTCATCGACAGATTCTATAGTTACTCTTGAGTTGACAAATTCAACTCAGTCACCAATTATGTGGAATCTTCTGCAGTTGTACTTGATTCTCTTTATCAATGCTTGCCAAAGTTTGGCATTTTCTTTGAAACAACATTTGGAGGACTCATCATCATCCTTGGTCCGCTCTACATCAACCTTCACAATGTTCTACATTGTCTTCCTCTTCAGTTAGATTGGGGACTCTTGACATTGTGACATTTGAGCATAGACTCTCCATTGAGGGGGGGTTGCATGGACTATCTCTATTCTCTCTTATGGGGGGACTTTTTCCTCACTCGAGATTTTATCCTTCCTAGAGCATGTTTTTTGTTTTGTTTCTCTTTTGGAGAGGAGTTTTGTCCCATTGGATTTTCTCCTTTTCTCTGGTTGTGAGAGATTGCATATGTACATGGGTACCTAACATGGCCTAGGACCCATCTTGCATTGTTTGTTTTTGTGTCCATTCTCCCTAAGTTACACTTAAGGGGGTGTTGGTGTAATTAAAAGTGTTGTACTTTGTCCTTGGTCATAATTACACCTTAGTTAAGTTTACTTAGGGACCACATAGGAGGTAGTTGAAGAATTTCCACTTTTGGTGGACTTGACATGTCATTATTTTATCATTTCCACCTTTTGTGGACACATCATGTGATTATCTCTCCACCTTTTGTGGGTGATCTACCTTTTGTGGTGATTATCACATTATCACTTTTCCACTTTAAGTGGAGTGATAACTTTTCATAGTTGTCTCATGTTCTCACCTTGGCTATATAACCAAGGGGTATTCTATGTACATTTGCTCATCATATTTGCATTCATTGATAAGAATACAGTCTATTCTTGTCATATTGCTTCTATCTCTCTTATGTTTGTGCTTTCTATTAGGCCTCTAGATCTTAGGTGGCTACCTTCATAGCCAATTCTTACACTATCTGCTACTCTACAATCAACAAAATGGGCATATGGGTTCAATTGAGATTTCTGATGTTCAATCCAGGCCTTTTGCAATACACTTCACATTATAAGTTTTATGAGGCTTATAAATGAGTTATCTATTACTAAATGGAATAAAAATATCATTTTCTATTGTAAGGCAGTTTTTGGAGACATTAGGTACCTATAAGAGGACTTAGGACTATATGCTTTTATTTTCATTTGTGTAGAAAACTATAACATTTAAGCAAGTTGGTTATACATGATTACATACAAGGAAAGTTCTAAAGATCTTTGCTTTTTTAAAGAGGATATTTTGTCATATATGTTGAATGGTTAAGGAAATATTTGAACTCATTAGTATTTACATAATGTTGGCAACATGTAAATTGCGCTTTCTTCATAGCCCAAAAGCACAACCAAAGCATCTCATAATTTTGAAGTGAGCAAAATTCTTTTGTTATAAGGGTCATTTTCTAATGGAAGACAAAGTTGACTAATCAATGATCAAATTCCTAAATTTAAGTGACAACTGCTTTATCCTGACTAATTGTTCCTTAAACATAGCAAACACAACAAATACAAACAAAACTATTCTAAAACTTTCTGGGAAGAACTTCTTTGCTCTTGGCTCTTGTTTTATCTCTCTTCCTGTATAGCTTTTTTATTCTTTTGAAAGCATGCATTTGTATGGTATTTGAAGTTTATGGTTTGAACTCATGATCTTGAATTGTGTATGCTTGAATTTAGGGTCAAACTTTTAAAACAGAGGAAAATGCATCTTCAATTATAACTTATTAATTAATATTGTAAAATTTAAAATAACTATAAATGTTTAATAATCAATAATCAATAATTAATTTAAAGGTTTATATTAAATGACTATTACTTAAGATTATTATAATTAAAATAATTAATTTTAATCTTTTTAATAATTATAAATTAAATTATAATTCTAATCTTAATTACTATATTTTTAAAACCCTTTTTTTGTTTAGTTAATTCTAAAATCATTATAATTATGGTTAGGGTTAGAACTAAGGATGGGCTTAGAATTAGGGTTTGAAATACGGTTAGGGTAGAATTAGAATAAGGGTTAGAGTTAGAATTTGATTTCAAAATAGAGTTAGAATAAGGTTACATTTATGGTAAGAAAAATGTAAACAATGCTCTCCTTTATTGTAATGTGTTAAAATTAGAATGAACTTAAAGGTTAGATTTAGAATTAGAATGAGGGTTAGTGTTAGGGTTATAATTATGGTTATGATTAGATTTAGGGTTTGGCTTACAATTAAGGTTAGAATTAGGGTTATGATTATGCTTGCAATGGAATTAGGGTAAGGGTTACAAATTCAATTAGTATTGGAAATGAAATTGGGGTCAGGGTTACAATACAAATCATATTTAGGATTGGAATTAGAGTTGATAGATCAAAGTAACATCAAACTCCTGCATTAGGGTTAGAAATAAAAATATCTAGATATCGATAATGATGTTTGAAATGAAAAATAAATAGTGACAATAACACCAAACTCCTACATTAGTGAGAACAAAATGTTTGCGATATTGGGAGGAGTTTGTTACAAATACAGGTCCAATATACTAAAACAAGGGACCCCAAAAGATAGCAAGGGCCTTCACACATCTTCACTTTTCTAACTATGATTTATAAATTATTTCCAATTCGAGTTATATTATGTTATATTCATATAAATAATATAATATAATATATAAATAAAACCATATAATATAAACAAAATAATATATTAAAAATATAGTATAATATATTTAAATAAAATAACATATTATATATTATATAAAATATAAATAATAAATTGTACACACCCATTTGATTAATATTTAATAATTATGTAGCTAATATTTAATGAAAGTTCAAGAATAATATTTAATTATACAAACTCATGAGGCATAGTAAAATTGTTGTTAGATGTAATCAATTCAAAATGTTGTGCCCTTGGTCCATTTTGAATATATTATATAATTTATATTTATATTATACTATATTATATTATTTATATTTATTATTTATTTTATATTATTATTATATTATGTAAATATTTATTTATATTATATTGCTCATAATTATGTCTAAGGTTAGAATTAGGGTTACACTTGGGGATAAAACTAGTTTGGGCTTAGAATTACAGTTAGACTTAGGGTTAGATCTAGGTTAGGCTTAGAATTACAGTTAGACTTAGGGTTAGGGTAGAATTAGAATAAGAGATAGAGTTTGAATTAAATTTTCAATCAAGATTAGAATAAGGGTCACAATTATAGTTACAAAAATGTAAACAATGCTCTCCTTAATCACATTTTTAAAGTTGTCTTAGTGTTAGGGTTAAAATTAGAGTTAGGGTTATTTGTAGGTTTACAATTATGATTAAGATTAGACTTAAGGTTAGGATTAGGATTAGAACTATGGTTATGGTTATACTTGCAATAGAATTAGGGTACAAGTTATACATTAAATTAGGATTAGAAATAAAGTTATGGTTAGAGTTATAATCAAAGTTGCAATTAGGTTAAATTTAGAGGTGGAGTTTTAACTAGGTTAGAGTTAGGATTATGGTTAGAATTAGGAATATATCAAGGGTTATAATTAGGGTTAGGGTTAGGGATAGAGATAACACTAGGATTAGAATTAGGTTTAGAGTTAGGGAAATAGTTAGGTTAAGAAATAAAATTAAAATATTGTTCTAACATATTGAGGATGGTTTTGTTCCAGTTCTAAATTCAATTGTTGAAGAAACGGATTTAGATTCAAACCTTACATAAGAGTTGAACGTGTCAACCAATTGCATTAGCGGAGTGAAGACAAGGTCCTTTTGATGTGTGCTTTTCGCTAAGCCTCCACATGGTTCACAATCATGTTAAGATGAAAAGCAAGAAGAATTATTTAATGAAAAATAAATAATTATTTAACATTTTTTTAGAAATAATATTACAAGCTAATGCTTTTTGATTTATTAGAAGGGAATGCTTCTCGAGCAACTAGAACTTTTGACCTTGTCAGGCCCACCAGTCGTGAAGACATTTCATGGATCTCCTACATTTCATAAATTTGTATTGCACTCACCTTGCACACTGCTAACACCTGTCCCCTTGGTGCAAACATCTTTCATCTATGACGTGCTTAATTCTTTCATGGACCTGTAAAAGAGAACATGCACTTGCAAATATTTTAAAATATATCATATTACTAAGTAATAATATAATCTATTATTATTATTGAAGATTTTGTGATTTCTGGATTTTTGATTATTATTATACTGGTTGTAATGACAATTATATTTTAAATGCAATTCTTCCTCATTTTATTTTATGTTTTTAGAATCTTATATTTATGAGTAAAATAATAATGTAATTTAATATATATTTTTGTGAGTGTTAATTTTTTTCAATAAATTTATTTATATTTCACATTGTTAATAATGTATTATTATTAACATAATAGTGAATTATTATATATTCATATTAATGATACATTGTATATATAATAATTATTGCAATAATAATATTAATAAAAATATATTAATTATTTATATTTTTATTTATAATATAATTCATAAAATTATTAATATTAGTATATTATTTTTAATTAATAATGATTAGTTATTTAATCAATTTTTAATAATAATACAACTAAAAATGGCATGCGAAGGAGCATGCGTGGATCACATGCGAAGACAGGCAAAACAATGTATCGATGGCAGAAGGGAGGAAAAGCAGGTGTGTTGAGGAGGAGTGGTAGAGAAAACCAAAGGCCAAGGATGGTGGGCTAGAGATGCTGAAGTGAAAATCTCCCCAAATCATATTAGGAATGGGTGACCAACGAAAAGTGGAAGAAAGGGGGGCATCTGGGATGATTCGGGGGAAGGCAACAGACGATCGATGGTAAGGAATTGGCAAAGGAATCAAAGGTTTGCTCCCTAGAATCGACAGTATCGAGGATGGTTTGGAAATCAAAGAGCATAGGGTTGGGGCAACAACAAAGGTGGTGGATGAAACCCTAAATGGGGAAGTAATCAAGGTGCAGGTAGTAGATGGAGGGGGCATATGGACAATGGCCCTAGGAATATAATTAATAACTCAAAGATGGATGACATCCAAGGAAAATCCAATAGGAAAAAGGAAGAATCCAGGATTAGGCATAGGAAATCAGTGGTGACAAGCACATAAAAGCTATGATTGGAGAGGTAATGGCTCAACCATCTAGGGTTGTTGGTGAAATGGCTTGGGAAAGATTTCAAGTAGGAATTTTTAGTGCACTGGTGGCAAAACAAATGGGGGGCAGACTTGCAATTAAAAAGGTTGTCTAGTGGTGATATATCCTTTGAAGGAGATCAGGAATGAAATCAAATCAGGTATCTAGTTATTAGATGGATATGGATTCTACATTCGGGGTTGGATCGTGGGTTTCAATCCTTTCACACATATAATGGAAGTGACTCAAGAATGGTGGAAATTTCCTAATCTGCCACTAGAGTTTTGGGCTCCAAGCATTTTGGAGGATATTGGAAACAACCTAGGGACATGTGTGTAGAGGAAAGATTGAACTCAGATGGTGTAAGCACATTTGTGAGACTATGTGTGGAGAAATATCTAGGTCAGGGGAATTGGAATGAAATCAAATTAGTGACAGATTTGGGAGTTTGGATACAAAAGCTCATCTCGGATCCACATCCAATCTCAGAGCTAATCAAGACCCTAGGAAAATGGGAAACACACAAAAATCCCTTAATGGAGGATCAAGGTTGTCCCAGAGTGCCCCAAGACAAGAAATGTCCTTCGAATATGTGGAAAGATGATGCTTTAGGAATCAAAGCCATGGATGGGAGCCTGGGGATGAAGCCCCCATTTAATACAAGAGTGGAGGAAGTGGGCACAAGTAATGGCATCCAAGAGGGTGAATTGAGGGAGAAAGTGGTAGAGGCTATTGATTTACTAGGGAATGAGTGTAGGTAGGAGGATTTAGACTCACTTATAGAAGTAAGGAATGAACTAGTAGAATTAGCCAAGGTAGCTAAAAGTGCCTCACTAAGAGCGGATGATGAAGAAGAACTTGAAGATTAGACGAATTTCCCAAGTCTAGTGGAGGATGATCTTCCTTTTGAAGAAGGGATTTGTACGAAATTGGGCTAGAGGAGGAAAATTTTGATAGTGGGTCCATCCGAGCCAAGTAAATTGGGAATTTGTCAAAAAGACATGCATAAATCTTCACCAGATTGTGGTGAAAGCAAGAAGTAGGGTATGATTCCAAATTAGGAGAAACTTAAATGGGATGGGGAGGCAAGTGGACAAAAGAAGATCAAAAAAATGTTGAAAGTAGGGAAGAGCGATGCTCTTCCTAAACAGTAATGAAGATCATTACCTAGAATGTTAGGGGCTTAAATGCCCATAACAAATGATGCCTAGTTAGGAATTAGTGAGAAAATTTACAAGTAGATATAGGATTACTACAAGAATATAAATTGAGTGAACATGAAAGGATAAAATTCAATAGAAAATTGAAGCTTTGGTGAACAATTGGGGTCAATTTGGAAGGAACCTCAGGAGGCCTACTAGAGTGTGGAAACCACAAGCGGTGTTGCTGGAAGAAGTCACAAAGAGTAGACATTGGATTTCTTGTGGAGTAAGAAGTCTTATTTCTAATTTGTCTTTCTTACTTATTAATGTTTATGGGCCTAATTCTTGCACACAAAAGAGGCAAGTATGGAAAGAACTAGATCTAGTGTTGAATAATCTGGGGCAAGATTTTTGCATCATTGGGGGGATTTTAATGTTATACTGAGATCAAAAGATAAAAGAGGGGAGTGGTCAAGGTGCTACAGTCACATGCTGATTTCAAGAACTTCGTAGAGAGAGATGTGTTAATTAAAGTTCAAATAGGGAATGGGAGTTTCACCTGGACAAAAGGATGAAGGGGTTTAGTAGTATTGCTGAGAAGCTTGATAGATTTTTCTTCAAAGGGGACTTAGGGAAGTTCTCTTACATCTTGGAGAGTAAAATTATCCCAGGTGTAGGATTGGATCATTTTTCGGTACAATTGGAGATAATAGGAGATAAAGGTCTAGTAAGATGCCCATTCAAGTTCGAAACAATCTAGAGAAACATGGTTGAAGGAAAGGGATAAGAATACAAAATACTTTCATAATTCAACAAAGGTAAGGAGGGAAGTAAACAAGATTTCACGCATTAGAGGGTCGGATGGGAGGATGTTGGAAGACCCGGTAGAAATTAGGAAGGCTGTGATTGAGTTCTTTCAAGCTCTTCTGAATGATAATGAGGGATCCAAGCTCCTAGAACAAATTGAGCTGCTAAGGAATATTCCTAGATTAGTGACTGAAATTCAAAACAGACAGTTAAAAGCTAAATTCAACGAACAAGAGATCAAATTAGCTTTGTTCCAATTACAATCGGAGAAGGCATTGGGGCTCGATGGATTCTCAATGGCTTTCTTTTAGAAATATTGGGACATTGTGGGACACAAGATCACCGAGGTGGTTGAGGAGTCAAGAGACTCAGGACGTGTACTAAGAGAAGCAAACAATACCTTCATCATGCTCATCCCCAAAAGAGAGAAACCTTAGTATTTGGAAGAATATCACCATATATCCTTGCGTAACACACTATATAAATTATTGGTGAAGGTCGTAGCTAATAGGCTGAAAAGAATTTTTCCATTCATTATCTCAGAGGAGCAAACGAGTTTGTGCTAGGAAGGTCGATCCTGGATGGAATAATTATAGTGCAGGAGGAAATACATTCCATACAAAGAGTGAAGAAACCGACAATGTTATGGAAGCTTGACATTTGGAAGGCTTATGACAAAGTAAACTGGAGTTACTTATTCAAAGTCATGGAAACCTTTGGTTTTCAGAAGAAATGGTTGGATTGGGATTTTGGGTGAATTTCCTGCCCAAGACATTCAATGCTCGTGAATGATTTGATGGAAGGATTTTTCAGTGCCTCCTAGGGTCTTAGGTAGGGAGACCCCCTCTCTCCATTTTTATTCATAATCATGGATGAAGCTTTGGGGATATCAATAGAAAATGCTTGAAGGGGTGGGTTAGTGTGTGGTTTACATGTCACAAACAACCAAAGTGTAGTCACCCATCAATAATTTGCAAACAAAACAATGCTCTTTGGAATGATAATTGAAAGGGAGGCTAGTCAGATCAAAGGCATTTTAGATAAGTACTCTTTGGCATTCAGACAGGAGATTAACATTGCAAAATCAGAATTTTTCTTCTTAAACACCGACATAGCAAGAGAAGTTCAAATTATGAGGATTCTAATATTTAAAAAGGGAGACTACCATGCAGATACCTCAACCTTCCTTTGGATAAATGAGTGCAACAAAGTAACATCTAGGGAACTCTTATAGAAAAAGTGAAAGATAGAATATCCTTATGGAAAAGTTATTGGTTATCATGGGTAGGAAGATTAACGATGCTTAAATTGGTCATAGTGGCATTACTGACCTACATGATGTCATTGAACCAAAGATTTTATGAATGAGGAATGCTATGTCTCTTTTTCTTAATTAGGGTCTTTCATTTAATGAAAAGAGATAGATCCAACACCCAAAATCTAGGTGGTTCACTCAAACTAAGATATGTATGATGAAATTATGACTAAATGCAATGAAGAATGGAAATGACTTCAAGAATGTTACTGATCTTGATTTTTAGGCCTGGTGGGAAGCATTTCCCATTCTGGAAAATTAGTCAAAGTTCTGTGAAACTATTCCAAAGCCCATTTCAAACAAATAGGTGTCCAAAAATGCGGAAAACCAAAATTAGGCCTAGAAGTGGGACTCATTCGCCACCCATGGTAAATGAGTCCACTTTTGAATTTCTAAAGATTCAAAGGTGGAAACAAGAGTTTTGATCTGCACTTTTTGCTTCTCCAGGTGTCTGGTTCTGAAATTGTCGGATTTGGGCCTAAAAGTAACTTTTGTGGGTATTTTGAATTATCCAATGAAGAGATTACTTGAACAACTTTGAAATGAAATCTTCAATGATTTCCAAACCTCCAAGATGTCTAAATCTACAAATACATAAGACAAGAAAGAGAAATGTTGGATGTTAAGGCATAGGGATTTGCCTTGGTCAAACCCCTTTATAGGTAATGTTAATAAATATTTAACTAGCTCCCTTCAGGTGTATTTTTCCTCCATGCGTCAGCACATGCATCGCAAAGTCAACTCGGCCTTTTATCTAGGTTATACTCTGCCACTCCACGTGTCTACTCCTCACAAGCTAAGTCTCTGCATTCCTTCGTATTCCAAGAAACTCCACTATGCTTCCACGTGTTGTGGTTGCAGGATACTTTCAATCATGCTTTCTTATTGTCTCATCGGGCTCCGCTCGGGTGCCACGAAGCCATTTTTCCCAAAAGGTTTTGGCTGGCCCCATAGTTGCTATCTATAGTGTACACTTGCTACGTGTCTTCTATTCACAAATCTTTCCGCATAGAGATGAAGTAGCAACTGCGGGCAGTGAAACGCTGCCACACGTCTCTTTTGCGCCTGACTAGTAATCGTTCCCTCCATTGTTGATGAAGTGCTCGGCCCATTCGACATGTGTAGCATTAACACAAGTCCTCAGTGGCAAAAGAAAAAGGTTCATACGGGTAGCGAAAGGCTGCCATGTGACTAGCCAGCGGATCTCATATTTGGGCGATAGACTAGATGAACCAAATGATGCTATTGGCCACTGCGTGTCATAATCATTCACACATGAGGGTGACACTTGTTTGATCGGGCCTTACCAGGACCACCGACATCATTTGAAGAGGATGCACATGTGCCTGGAGTGACCGAATGCTTAGTTCTAGATTGATTCTGTTGCAACAACTTTGGGAATATTCTAATTCTTGCATCATTGCTAGGGGATTGTGAAATATTTTTTGTTGCTGCTCTTCGAAGCGGTGGGGGTTTTTCCCTGCTTTATATACTTTTCTCTATTGTGAGAAAAGGGTTCAAAATTTGAAGGAAAATGTTGGTTTTAGTATAAAGATGCCAGATCTTTATTGTTGTTTTATTTTATTGTAAAAACTCTTAGACTGTGCCAATTGTTCGGCCTTTTTATTTTTCATGCTATTTAATCAAACTATAAACTGTGTTTTTATTGTCTAGGCATTTCATTTAAAAACTTCTATATATGTTGAATGCAAGTTTGCTAACCTAGACCATGTCTAATGACTCTTCTTGGCAATAGGAATGTATGCAATATTATTTTATGTCAATGAATAGATTGTTTATGCTGTAATCTTAAGTTTTTGATGTTCTAGAACACTACAACACCATTCAGGCCCTTAGATCTATGATTTATCGTGCCTATCATTAAGTCTTGGTGCATCACCTTAGGTTAGACTTTATTTTATTATATTCGTTTTCTTTTCCCTTTCAAACACCCATTGAAGAAGAAGTCAACTTCTTAAAAACTCGAAGGTAACTCAGTTTAGCGCAAAAGGTCCCCCATAAACTGAATTTCCCATAAGACACTATTACCTCGTCAAATTTTGGCCTCAACAGTTTGTTCTTTTTTTGGCACGCCCGGTGGGACTGAGCTTAAATGAAATTATGTTTTAGAAGGGTGTATGAGCCATCAACCTGTAACTAGATCCCAAACCGTATGCAACCCCAGTTTACTAGTACCTCCACTAGGAACAGTTTGAGTCGCAAATCAATTGGTAACCATTTCGTTCCCACCACCCATTCCTCTCACCATGTTGCCAGCTGCCAACAAAAATTACATGGCATGGGATGCCGAAAGTCCCCTAGCAACCCCAGTAGCACCTGTTATTTGGGGCGTTATCCTAGTTTCAACCATGAAAGCTATACCAAAGTTTACCAAAGATGGCTCAAGAACACCAGCAGAACATTTGCAAGATGCGGTGGACGTATGTCTGGTACACGGGATTATAGCACATAATATAGCTCTGAGGCTTCTCACCGCATCTTTTAAAAGCAAGGCCCTGGATTGGTATCGAACACTGTCACCTAATACTATTCGCACCTAGGATGAGCTCATAGATCCATTCTATGAGAGGTTCTCAAATGACGAAGATCATTCTTCACTGTATTATCAACTATCTGTTATAAAACAAGCCCCCTAGGAGGCTCTGACGGACTTTAATGCCCGATTTCACACAAATTGGCAGAGGATTCCTATTACTATACGTCTGACTTCTGAGTTAGCGTTCATATTTTATCTAAAGTCCATCAATTCCAACATCTTCGTGATGATCAAGTCTTTGGGAGGAGCTACTCTACCAAATGCTTATGGTGTCATTGTCAAGGTCGAGAATCATTTGATAGATTGCAAAAAGTTTCCCCCTTGAACTATCATGCCAATATTTCTTGAAATATTGATTCCCGCACAAGAAGTTGCATCAACTACCGCACCCGCAACTGCCCAGTCGATGTATAAATATGCGGAAACCCCACAAAATGTATCCTCTACATCAGGTTCTTCCAAGGATAAAATGAGCGACCTCAAAGAGATGTTGTGAACCATGGCGAATGATATAACCACTCTTAAGCGGAACCAATCAACACCTCTGAAGCCTGCATATCAAAACTATTAAGGTGGGCGGTCCTCATATCAACAGAATCACTACCAGGGCATGCCTCGCACTAATCCACCAGCTCTGACTGCAAACCAAATGGTGTCGATGCCTACTTCGCTGACGAGTGTGTCACCAAGCTCAAGTAGGGAATTAACCGTAGGGCAGAACAACCTTATTGATGATATCAATATGTGTTGCTTCCCTTGCAGCGATGCGCATATGCCCTAGAACTATCCTCCTAGAAATTTGCAACAAAAGGTGGCAGAGCAACACAGTCAAGGCACGGCAACAGATCACGGGGGTTATATATATGCCTCACCATAAATGGAGAGTGCGGTTCTTACCGCGCAAATGCAAGGAATATTTTTAGAAAAAGAATCTGATATTGCTCCTGATCACATGTTTTTCTCCTGGATGGAGGAAGAAGAAACGGTGTTTTCTAATGACGCATTCATACCCAAAACATCGCAAGTGCAATCTGATTATAACACGCGCTCAAAGAGGAGATTCACCGACGAGTCGGTTGTTTTGCATCTAGTCAGCCCGCAACTCAAAAGTGTTTTCGATCAGATTGCTGACACTTCCACCGCCCCACTACCATCCCAACCACGAAAGGAAATTATTACACCAAGAGTCAAGCAATACAAACCTCCGAGCTTGTCACCTTTTAATGTGGTCAAACAATTGAAGAAGTCATCCGCTAATGTATATCTATGGGACATTCTAGCTATCCCAGAGCAAAAAACACTATTACAGAAGGTGCTTCAAGAAGAGGTCAATACAGTGCCAACAAAGCAGTTTTCCAGTGTAGAGGTTGTTAATCAAATACAACTAGCTAAAATCCTTACAAACAATACAAAGGAATCCCTTGCTGAGGTTAGGGATAAGTTAAAACCTCAACCCTTCTTCTTGACTCTCATTATAGGAAAGAAGTTATTGCACAATGCTATGATTGATTCTGGCGCTAGTACCACGGTTATGCCTAAATAGATAGTCAAAGCTTTAGGACTCAGCTATGAACCTATGAAAAGGGGGGTAATGTAGCTTGATGGGAACAAAGTTGAAACCATAAGTGTCATCAGAGCACTTCCTTTAACTCTATTTGCTTGCCCTAGTATCACAGTACTATAAGACATCGTGATCATAGATGTTCCTCCTATGTTTGGTCTTTGTCTATCCCGATAATTTACTTCAAAGGTGGGTGGATACCTATCCTTGGATTGGTCACATTTGATACTCAAAACCAAAAATGGTGCAAAAATGAAGATAGAATAAGAGTCTTTGCATTTTGAACATGTAGCAGACAAAGCCTTGATCAATTTTGAAGCTGCACATACCTCTATCACCAAGCAAGAAATGTATTGCTTTGAATTATTGGAGGAAGAAAAGGTGAGCGAAGACCTGAATGACAAAGAAGATGCTCTTTTGAGTGAGCACATGGACAATGATCCTTTCGACAATTATCATGCTACAGAATTGGGCACCTATATAATTTATGATGAAGACCAAGTATTCCCAAAGGTTGCCAAAGAGTCCAAAGGAAGCCAAGCAAGCGAGCTTTGGACACTATACTTTGATGGAGCAAGAAGAAAACTGGGTGCTCAAGCGGGGATATATCTAATATCCCCACAAAATAAAATTTTTTAAAGGTATTTCCATTTTCATTTCGCCTTCTCAAATAATGAAGCTGAATATGAAGGATTAGTTCAAGGTTTAAGCCTTGTGGAATGAATGGACATTAAGCAATTAATGGTGTTTAGAGATTCTGAACTAGTAGTAAACCAAGTCCGAGGAATTTTTGCGGCAAAGAATGTCTGTATGAGATCCTATCAGCACCGAGTCTAGGACCTGGTTGAGGGTTTTGAAGCTTTCAACATCCAGACTATTCCCCAAGGACAAAATAGCAATGCAGATCACATGGCTGTGATTGGTGCTCAGTTTGATCATGTCTCTGACCTCTTACATAATGAGCATTCAGTACGAGTGCTAGTCCGACCAGCAATCCCTGACAATGATTAGAGTTGGCAAGTTTTTGAAAGTGATGAACACATCGCCTCATTCATCCAGCAATCAAGAGAATTTGTCAATGAGCTCTAACCAAAGATTGTTGAAGCTTATGAAGGACAACTTATGCAGCTCAAATCTAACAAGCTTTCGAAAGGATTGTTACTCTAAAAAAAAAAATTGATTCTGATGATGCCTGAAATGATAAACGAAAGTTCGTAGCAGACACAATTGATTATGTGAGCCTTCGGTTCGCAGATGGCAAGAATCTTCGAGTCGGTTAAAATGTCTCGCACCATGATAAAGAAAGGCTCATCAGTTTCTGTGAAAAGTATGGAGTACTGGCTTGGTCCTATGATGATCTGGAGAGATATGATCCTGATATCATTCAACACACTATCGAGCTAACAGAAGGTGCAAAACCAGTTTGACAAAAACAAAGGCCAGTAAACCCTAAAATTGAAGCTCTAATGGCGCAAGAGCTAACTAAGCTCATTGAGTCATGCATTATCTTCCCAATCAATCATAGTACTTGGGTATCGAATCTGGTCCTGGTCCGAAAGAAGAATGGTGATATCCGTTTGTGTGTGGACTTTCGAGACCTAAATAGAGCATCCCTAAAGGACCATTATCCACTTCCTTCAATGGAGTCAATCCTACAAACAATTACAGGATCATAAATGTTTTCTCTGCTGGATGGTTTCTTCGGCTACAATCAGATCTGAGTTAAGGAAGAATATTAGCACAAGACTACGTTCATCACAAAGTGGGGAACATTTGCATATGCTAAAATTCCTTTTGGTTTATCCAATGCAAGGGCAACATTCCAGCGGGCGATGGACATCGCGTTCTGCGAACTAATCAATAAGTTTATTCTAATTTACTTGGATGATCTTACTGTTTCTTCTAAATCTAAGGATGATCATTTTGATCACTTAGAAATAGTTTTTCAAAAGTTCTAGGAGTTTGGGGTTTCCCTAAATCTAAAGAAATGCGTATTCAGAGTACTGCAAGGCAAGCTGTTAGGACATGTTGTATCTAAGGAAGGGATTTCAATTAACCCCAAATGGGTAAAAGCCATCAAGGAACTCCCCCTTCCGGTGAATAAGAAAGGTGTTCAGTCTTTCCTGGGAAAAGTAAATTTTGTTAGCAAGTTTATTTCTAACTTTGCGAGAATAATTAAGCTGATCACCCTGATGCTTAAGAAGGATCAGGCATTCAAGTGGACGATCGAAGCTCGGGATGCCTTTGAAAAAGTTAAGGAATCTATTTCCACTGCTTTGGTATTGGTTAATCCAGATCTATCTAAGGATTTTATAATGTATGCATTCAGTAGCAGGTTTAGTATCACTACTATCCTAACCCAAAAAGATGATGAAGGAAAAGGAGAACATCCAGTGGCGTTCTACTCTCGAGCCCTGAAGGAATATGAGGCGGATTATAATTTCGTTGAAAGACAGGCCTTTGCAATAGTGAAGGGGCTTAAAAATTTCTGCCATTTAATTTCCTGCAACAAGGTGTTCATTTATGTCGCACATTCTAGTGTGCGCAAATATATCATGGAAGGGGAGATCATAGAAAAAAGAGCTAATTGGATCACTAAGATCCTTGAATATGACGTCGAGGTTAAACCTACTAACACTATTAGAGGAAGAGGATTGTGCAAATACATAGCGCAGAATGAGGAGATACCCGCCATAGGGGAGCAACCAGAGCTTGTCCTAATAAATGAATCATAATCGGAGGGTTGCTGGCTGACTGATAGAATGAAGTTTATGTGAACAGGAGCCTATCCACCCAATCTCTCATCCCAAAAAAGGAGATACTATCGGCTACAAAATTATGGATATACGCTAGTAGAGGGAGTCCTTTTCAAAAGAAATTTCAATGGTCTTCTCTTACAATGCGTTACTTCAGAGCATGCAATGAGGATCCTTGACGCGTTCCACAACAACGCTGCAGGAAAACACTTCTCTACTAAGACCACCGCCATTAAAATCATCTGTGCTAGTTACTATTGGTCTACACTGTTTAATGACTCCCACTATTTGGTAAAATCCTACAAAAAATGTCAATTCTTTACTGACAAAGGGAAGAATTATGCAATGCCTCTCAAACCCATAGTGGCAGACGAACCGTTTGCGCAATGGGGCCTGGACTTCATCGGGATGGTTAACCCAGCTTCTAGTGCCGGACACAAGTGGATTCTAACAGCCATGAATTACTTCACAAGATGGATGGAGGTTGTTCCACTTAAAAGCGCAATAGAAATGAAGATTGTAGATTTCCTCAAAGAGCTAGTGACAAGATTCGATTCTCCGAAGACTATTATTTATGATAATGCTAGAGCTTTTCTAGGCACAAAGGTTTGTCGCTTCACATTAACTAATGGCATATTCCTCAAGAGATCATCAAATTATTACCCACAGGGAAACGGCCTAGCGGAGTCAACAAACAAGAGCCTAGTCCAACTCCTTAAAATGATTGGTTCGGAACACCAGAGGGAATGGCATAAAAACCTCTTAGCAGCGCTATGGGAAAACCACATAACTCCTAAGCAAGTCCTTAAGACTTTTCCTTATGAGTTGGTATACGGGAAAGAGGCATTGTTACCTATATCTATGGAGATTTTGGCACTCCAATTGTTGAAATCCCTCGAGATAGAACAAAATGGCACCATGGAAGTTTGGCTTGCCAAACTATTAGAAGTGCAAGAAAAAAGGAAGAATTCCCTAATAGCCATGACAAACTGTCAACAAGTGGTCAAACGATGGTTTGACAAGAAGGCTTCCAACCAAGGCCTAAAGTGCGGAGACTTAGTACTAAAATATGATAAAAGGGCTACTAAGCCAGGTAAGCATGGTAAATTTGATAGCCTATGGGAGGGTCCCTTTAAAATCATTCGGTGCAAGGAGCATAACACTTTCAAGTTAGAAAATATGGAACAGGAACCCTTAGGAATCCCGGTTAATGGGATTCATCTTAAGTTGTTCCATTAGGTGTTAAGTTCTATTTTGTACATATGTGAATAATGCTTTATTTTATTTCTCTTTCTTTGGCCGGTCTTTTTCGAAATTGGTTTGTATCTCTACGGAATTAACCCATTATTATGGAGGGTGGAATAGCAGGATTGTTTTACATAAAACATACCTAGGTGCAAAGAAATAAACACATATACTATAAAAGAGCCCATAAAACTGAAATGCAAAATGAAAGAAAGAGCATGGATTTTCTTTATAAAGATATATATCTATTTATATATATTCTTTGGTTTTTTACATTGCAAAATGGCTAGGGAAGCCATAATCCAAAAAATATACAAGTATTCGAGCTATTCTTTTACATATGCAAAATGATAGCCTTTTTCAGGCTTATATACACACTATAGGGCAAGTGGTCTAGGTAATAGTAGGAAATAAAGAAAACAGGGAGGCATTTTTTTTGGGGAGCAAAGAGGGTTTTTCATCCAAGGGAACAATAGGCAGCAATTGACGCATCAATGGCAGCATCTACCTCTTCCTCATCAGCAAGTTCTTCGGCAACAAAAGCAACATCATTCAGCACAACCGCCATTGGCGGGGGAAATACCAGGTTTCTGAAGTCAATATACTAATCTACATCATAGAACGGTATCACGTTGTAACTATAGAATAGGAAGTGCAAGGCCTGGGTAACCCTCTGTTGATGCTTTTTGTGTGTCTAAAGGCAAAATCCACTGAGAAATGGCAACCAAAGAACTACCGCTTCTTCCTCGATGTAGCAACAGAGGTCGTTGGCTAATGACAAACCAACTCTATATGCGGCGTGAGCAACAACTTCACCAAGGCCATTCAGGTACTTTTTGGGAAACATTTCTTTGACCATCTTCAAGATGAGAGACTTGGGGATACCAATATCTAACATAGATGTCATGAAGTAGGAACATATATCAGTATTCACCCGATACTTGTCCTCATATTCTATGCAGTCTTTACCCATAACCCATTTTATGACTATCAGGACCAACAAATGCTTATTCTTGGTCATTCTTTTCAGCCGCCTAGTAGAAATCTCCCCTAAAAATGTTGTCTATGACTTATAAGAGGTTAGACGAACAAGAGTATCCATGATTCTGACACTATGCCTATGCTTTTAGCCAATATTGAAATTTACCTATCACCTAACCTATGAGAAAACTTGCTTAACATTTTGCTAACAACCTATCACTGCTTAAATGCTAAGTATGATTTCCTCACTGCTTATTGGCCTATTTATAAAAAAATGACAAGACTCATGCTAATCCATTTCAAAAAAATGTGATGATGGCTAGATATCAACTTGAAAGGCGTGCCTGCGTTTGCTCACATTTTTGAGCCAGTTGCATCTGCAGAGGTACGGCTCAATACATTCTAGATTAATAGGAGCTAATTAATTATTTTTTAAAAGGTGGCACTCATCGATAGTAAACTGCACGGTCGTAGGCTATTGTGTCATCTCACAGGCATTTCCCAGAGCCCAAGGCAATATCCATATCTTTTCAGGCCGTGATTATTTGTTTTGGTGTAATCATTCCGACCAGGATATTAATTACCAACACATACTAACGCAAGGTTAGAAAGAAAATTGCCAGCTCAAGTTCCAAGGGAATCACAGTATATCACACGATTATCGAACGCAATAATGAACTCCCACCGCCTCAAAATGGCAAGTAGTTTATTTTGCATGAATTGCAAAATTAACGGTATATGCTGAATTAAATGCAAAAGGCATGCTTTCATCTGCCACCTTGGGGAAAGATAGCCAAATATTACATGAAAAGGCTTAATAATTCAAAGTCTTTTCACAAATGTTAAAGCTAAAGGTGCAGAGTTTTTTTTTAGCATATCCAGAACCGAGAAAAATTACAGAGTCCAGAACTCGCAGATGTCTTCATCCAAAGAGAGATGTCAGAGAGTTCATCTCAACCAATGCAAGAGGAAGTTAGCCAAGAGATGTTTACAACCATACGGTCGTTAGAGGGTGTATATGTCTATGAGGATTTAGCATATGCTACGCCTGGTATACCAAGCAAGTTGAAGAGGACGTATACAGAAGAGCTGAAAAGACCTAAGGATTGTAGAAACAAGAAAAGGGTTGAAGAGAAATGGGATAATATATATGATTTACGGCTCGCAAAAAACCCTAAGTCCTTAAGAGAAGTAGCCTGTGCAAGGTTGATGGCACCAAAGGCGGACAAATCTACAACAATAAAAATTTGGTACAGTGGTCTTCCACAATACATGGTCCCGCTGGTGCACTACTGCTCAGAGATAGTTGATGCTGCCATCCAGTTTTATAACCCTAATACCCACTACATCGAGAGCTGAAACTTAAGGGTTCACATCACCCCAGAGGCCATCTAGCATATGCTATGCATCCCAGACCCAAGTAAAAGAAGAGAGAACATTGAGTCATTTTACCCTAGCAAAGGAGAGAAAACATGGAGGGTGATGAAAAAGAACTCAGAGTTCTTGTTGGAGGAGACTGGTGGAAAGGCATCCTAGCCGCTAAACTGCCAAGTATTCCATTTTCATGTGGTGCGTTACATGAGGATTTGTAGATGCCATGTCCATGCTAGCTTTTGTGTGCGGTCGAGACTCCAATGAGATGGTGGAAACTTTTCAACTAGGTTTGGCATTTCAATTCCACAAGCAGCATGATACCTTCTGGTATGATTTTGCTGAGTTCATGGTAGATGAAATGATACGAAAAATAAAGAATTACCCAGTGGAGGGAAATTTTAGATTTCTTTCTTTCCTGATTCACATGTTTCTGCATCAAAACCTTGATTTCTTTGCCGGGTATTTTAAATTATCAATTTTTTATAAACGGGGTAAGAGGAAGCCAGTGTCCATGTGGACACCTTTTCTTTTCGTATCATATAATTATTATGCATTTTTGGACTATTTCATAACTCTAGTCTTGTATGATTTAATCAAAAAAGGTGACATAATTTGGCTTGACAAGGAGTAGACTAGATATATGCAGAGTTTCACTCCCACTTGTGACTGGTTCTTAGGAATAGATTTCACAATTCTTTAGATGCGGGGCTTCACTGGTCAACCTTTTCTTCTCCCATCCTATGTCACAGATAGGGTGCTCGCATTGAAAATGTATCGACAGGTGTGTATAATTGATTTTACCTTTTGTAGTAGCAAAAGTTTTAAGAAAAAAGGATTCTTCTCTTGTCTGAAGAATTTCAAGTTGGTAACTCTGATTAAGAAACAATCAGACCAGTTATTGGAGGATAAACTGGATTATTTACGGTTAGTGCTGGTAAATGATAAGTGGGAATACAACCCTTTCATTGACTTGTTGGAGCCGCATATGAAAGTTACACATGTTCCCCGACTTTACTGGGAGAAGCAACGTAACCCGTGGGCAAACAAGGATGAAAATTTTATTGAATTGGTGCATATTCCTATGCAAGATACTATAGGGCCATGGCACAAGTTCTACTTTGTTGTGGCGGTGGCCCAAGATAATTTCCACATGGAGCGCGCCATGTACAATAAATTGAAGAAGGATGAGGAGTGGGTTGCTGAAAAAATAGAGGCTTTCTAGAAGTATCGCCAAGAAATAGAGCAATTAGATGCCCCTTATGATAGTCTGAAGAATGACAAGGAATTTGAAATATGGTGGAATGAGAGCCACCCCAGCCCAAGCTCTAGTATTAATAAGAGTGGAGACCCAAGGGGCGACTCCAAAGAGTAGGAAGAGGAAGCGGCGACATATGCGTCCTCTGCGCCGAAGGAGAAAGGCCCTGGGAAACCCGCCTATGTAGCCACAAATGTGCGCTTTAATATATCAAGGGCCTCACATACACTCACTTGGGCCGCTAAGCCAGCCAGGTTATCACTGCAGCAAATGATAATAACTTATGAAGCTTGGGAGACCCCACCTGCAAAACGACATCGCACGAAGAGCATTATCGGAGAAGGTTTGCAAGAACCTGCCGGAAGAAAAGTGCTTGCAACTAGCTAGGAGCCTGAGGCTGAGGAGGAGTCACTGACGATTCTAGAGCCACCATCAACCATTTAACAGGTAAAATTCACTCTGTCTTCCCTTGCTTCTCATTCCTTGGTATTTGCCCCTGCCTCACCAGTGATCCCTACCATGAGTATTGGCCCTCTGCCTTCCACTTTTAATCCAACATATTTAGGAGGTTTCGCACAATTTTTGCAGACCATCCACTTGACCTTACTCCTCTGCGGACCCTTACACCCATTGTTTTCGCTTAGACTCTCCTTGCCTTGCTTTCCGAAAACATACCCCACTTCGAGTGCCCCTTCTTTTTTCACTATTACTACAGATCCTCTTCCATCGCAACAGGTTGACACCACATTGACGACTCCTCCACCATCCCAGCCTATGAGTCCTATGACTGATTCACCAATTTAGTCATTACAAATGACTATCCCTTCTGTTGAGCCTCAAACCAAATTTTGGAACATGCCCACTTCTCCCCACAAACTGTCACTCTCCAGAAGAAACAAATGCCTGTGCCTATGAGGGTTACCTATCCCTATACCCTGCCTTTTGGTGCTCCTTTCGCAAGTGGACTAGTTTCGTCGCTAGCCAAATTTATGGCACAGATTGATTGCGGAAAGGAGGCACGCGCAAGTAGAATGTGAAAGCGCAGGGAAAAAGATGACAACGCTTCTGCTAAGCAAAAAATATAGACTCTTTATAATAAGGCTCGACAGGAATTGAAGTTTGCAACCCTATACCCGAGGGTAACCAAGCCTTAGGGGGAAATGCACCCAAAAGATTATGAGATATATGCAGTAGGGCTCGACATGAAGGTGGCTCGACCGCAGGATAAGGTTGAAATTATGTAGGAAACACAACGAGTAGTCACTTTTGACTTCCTTAAAGCTGGCTACCAGCTAAAGAAGAAAGATGAGAAACTTAAAACAGTAAGAGAAATGATTAGTTTTTTGGAGAAAAAAGAGAAATCCTTGGAGGCGGATGTCGCACGTTTGACGGAAAGGGTGTTGGAAGCAGAGGATGAGAGAAATAGACTACAGGGTGAACTTGTGAAGACTCAGGCTACTGACCCTACCATGATAAAAGAGCTATAGTCTAAGAATTAGGAGGAAAAACAGAATCTGCGACTGAAGAATGAAGAGCTGGAGCGACTTCCCCTTGAGTATAGTCAAGGAATGGCACAAAGGAAAGAAGCTTTGGAGCACCAACAGGCTCAATATGAGCGGAAAATACAAGAAAAAGAGGCTGAATTTAAGGGTCTAAAGGCTCAAATAGAAGAACTCCAAGAGACAAAGTCATCTCTGGACACACACTTAGCAAATCACTCTCGAGCTGAGGAGAATTGGAATAAACAAATGAGCAGCTCTGCGAAATAGCTAGCATTTGAGAAAAAGAAAATGGAAAAATTGGTTGAGGCCATTATTTCAAGAGACGTGAAAATTGCTTCTCTTAAAGGCTCTCTCCTATCTCCCCCTACACAGCCAGACATCATTTTGTTGGTTAGGCAGTTGTACATCTCTCACTGGGAAAAAATTAAAGCCTTTTGCCTAACACTTCAGCCTACCCTCTGATTCATCGCCAAGGCATCAAAGTTGATCCAGGAGGCTCATGATACGATTGAGCAGTTCCCACGGTTCATCTTGGAGAAGGTTCTTAAAGCAAAAGATCTGCTCACCGAGCTATACTCGGTCTCTGATGAAAACCTTGCTAGAGTGGGTATTGAAGATCAGGATGCTGCTGCTCAAACAACAAATAAATTCATCCATTGACACTTCGCCTTCCAACGCACTAAAGCAACCGTGACTATTCTGAGCAAGACACTGTACAACATACGAGGGAGTTTTTCTGAGTTAAGTAGGATGGATTTTTCGTCCCTGTTCCTTGAGGATGGCTCTATTGCCACAACCAAGCAGATTGCGGAAAAGATAGAACAGAAGGAAAATGATCTTGAAGCTTTCAAGGATTTCAGTCATCCTCCCACACCGACCAACATTAAGGGAGTGATTCATCCGCTTGCACAACTACTATTTCATTGTGAAGCAGGGCCCGGTTTACCAATGCACTATCTCACAAGGAAACTATTGATTTAAGTGGAGCGTAGGAGAATTTGCACAACATGGTGAAGCCATCTGAGGATGAATGGTCGCCTCTATAGGTGGCTCTTTCCAATCGCTTACTCAATTATCTTATGAAATGGTACTTTGACCTATAAACCAGAGTAATTTTGGGTTCTTCGTTCCTTAGTCAAAACACCCTTGATAGTTGCCAAAAGTTAATAAATATTTAACTAGCTCCTTTCGGGTGTATTTTTCCTCTATGCATCGACCTGTGCATCACAAAGTCAACTCGGCCTTTTATCTAGGTTCTGCTCTACCACTCCACGTGTCTACTCCTCACAATCCCAAGTCTCTGCATTCCTTCACATTCTAAGAAACTCTGCTATGCTTCCACGTGTTGCGGCTGCAGGATACTTTTGATCATGCTTTCTTACTATCTCATCGGGCTCCGATCGGGTGCCACAAAGCCTTTTTTCCCAAAAGGTTTTGGCGGGCCTTATAGTTGCTATCTGTGGTGTACACTTGCTACGTGTCTGCTATTCACAAATCTTTCTGCATAGAGATGAAGTAGCAACTGCGGGCAATGAAACGCTGCTACGCGTCTCCTTTGCATTCGACTGGTAATCGTTCCCTCCATTGTTGATGAAGTACTCTGCACATTTGACACGTGTAGCATTAACGCAAGTCCTCCGCGAAAAAATAAAAGGGTTCATACGAGCAACAAAAGGCTGCCACGTGCCTAGTCAACGGATCTCATATTCAAGCGATAGACTAGATGAACCAAATGATGCTATTGGCCACTGTGTGTCATAATCATTCACACAGGAGGGTGACACTTATTTGATCAAGCCTTGCCGAGACCACCACCATCATTTGCAGAGGACACACCTGTGCCTGGAGTGACCAGATGCTTGGTTCTAGATCGATTCTGTTGCAACGGCTTTGAGAATATTCTGATTCTTGCATAATTGTCAGGGGATTGCGAAATCTTTTATGTTGCTGCTCTTCGAAGCGGTGGGGGATTTTCCCTGCTTTATATACTTTTCTCTATTGTGAAAAAAGGGTTCAGAATTTGAAGGAAAATGTTGGTTTTAGTATAAAGATGTCAAGCCTTTATTGCTCTTTTATTTTATTGCTAAAACTTTCATACTGTGCCAATTGTTCGGCCTTTCTATTTTTCATGTTATTTAATCAAACTGTAAACTATGTTTTTATTATCTGGACATTTCATTTAAGAACTTCCGTATATGTTGAATGCAAGTTTGCTGACCTAGACCATGTCTAATGACTCTTCTTGGCAGTAGGATTGTATGCAATATTATTTTATGTCGATGAATGGATTGTCTATGTTGTAATCTTAAGTTTATGATGTTCTGGAACACTACAACACCGTTGAGACCTTTAGATCTATGATTTATCATGCCTATCATTAAGTCTTAGCGCATTGCCTTAGGTTAGAATTTATTTTATTATATCTGTTTCCTTTTCCCTTTCAAACCCCCATTGAAGAAGAAGTCGACTTCTCTAAAAACCTGGAGGTCACTCAGTTTATTGCAAAAATTCCCCCCATAAACTGAGATTCTCATAAGACACTGTTACCTCGTCAAATTTTGGCATCAACAAGTAATTAAACCAAAATGATGAAATAATGTAATGAAGCATGCAATAATGGAGTTGATTACCTTTCCATGATGATTGAATTTGAATGTCTACACCAAAACATGAAGAATCAACCCTTGAATGTCTTTGGAAGCTATCTTGATGACTTGTAATGATGAAACCCTAACTTGCTTGACTTGATAGAGAAGATAGATGATGAATCAATGATGAGAGATCTAGGTATGAGTTATGAGATTGAATGGGGGTTGAAATGGAAGGAAAAACACTTATTTATACCCAATTATGCCCTAATTATCCAATAGTACAACATCACAGGCCGACATAATATCTTTTTGAATAAAAACCCAAAAGAAATTTTGAATTATTTTGAATTTGGAGCCAAGAGGGACTCATTCACCACCCATGGTGAATGGGTCCCACTCTAGGCTTGTAAGTGGGTGTCAGGAATTAAGTTGCATTTAATGTTGTTTGTCGGGTTTAAATTCAAAAGTACACTTAATTAAGGCTTATGAGTGCATAAAGGGGTCAAATAAAGAATAAGAAAGGTGTAAATAGTAATAACAAGCCTAGAAAAGCGTGAAAGCTTGTTATAAGACTTTACAACACTTTAAAATAGGACTTGATAAGGAATAAAAAGATGATTTTTAGATGAATTATAATAAGAAGATTCTAGAAAAGTGTAAAATGTGTTACAACACTTCACAACACCTTCACAAGACATCGTTAAATGCATTTTATTTAGTTTGCAAGGGTCCAAGACCTAATGTGGATGTGTAAAAAACCTCGCAACACCAAATCAAGGCCTCATTAAGTCCACTTTATCATCAATTATTCCCCAAATCAAGCAAGTTGCATTTTTTCTATGGTACAGTCATGTCTTCTGTTATCAGTGGGGGCTAGCAAAACACTCAACAAGAAGATGAAAGATTTTTTTTAGAAAGGTAACTTGGAACAACATAAATTGCCATTGGTAAAATGGAAGAAAGTTTGTGAAAAAAGAAGAAGTTGATGAGGCAGGGATGAAGGACACACTTCTTCATAACAAAGCTCTGGGGGCAAAGCTAATTTGGGCACTTCATTTAAAACGAGACCTCAAATGGGTCAAAATACTTAGGGAAAAGTATCTCGATGATGGGGAACACAATATGTTAACGGCCAGGTCCTTACCCAGAGGGTTAAGAATATGGAATTTCATGAGATATTCAAGGGATTTAATTTTGGATCATCTCACCTGGTAGATAAAGGATGGATGCACCACTCTATTCTAGGAGGATTCATGGGAAGGATTTTCCAAATGCAGACATTGTGTGAACTGGAACAAGTGAAAAGAAGAACAAAGCAGGCATGGGGAGATAGGGTAAGAGATTATATTGAGATTTCAACCTAGTTGGGTGAGTTGTTTTATCAATGGAAGTGCATTATATAGCTAGGGTTTCAGGATGAGATGGTGGAATTGTTTGAGCAAATTATGGTTTTACAAAAGGTTGGCATCGAACAAGGTAATGAAAAGTTAAAGTGAAAATCTTCACAAAGTGGGGAATATAAGGAAAAGGATGGCTATGCTATTTCATCGGAAGCTAGGGTGTTTGAAACCAACTTGACAACTAATCTTTGTTGGAATAAACTTTTCCTTCCGAAGGCTGGTGTACTCACCTGGGCTACCTTCTGAGGCAGTGCTCTAACAGCGAACAGATTTACAAAATTGGGTTACCATGGTCCATCGAGATGCCCCTTATGCAAATAGGCTGAGGAGTCAGGGGATCATTTGTTTTTGAATTGCTCATACACTCAGTGCTACTGGAAATGGTTATGTGCAAAACTCCAGTGCAGATGACATTCCTGGGCAGCTTGTTAGAGATGCTTAAAAGTTGGCCTACACCCTATAAACAGTCAATGTTTTGAGGTTTGTGGATTGTAAGCCCATCAATTGTCATTTTGGAAGTTTGGAAGGAGAGAAACCATCACATTTTTTAGGATAATGAAATAACAAAACAAAGGCTACAAAACAAAAATGAGGCAAGCATAGTGGAAGTAATCAATGGAAGAGTGGAAAATCTAAATCCAAGGAAGTTGAACTGCATGACTTGGGATACTTTGGCTAGAAGAAGTTGGTTTGGGTTGAATGTCCCTACAATTTTGGGAAACAGGGGGAAGGAGACGATAGTTGATAGGAGCAAAGTATGTTGGTCACCACCTGATGTGGGATGGGAAAAATTAAAGTTTAATGGAGCATCTAGGGGCAACCCCATGGAATTTGGCACTAGATGTATTATAAGAGATTGCAAGGGTGACACTTTGGGCAGATTGGATGCTCCTCTCCTAGAAGGGACAAATAATGCAGCTGAGTTTCAACCCTTGATCCTGGGATTGGGATTATGCAAAAAACTTGATCTAAGGAAGGTGGTAATCGAAGGTGACTCAACTTTGGTGATAAATTCTATATTTTGAGTAAGGTTTTGAATTGGAATTTGGGGGCAAAGTTGGAGGTGGCTATGAGCCTGGTGGACGGCCTTGAGCTTACCATGTTCAATCACATTCTTAGAGAAGGAAATACATAAGTCGATCATCTGCCCAATATGGGGGCATATGGAGTAACATTGAAAAAAATGAACATTTGACCCAAGAAGTTGATAGTGGGTGGTTGGGGGGTGGCTCTCCACACCAAGGGTGGTGGAGAGTCTGCGACTATCAGCCAAATAGGTATCAAATGGTGTTAAAGGGGTCCAAGGTGGCTAGTAAAGATAGTAGGACCAAACCCGTGGCAGGGGTAGGTGCCACGACGAAGGACACATCACTTGTTGAAGATAGACGGTGGATCGAGCGAAAGGATGGGTGGTTTGTTGGGCAATAGTGAGATTTTAATGATTGATCGAGTCGTCATTATGGAAAGATGTCAGAAAAGTTATGAAGCACGCAATTTAGAAAGCCAACATGTCCTTATATGATTTCAAGGAAAGGTAACCATTGGCAAGCTGGATGGCTCGCATCATCCTACACTTTCTCTCATGCTTGGTAGTCATTCAATGCAATTATGGAATGACACGGCTATGGTATTTGGAGTGATTAACATCAATATATTGTGCTTGGGTGGTAGTTCAAGGAATTTTATCCTGAGTTGCAGGCTATTGACATTTCATTTTGAGTTTGTTTCAAGTAGCAACATGGGGGAGCGCTCTAAGTTTGTAGTGCAAATGTCCTCTAAGAATTTGACTACATTTGGGGCAGATACCCCCATATTGTTGGATTCTAGTGTGAGACAAATGGCCTTTTTGCAGGGTCATCAATGACCATCACCTCAAATGCTTGTTGAAGAAGAAATATGATCCCCTCATTTTGGCTATGGTTAAGATGATCTTGGGGAAAGGGTTTATGGGAAACATGGAGCCGCTCAGAGTGGACATGAAAATCACCTCTCATTTTTTGGCAGTGTTACTTGACATATGGATGGCGAAGAAGGACATTGAAGCATTGGTCAAGAATTTATTCCTAGTGGACTACTTGATTGGGTTGGAGGAGATTCTCTATGTCACCTCTGCAAATTTGGGGGTTCCTCGTTTGAGAGATTTATTGTGGTTCTATGTGCCTAGTGAGGTAGTGAAATACTACCCGTTTATCTTGGACCTGAAGGGCATGGCATTGGTCAAGCATAGGTAGGTTGCACTAGTGGGAGTGGATTTTCTACAAAGGAAGATCAATTTGAACATCTCTTTTGGGGCATGACCGGTTCTGGATTTCAAATCCTTCGCCCTTGCCAATGGCTTATTGGTGCGATTGGGTCTACTTAACGGTCGAGTTTGGTGCCAGTTAATTGTTCTCTTTCTAGATGTTTTCTATCAATAGTTGGGTCTATTGTGTCGATAGTAGGAAATTAGTTATTGTAGATAGTTTATAGTAGCCATGGATGCCTCATTTTGGGTAACAGTGAGGTAGTGGTTTAGGACAGTTGCCTTATATCAAGGCTGGTTGATGTTTTTGTTGAAGCTATCAACTTGTTTGGATGGGGGATGGTATTGGTAGATAGAGTCTGCATTTTGATTCCTACCTAGCAGACATATTATAGATCATCTAATATCAATATATTGTCTTATTACATATCAAAAAATAATAATAATGATTAATTATTTTATTGATTAAATAATTAATTAATATAGATTATTAGCTATTATATAATAAATATATTCATAATAAAATACTATATTCCCAAACACAAATATATTTTAAATTATACAAAATAAAATAATATTATTTTTATAATATTTATAATAAAATATTATAATCCTAATCATAGTTGTATTTTAAATTACAGAAAAATACCATTATTTTTGTGTTATTAAATAGATATTAATTATTTATATATTGATTTATTAAATAAAATATTACATAATAAAAATATTTTATATATTATTATTTATATTATCAAAATACATTTTCTACTGCCATAACAATAGCTATAAAGGTAGGTACTTGCCACTACGTGGCACTTGTTTCTTGGCATTTTGTGCTTTGCAACTCCTTTGCATTTTTGTACGCATATCAACTTTCCTGACCTTTTCAATGGCATGGTTTTTGCATAAATTTTGGTATTTTTAGCTTGCCCAATAGTGGTTATGCTAGCAACATTCTTTAAAACTTGTGAGTGTTTGCTTTTTCCTTTGACACCGTTTGTTGTTTTTGGTGGATATTTTCTTGGTTTGCATGGTGTTTTTATTAGTCGTGATGACTTTTGTTTCACCAACAACCTCACACATTTGCAACATGTTACTTCACATTGAACTCCAATGTATGGTGGCTTTTTTTAGTTAATCCACTTTCCATTCTTGGCACCACATAATGACCAACACTATTCTCTATATAGCTCTTAGAATGCACATTTAACTATGTTTATTAATTAACTAAAAATCAAATACAATAGATTTTTTATTTTCAATTAATTAATAAATACGATCACATGTATTCCAAGGGCTACATAGACTTTTCCATGACCAACTACCCTTTATAATCTTGGAAGGATTTTTTACTATCTTTGGTGCATGTTGGTTCACTAGCCATTTTGGGAGTTTGATGTTTTTATTGGTCACTTTTTCAATGTGTGAGATCTTTGATGCCGATTGTGTTTAACTGTTCTGGCATAATTTTTTATTGGTTTGATGACCTCCATCTTATGTCAACTTCTGGTGTTGCTTTATTTTTTGGTGGGCTCATATATGGTCGTCATAGGAGATTTATATTTTGAATAGTGATGGTGTTTTTTGATTGGTGGAAGTTTCCATTGGAAACTATTATGATGGCGAGAATTCCTAGTTTCTTGTTGATGTCACCTTTAGGCATTCTTTTAACATTTTATGCATGTTTCGAACAGTCATGGGTGCTTATCAACACTTCCTTGCTTTTTTCGAACACGGGGTATTTTTCCCATTAATGCAAGGGATATTTTGTTATTGACAACATATTTCATAGGATGACGCTAGTATGACATCATGATGACATCAACAATACAAACACCCACACTTGTTCTTTTTTTGCTTTATTTTTTCCTAAAGGAGCTATTTTTTTTTTAACATAACTTGGGTGTACAACATTGAATCTTAATAATTCTTGCCTCATGTTTGTGTGCTTTGGTTTACAATTGCAAGTACTTTATTGTGCATGTTCAAATGTTTCTTCTCTTTCATGCACTACTTGGTGACACATCGTTTAAGTGGACTTGTCACCTCTCCCTTGTTAGCATTATGGGGGGGTTTCTATTGTTGGTGTTAATGCTTCGTTGGTTTCATTTTTGAGTGAGCTATGTATCTATTTTTTCTTCCTATATACTAGGCGTATGCAACTATTAGTTACTAATGCATTTTAGTGAGATGAAGAACTTACCATATGGATACTCTTGCATTCCTATTTTGTGGAGGTGACCTTCTATTTTCACTTGATCATTTCTTTAGATTATTGGTATGCGTATTTTCAACTTACTTCTTTTACATTGATTGAGCAGTTTCCTTAGAGTCACCAGTGTTGATTCATGGGTCATTTGTATCTTTGACTGTCAAATGTTTTGCCTTTTTTTTCCGTCTAATCATTGCTCGAGTAATTTTGTTGGGGGAACTCATTTAGATTCTTGTCTTCTTGATCCTAATCATCTTTTTTTTAAAAGGATATTCTTCATTTTAACACTATATTAGTCATCTTTTGACAATTGTCTATAACTTCTTTGTGCTTCAACAATGTTCTTCATGTTCCTATTCTTTCTGAGACATTGGTTTGGAGGCTTCTTAATCCTTAATTTCCATTTCTCTTTTTTGGAGAGAATTTTTTTCCCATGTGGTTTTCTCCTTTTTTCCATTTATGAGAGATTATTTTGTTCATGGGTACCTCATTAGGCCTTAGTTCTCAAAATTGTATTTTGCATTTCATGCATTCACATTTAGAGTTTTTAGCTTATCCCTAAGTTGCACTTAAGGGAGGGTGTTGGAGTATATTAGTACTCTATTTCTTAATCTTACTTAGGTCTTGTTCTCTTTGTTGTCTCAAGTCATATGATGAGGACACGTGTCATGATATTGTCCTATCTTCACCTAGGATTTCCTTAGGGTTTCTTTATTTAGATTTTAGGTTTCATTTATATAGATTCATTGTATCATTATTTATTATTTAAGATGATTGTATAATCAACATGATTTATCTTTCTAGATCAATTCACCTTTGGCCTCCCTAGCATTTCTATCTCTTTATGTGTGACAAGTGTTTGATCGATGGTGATCTTTGGGAGCTCCAAGGTTGAAGGATCAACTCCAATGGTAATAATCTAATAGTTGGCCTTATAATATATTATTTTATGTTGCATTTTATATTCCCAACTTTATAAAAATGATAATATGAATATTTCTTAGGACTATTGATTCAACCTAATATATGTGTGAAGAATTGACCTTGAAAGTTGGTATACTCTCTATAGGTTTCATTTTTCATACATTGCATAACAGAAACATTAAATTCATACCAAAAGTTGGAGATCCAAAAGAAATTTGCAATTAGAGGCCTATCACTCATCTGAATGTTTGTTATAAAATTATTGCCAAAGTGCAAGCTCTCAAGCTTCAACCTATGCTTCCTTAGTTGATTTGTCCTAAGAAAACTTACTTCATTAATCCATATTTATTTTAGATAACATTATTGTTGTGTGAGAAGGTATGAATTGGGCATGAAATTTACAATATCTTGCTATTTTATTAATATTTATTTTTCCAAATCTTATGATCATATTGAATGGTTGTTGATCCTTGCTATAATCCAAGCTTTTGGATTTGGGCCTTGATTCATTCAATTTGTGATTTTTTTTGTAGATACATCGACTTGGATTACTATTAATGTTCAACAATCTCAACCTTTTGTAATCTTTTGTTCTATTTGTCAAGGTTTTCCTCTCACTTTATCTCTCTATGTTGTTGTTGTTGAAGGTTTCAGATATCTTCTTTCTCATGTATTTTCTCATTTCTTGGTCAACGGGATTTATCTTCTCAATTCTCACAATTAGTTGGTTAATGACCATTTTTCCAATGATTCCTTTTTTAGTTTTATTGAGAATGAGAATAATATCAAGTAAGCTCTTCATTGTTTATAGATTTTTTTTCTTGCTTTTGGTTCTAGCATTCAATGGTAGAAGATCAAATGTTATAGGAAATATTTTCTTCGCAATCTAGGATGATTAGATATTTTGGTTAGAAATGGATTGAGAATTAAGGTTTTTTTATTATTTATGGTCATACCATTTTCTTTTCAACATTTTCCTACTCTTTGGTAGGCCTATAGTTGCCAAGATTGAGAAAATTTTCAATTACTAGATCACCAAGCCTCTTTCCTAGGCTAGTAAGTTCCAAATTTGCTCCAAAATTTTGGTTGCTACCCATCTCTACATTCTTCCTATTAGGTGCTTTCAAAATATTCTTATTTGATGATTGAGAAACTACTCCATGATTTTATCTAGGCTTCCAATGATGGTCACCACATTCTTCACCTAGTAGCTTGGGAATATTGTTGCCTCCCTTAAGATTCTAGAGGATTAAGCCTTTTTCAATCTACCAACAAGGAATCACTTTGCATGCCAAAACATATTATTAGAGCCTTAGAAGGAAACAAATCCTACAAAATTTTCATCAACCATTGCATCAAGTTTGGTGTGCATTCTAGGAGGCTAGCTTAGAATAGACTTGATTTGGGCACTCTTCTCACCATGCAAGAGCCTATCAAAATTTAATGCACTTTTGTTATCAAAAGTATACGAAAAGCCCTAGGAGGCTAGTAAGCCTCAACTTTTATTAGCAAGAAATAACTTTTGCACTAGTCTCTCTATAAATCAACATTCTATTTGGTAGTATCCAATTCTATCACGTCATGATAATCCTCTAACTAAGATGCCCTAAATTCATGCCTTGAAGTTTTCTAAATGAGACATCAGGGTGTTATTAGATTTCATCCATTATGATACAAAGAATTTTCTCTCTTGGTTGGAGTTCAAAACAAAAGATAAATTGCTTAACCTAGATCAAAATAATTTTAAGGCTATTATTGATTATATGTCTCCCTAGATGATTCACAAAATTAGGTTGAGGTTTTTTAAGCCACAATGGAAGGATTGGAAATGGTATCTTGATGCAACCTTTTGTAATTACAAGTCTTGTAAGGTTATATGTGGATTTCGCCTTATTTATGTATGGTAAATCAGTTGAACTATCATTGATACCTTCAGTCCTCTATTGGATCATGGTAGCATAATTTCCAATGTATTTGTTCAACTATTCTTGAGCTTAAGTTAGCTTACTTTTCCTAGTGTATTATCTATCAACATCTCCCTATTGGTGCTTATTTGGACTTGTTGGGATTCTCAATCCTCATTATCTATTTTGTAGGCATCTTGAGAATCTCAAGCACCTTTTATGGTTTTGTTGCAAAGTTCAAGAAGCTTGACACTTTATACATGAATTTTTCAAGCCTTTTAGCCCTACTTCATTTTCTTGGCGTATGGTTTTATTAAGAGATTATTTTTTCTCCTTTTCAAGTATACTTAGATTTAGCATGCTTTCAAGGTGGAGGAAAATAGAATTGCACTTATTTGTATATGTTTTTCTACGAATCAACATTTTTTTATGTACACTAAAGCCATAATTCGTTCTAATGTTCTTATACAGATTTAGGTGAAAGCTTGGATAATTACACTTGAAGTTGTTCATCTTTAAGAGCTATTGGACCACTAGGGGAACACTCCTTGCACTTTTTTTAGAGTCTCTCTTGACCCAACTTCTCCTCAATAGCATAGATGTGGTTACCACCAATCCTCCATACATGACAAAAGAACCAAATCCTATGGCTCTCAACCTTTGGGCACTCGAGATAATATCATCCGTGGAGGATGAAATCAATCTTGATAGTATTTTTCTTCCTCTCTTGGGTGTGGTTTTAGGTGGCTTGAATTTAGCAAGGTTCCTCGGTTGGATTTGGTCATTTTCTTAGTCTATGCTTAGCTATAAGATACTCCTGAAGATGAAGACACTCTCACTAGTTGGGAGCTTATTGATGATGTCATCCCTAGAGTTGTCTAAGGAAAGCTTGATGATAAAGACCCCCTTTATTGGGATTGTTTTTATGTTGTTTGGGCTTGGCCCTTGTTATTTTGTTTGTCATTTTTGTTTTAGACTCTATCCTATTTATACATTGAGGGTGTGCCTTTTTACCACCTGCCTCTTTTTTTTGTGTATTATGTATTATTATCTTTTAGATTTAGTAAAAGGTTAAACAAGACTTATCCATAAAAAAATTAAACCTAATAAATAATAAAATTTGTTGTCATTCATGTCATAATCTGATGGTTAAATAGTGGTATTGTTGTCATTGTCACCAAAGTTCACACCCCTATTGAGCTTTTGTGATTACAAGCATTGTGCCCTCATTAATCCATTATGTTCATAGGTTTGAACCTTTGTGTTGATGCTATTGGCGTTCATGCCAATGACTTGCTTTGTACCCTTTTGGAATACTTATATAAGGGGGAAATCAATAAGTTTGCAATAAGATAATCAATGATAAATGAATTAAACAAAATCTAATTCAAAACAAGAAGGATTAAGGTTCATACCCATTACTCATGAAATAAACAATACAAAATATTGAATTCAAGAAAACAATTGAAAAACAATAACAATGAATTCAATAAAGCATAAAGTTACCCATCATGTGTTGAAGTGTATTCATAAAAATGTTGGATTATTCTTTGTATCAATGCAAAGCCTCCATTTGTGCATAGCAAAAGCTTCAAATTTATATGATGTTGATCAAAGATGTATGTAAAGTTTGTTAAGAAATTGGTTGTGATTTCAACATTATTTCATTGTGCAAAAGATGTCAATTCTATGATCGTTTTTGAGGAAGAAGATGGTTGTTAAATAGATTTTGTGTTTTGTGATGAACAATCGAGATCGTGTAATAGAATATCCTGATCAATGGTTCAAAACCATTGAGAGGAATTAGATGGGAAGAATTAGTGGATTTTGATTACATAATTGGTGTGAGTGAAGAAATCAATTTGAGTGTTCACTGGAATTGAGGAAATAGATGGAGCCTTCAATGGGATTGGAGAAATCATGTTGAGCCTTTTGTGGGATTGAAGAACAAAGTGAATCGATCAGGAATAGAGTGAGCAATCAGGGGATCATAATTTGCTCAATCATGAAAATGGGTGAGGATAATTAATTGATTTAATTAATTAATCTTTTTTAGTTGAACATGCAAATCATGTTTGAATTTTGCAAAAAAAGGTGTATTTGTTTGTTTTGACCTTTTTGATGATGTTTTGAATAATTTATTTAATTATTCAAGTTTAGGGGAAAGTGATTAATTAAACTATTAAGTATTAATAATTTAATTGACTTAGGGGAATGGGGTAAATTGGCGATATAATTAAATAATTGATATTATTTAATTAATCAGAAGGGATAAGGTTAGATTAGGACTTTATTAAATAATTTGAAATTTATTTAATTAGTCAAAAATGATAATAAAAAAAAAAGAGAGAATTAATCAAATAATGTAATATTATTCAATTAATAGAGGAAATTAGTGTTTTTGATGTAATTGATGTGAAATACTGATTTGAGGATGAATTAATTAAATAATGTTAAATCACTTAATTAATAGACAAATATAAAATTTAATAATAATTAAATAATAATGTATTATTTAATCATTTAGGGAAGAAGGGTGAAAGTTAGTATTGTTCGCTAGTCAGTACAATTTTGGGTATCTACATTTTGCCCCTCTTTGATACAATGCGATTTTGAACATTGTATCAAAGAAAATTCAAAAATTCCTGCTCAAGAGTTGCCCCAAGCGCAAGAGTTTCCTCAGTATGCCCTAGACGAGATAGCATGGTGTACCCTTAGGAAATTTGGTGAAAATTTTGGATAATAAACCAAATTTTCTAATAAGATGATGTGATGCATTTAAGTGTGAGGACTAATAGAAGAAATGTTGGGAAGAAGAAATGTTAATAAGAAGTGAAAAATAGTTGATGTTGTTAGTCATTGATGAGTTTTCTTTTGCTTTCATGGAGGCTTGGTATCTTTAGCAAATCCTTATTGATATAGCAAGTATACACAATGCACCAGGGTATTAATAACAAAGGTGGCTTTGTATCCATTGTGTGGACTTTGACTCAGCATACAAAGAATATTCTTGCTCATACTAAACATATGAAAAATTTATTTAAAATATATGGTTGAGTTGTGTTAAAACTTTTCAGACCAATTACATAGAGAGGTATGAAAAACCTACTATGCAACCGCTACATGAATTGTCTCAAAACAACTTCCATACACCAAACGCAACAAGTATTTGCTATGGTAGTATCACAAAAACATCTTACAAACTGGACTTACAAAAATCAATAGTTAATACCACTGTTCCTTCTCCTTTAAATCCTTATGGACATCCTCGAGAGATCCTAGGAATGTGGTATTACGATAAATAAAAAAATAAGACTATTAAAAGACAAACAATGTTGCAGTATCACTTGCCATGTTTGTTTTGAGGTTTCAAGCTATTATCCGGTGTTGATGATGTCTATCATAGGAACATATTCATTATGACATATCTCAAGATGTTGTTGGTGAATTGTCAATAAATAGGTAGTTAATACTTTGGTATTGTTTTCACTTGATAGTTGTCTAATCGTTTTGATCTTATCCTTGGAATTTTTTATTTTTGATGTTTGTTTTGTTTGTTGTTTACGTTTGTCAAAGGCTGATTGTGATGATTATTTATTATGGATGAAAATTTTATTGTGGTTGGTGATGATGGAGGTAGGACCTTTTTGGTTTTTTCTGAGCTTATTTGATGCTATTTTTGTTATTTTTAGGGGACTAACCTAGGGCCTCAGGGGATCATCAAAGATAAGCCTTGCCTACATTGTACACGTAGAGGCTCATAGTTCACTTGGTTTGATAAGAACATGTTTTTGATCTTTTCTAATTTTTGAATGTTTTTGGATTTTGAATTTTTTGGCTAAGTTGAAACAAAGCATGATAGATATCTAAGGGGACTGACCTAAGGCCTTGGGGGCTAATGAGCCTTACTTACGTTACACGTGTAGAGACCACATAGTTCAATCAGTGTTGACTCTAAAGCATAATATATTTTTTGGATTTTGATGTTTTACGACTTTTTTTTATTTTTGTTGGTTTTCTGGATTTTTTTTTATTTTGACAGTTTTCAACCATGATAGGATATACAAGGATCCAATCCACTACCTATTTTGAGAAGTTTCCCCCAGTTCGAGGCTAGATTACCTTCACTAGGGGAGATGAATGTTGATGGTGCAGTAAGGTTCAATATTGAATCAATCATCAAGCCATGGTTGGACACATGTTTTTGATTATGGTGAAAAATAGTGGTTTAGGAAAATGAGATGAATCAAGATGATAAACCACTAGAGTTTTCACATAAAATCACTACAATTTATGCAATTATGAGGACCAAAAGATGTAAATAATAATCATAAATTGACCCTAAATTTTATAGCAACTATGAAGAGAGTTTCTAGAGCTTAAAGAGGTGTGTACCTTGCTGCAAGAAGCCTATTTTTAGGGCACAAAGGACTCGTTCGCCTTTAGTGGCGAATGGGTCCTTATTAGGGTTTCTAAAATTGATATTTGGGTTATTTTCCTTGATGCTTGCACTCTTAGATTCTTGGTTATTAGCTCCCGAAAACTTGTACTTAATTCTGTAGCTTTAATTCTTTGTTCTTGCACTATAAAGGTCAATCTTGCAACTTGACAACTTTGACAATTTTGCTCTAAAATTTTTCTCCACTTGATCTTCAACCTGTAAATCTGCAAACACACATTCAAGGAGAGAAAAAAATGTTGATTTTTAGTGAATAGGGGTTTGCCTAAGTCAAACCCCTTGTAGGAAATTAAACAAAATGATGAAATAATGTAATTAAAGCATGAACATGAAATGATGCAATGTTGATACCTTAGAAGTTGTCTTGGAAGATAAATATGAAATCTAAAATGTAGTGGCCATGAAGAATGTAGATCTTGATCCTTGAATAGATGTGAACAATGCTTGCAAGTAGATCTTCAATGCTACATCCACTATCTTAGCTCGACAACATGCATGAATGCACTAAACCCTTGACATGATGAAATGATCTTGAATTCTTGCAATAAAATTTTCATAATTTTCCTTTAAATGTCTTTAAAAATTCTCTTGTGAACTCTTAGGATGCCTCATTAAATTGGTAGGAGAAATAATGTGAATTAACCCCTTATTTATACAAAATCAAGAGATTAACCCTGAAATTCAAATAATTCAAGCTGACACCAGATCTGGAAACAAACATTATTAAATTCCCACCAAAATGAAATTCAAAAAGGGGTTCCTCATTAAGGGAGGACCCATTCACCACCTAGGGCAAATGGGTCCTGGCACTATTTTCTAGAACCTTGCCTTCGGGGAATGAAAGAACATAAAAGACACATGTAGAATATGCTAGAAAAGGGGGGTCCTATAGAGGGAGGACCCATTCACCACCTACGGTGAATTCTAGGACCTTGATTTTTCCCAATTAAATGTTATGTAATTTGAATTATGAGTGTCAGGATAGATCTTCAAAAGGTGTCACAAATAAGGCTTAAATTTGAATTAAAGGGTTTAATTAACTCTAATTAACCAAAATTAATTAAGATGACCCTAGATAAGTGTGAAAGTGTGTTACAACACTTTACAACACCATAAATAGGGTACAAATTAAGTACATATTATTAAAGGGGGCCTAAGATCAATGTGAATCTGTTACAACACCTTACAACATTAAACCTATGCAAAATTAGGTTAATTCAATTACAATTATTCCCATATCAAGTAAAGAAAAAGAATACTTTTTTCGTTACTACATTTTTCCCCCACTTTAGTGAGAGGATGACACTATGTCAAACTCACACTAAAGTAGACATTCAACACACTTAAGTATGCAACAATAACAACGATATATGACCATACCTTGTGAAAGGCCAAGAAAAATAAAGAAAATGATCAAGCACAACCATTCCAACATGATGTGGAACGGGATTATTTATCCTTAACATATGTTGCTCACTCTGGGGTAGTGGAACCTCAGTTTGTCCACTAGGTGAGTTGTCCCAAATATGTATATGCTCACTATGGGGTAGTGGAACCTCATTTTTTCCATTAGGTGAGTTATCCCAACGAGGTGGAAAATGAGAGAATTATATTAGCCTCTCATACCATACCGAAGTTATCCCCCTGACAACTTTGATAAAGCACCACAATGTAATGTTTTTGTAAATGGTTTTGAATGTCATCTATGTAAGTTTTTGTTAAAGGGGATTTTTCTTTGTGTAAGGTCTTCTTCTTAGGGAGCATCATGCCTAATGTCTCCAAGAGAGGACAAGTCAAGGGTGTCAATTTTTCACTCATGGGATGCCTCATTCGTATCATGCCATGATGGTAGATCGTACACTCTTGGAGGACATCAAACCTAATGACACCACCAAGAAGCAGACACAACACAAGAAAAAAGAAAAATCACACCACAAAATTTTGTTGAAAGATGTCATCGATGTATGCCCCCCTTTAAAGTAGTTGTTACACCATCACTGTGAGCAATTGCTTTAAATTATCCAAATGTTCTGACTAAGACATGAGATATTTCCTCTGAAAACCCTATGCCAAGTCATATGTTTCTAAAATAAGTTACGTCATGAAATAGGAAGGAATGGTTGCCCCAAAAAATACATAAGGGATCTATGGATTCAGGGTCAATATATTTTTGCTACAATGTTGTTAGAGAGCATGGAATTGCCATCATTCCCCAAATACTCATAGAAATGGAAGAATGACACAAAGAGAGCAAAAACAAAGAAAAATCCTTTCAGGTCAACATGGAAGAGACCTAAATTTCTCGATGCCTTGCATCATCCCCAAAAAGAAAACACAAGACAAATGAAAAAGATAAGAGAAAACCTTTTGGGTCAACATGGAAGAGACCTAAATGTCTCGATGCCTTGCATCATCCCCAAAAGGAAAACACAAGACAGATGAAATGATTATTACATATATAAGAATGAAAGGTACATATAGAGGAATGCACAAAAAGAGAGAGGTACATCAAACAAAACATCACGGGGGATCACATTACGCACATGCAATCACATTAAAAAAAAAGAAGAAGAAGCAAAAGACTAGTAAGGCACATGCGAGTCAAACTAAAGCAAGTCATCTGCATCCCAATCTCAATCAGTATAAGCAAAAGGTGGACAACTAGCCAAAGGGACAAGAGCAAGTGCCAAACTAGGGGAAGCACCAAGTTCAACACTCTTTTTAGGAGATTTTTTATATAAACTCATAGAAGAAGAAAACAATGTATTCAACTCATCATGCACTTTTCATCAATTTTTGTAATGTCAATGTCATCATCTAGATTTTATCACAATAGGGGGTTGAATAACAATGTCCATGGAATATTCTTGTTTATGTTGTGGCGAGGGTATAGTCATCATGCTTTCCTTTAGGTAAGTTTGGGTTCTAATTTTCTATTTTTTTCTTATGTTCTTGAGTTTGTACTCTATGAGAAACAACACAACGTCTATGCCTCTACTCTCTAGCACTTTGATTCCATTTCAATCTATTGTCAATTCGCGTTAGTGTAAGAGAGGGTTTGCTAATCGAAGTTTCCTTCTCTTCCTTGGGAGGGATAAAAGAAACAATGGTAGGTTGTTTGACTGCTTTCTCTTTGACTTTGTAAACTTGTTTGACTCTAGGAGGGACAACGGGATTGTTTGTGTTATCTTGTGGTCTCTTGTGGGAAATTATGGGAGGTTTTTCTATATGTTGCTCTTGTATGTTCAGAAGGGCTTTTGGTTCGATCATTCCTTCGCTAATGGTAGGTGTTTCATTTATAGGTTGAGGCATGTTTTGAAGGGATAATTCTATTATTTTCTTTGACTTGAACCTTTGATATGATTTGAAAAAGAAATCCTCATGAGGATTGATAGATTCCATAGACTTGGGCCAAAAGAAATCTAGTGAAAAATTCCCTCAGGCCGAGGTAGGATTAAATCCACTATGATGCATAGTAAATATATCATTTCCAAATGGAAACTTTACATATTTATGCACAAGGAAAGGGATGAAATTCATGGAGTGAAGCCATGGATAGCCTAGCTTCACACAAAATTGGTTCGATTACAAAATGATGGAAAATGAGATAGTTAATATTTTTGGTCCCACTTTTAAAGGAAGATCTATCAAGCCTATTGTAGGGAAAGCAAACCCATTATACATCTTGATCCATTCTTTTGAATTGTCATATATATCTTGATATAGTTCATGCATGTATAAGAATTCTTCAATGATCACATTCTCGCCATAGACAAGATCAATTAATATCCCATTAGTGGGCTTATCATTGATTCAACCAGCTATGTAAAGAGGACCATTAGGTGCATGTTTAAGTATGTCATTTTGTGAGAAAGCAATATCAAGAGGCTTTTTAGTTGAGCCCTTATGAGGTCTAGCTTAGATAAATGCTATCACTTTATCTACGGGATGTGGTTCCATATGATCATCATCCATGTTAACATTGTTTTTAGTTTCACTAGGAAGATTAACTATGGCATGTATATCATTATTGTTTTCCTTATTCCAATAGTTATGAGGGAAGTGACTAAGACTATAGACAATTTGTGTTTTGTTTCCAATTTTAAGAACTTTCCTTAGGTTTTGTATAATGGGAACCAAGCTAATGTCTATGCATTCACTAAGGATATGGGCTTGTAAGTTTTCAAATGTTTCATCTAGTTTGTTTAGGTCGTCTGGTGATATTTGAAGAGAAGTATACAAATCTTGAGCCATGGTGGGTTGATTAACAACACTATTAGAAAGAGAGTTAGAAAACCCAAGATCCACGGCAAGTGATATGTCGTGGGATGAAATGAGCCTCGAACTGCGTCTTACAATAGTATTGATAATAGGACACCAAGTTGTAAAGCTCATGCAAATTTTATAACCCTAGTGTGCAAACCCTAAATGGAAAGAGGAAATGCAAAAACCTAGAATGAAATGCAATTTTGAGATTCTAAGCAATGCAATTTACTGATTACATAATGCAATAAACTGGAAATGAAATGTTTGAATGCAATTTTGGATTTTAACAATACATTGAAATGAAGCAATTTAAGCTAAATGCAATGAATTTGAAGAAATAGAAAGTTAGGAAACTGAAATAGGAAAGTAATAGTAGAAAACATAAGCCTAATACTAAGATTTTAATTTCCAAAAAATGCAGATCAATAGCTAATAGGACTCATTTTCCATTAAGGGCGAATGGATCCTAGTTAGGTTTTTCTAAGATGTCTCTATTGATTTTAGGGTGATTTTTAATGCCTTTTAAGATGCCAAAAGGTTCAGGTTTGACCTAATCAGGGACTCATTCACCAGTAAGGGAAAATGGGTCTAGGTTAGGTATTTTTAAATTGTTTTTGAATGATTTTCAAGCTTTTAGTAATGTCTTTCAGTTCTAGGTTTGAGGTAGTGAGTTTCAGATTCAAATTTTCCAAAAATGCAATGTGAAAATGTAATGAAAAGTTGAATCCAAGGACCTATGTTGAAATGCAATTTTATTTTGATTTTCAAATGCAAATAAATGAGATCTTAATGATATGCATAATGAACAATTTGTTTTTGTATTTTTTAGATTTAGAGAGATGCAAAATAATGCAAATCTAAACCCTAGATGATCAACACAATTTTGAATGCAATGCAAGAAACCCTAAATGAGATATTAATTCAATACAAATGAGATGCAAATTAATGCAAGATCTAACCTAGGATGCAATGAAAGACTTCAAAATTAGAAAATTGCAATGTTTAATAAGTCAAGTTCACTATTAATGATGATGGTGAAAAATAGTGGTTTAGGAAAATGAGATGAATCAAGATGATAAAACACTAGAGTTTTTCACACAAAATCACTACAATTTATGCAATTATGAGGGCCAAAAGATGTAAATAACAATAATAAATTGACCCTAACTATTATAGCAACTATGAGGATATTTTTTAGAGCTTAAAGAGGTGTGTACCTTACTACAAGAAGCCTATTTTTAGGGCACAAAGGACTCATTCTCCTTTAGTGGCGAATGGGTCCCTATTAGGGTTTTTGAAACTAAGGTTTGGGTTATTTTCCTTGATGTTTTCACTCTCATATTCCTAGTTATCAGCTCTCAAAAACATGTACTTAATTTTGTAGCTTCAATTCTTTGTTCTTGCACTATAAAGGTCAATCTTGCAACTTGACAACTTTGACAATTTTGTTCTAAACTTTTTCTCCACTTGATCTTCAACCTGTAAATCTACAAACACACATTCAAGGAGAGAAAAACTTGTTGATTGTTAGTGAATAATGGTTTTCCTAAGTCAAACCCCTTGTAGGTAATTAAACCAAATGATGAAATAATGTAATTGAAGAATGAACATGAAATGATGCAATGTTGATACCTTGGAATTGTCTTGGAAGATAAATTTGCAATCTAACAGGTAGTGGCCATGAAGAATGTAGATGTTGATTCTTTAATAGATGTGAACAATGCTTGCAAGTAGATGTTCAATGCTACATCCACTATCTTAGCTCAACAACATGCATGAATGCACTAAACCCTTGACATGATGAAATGATCTTGAATTGCTGCAATAAACTCTTGCTAATCTACCTTGAAATTCCTTTAAAAATGCTCTTGAAGTGCTCTATAATTCTCTTGTGAAATCTTAGGATGCTTCATAAAATTTCTAGGAGAAACAATGGAATTAACCCCTTATTTATACTAAATCAAGAGATAAACCCCAAAATTCAAACAATTCAAGTCGACACCAGATCTGGAAACAAACATTATTAAATTCCCGCTAGAATGAAATTCAAAAAATGGGTCCTCATTAAGGGAGGACTCATTCGCCACCTAGGGTGAAAAGGTCCTAGCACTATTTTCTAGGACCTTGCCTTTGGGGAATGAAAGAACATCAAAAACCCATGTAGAATATGCTAGAAAAGGGGGGTCCTATTAAGGGAGGACCCATTCGACACCTAGGGCGAATGGGTCCTAGCACCAATTTCTAAGACCTTGATTTTGTCAAATTAAATGTTATGTAATTTGAATTATGGGTGTCAAGATAGATCTTCAAAAGGTGTCACAAATAAGGTTTAAATTTGAATTAAATGGGCTAATTAACTCTAATTAACCATAATTAATTAAGAGGACCCTAGATAAGTGTGAAAGTGTGTTACAACACTTTACAACACCATAAATAAGGTACAAATTAATTACATTTTATTAAAAGGGGGCCAAAGATGAATGTGAATGTGTTACAACACCTTACAACATTAAACCTAGGCAAAATTAGGTTAATTCAATGACAATTATTCCCAAATCAAGTAAGGAAAAAGGATACTTTTTCTGTTACTACAGTTTTATTATGGGACAAATGGGTGGATGCTTTAGATAGCATCGATAGATAGCGATGAAAGTTTTATTCAAACATAGCGCTTGTTTGCCAAGTTTTCACTATGGTACCTATTCTAGAAGTGCCACAAAGTGGTTTTCACTTAAAAAAACATTTTATTTATCTTTAATTTTTTTCTTTCTTTTTGATTTTTTTGTTTTTTTAACTTCTTGATTTATTTGGATTTTTACCCTTTTTGCCTAGGGTATTTTGATGTGTTTAAGTATAGAATTTTTTTAAAATGGCTATTGTTCAACGGTTCAACTAAAGGTTCTCCGTCAAGAGTAACCAATTGGTAATCTCCAAAGCCATAGCTTGTTGTGATGATGAATGGGCCTAACCAGTTGGGTTCAAACTTACCTTTGCCATCTTGATTTAGTTGTACCTTCTAATTCTCCTTGAGTACCAAGTCACCAACCTGAAAGTTTCTATTTTTGATATTTCTATTGTAGCTCCATTTGAGCCAATTATGATAAACCTAAAGATGGCTTAACGCACTCAACTAGCTCTCATCTAGGAGTTCCAACTCATTTAATCTGGATACTTGATACTCTTGTTTGTTGACCACCATGCCTTTTAGTGACATCCACAATGAGGGGATTTTGAATTCAATAGGTAAGACAACTTAAGATCTGTAGGAAGGAAAATGGTGTGGCACCTGTAGGTGTACGAATGTTGGTTTGGTAAGCCCATAGGGCTAGGTTCAATTTTAGATTCCAACCATGGCCGACATCATTAACAGTCTTTTTTAGTATCTTCAGGATGGTTTTTTTAGATGCTTCAGCCTAACCATTTCCTTGGGGGTAGTAGGGTGTAGAGAATTTGTGGTGGATAAAGAACTTGGAACAAAGCTCTTTGACACCTTAGTTTTAAATGGGGTTCCATTGTTCATTATGATGGTTTGGGGAATTCCATATCGACATATCAAATAATTTAAGATGAACTTGGATATTTTTTTTCCTGTGATATAGGTCAAAGGAATTGATTCTATCCACTTCATGAAGTATTCAGTTGTAGTAATACTGAACTTATGCCTATTTGAGGAAGCATGAGATATATTCCCTACCAAGTCTAATCCCCACTGCAAAAAAGGACATGGTGTTGTGATGGGTCTCAGCTCTTGTGCTGGTGTGTGAACAAGGTCATTGTACTATTGACATTGCCAACATTTTCTTGAGTACTGAAAGCATTCTTGTTTCATGGAAGGCCAATAATACCCTGTTCTCAATAATTTTTGCACTAGGTTAGGTCCACTAGAGTGGGACCCACAAATGCCTTCGTGTACCTCTTGTAAGGCAATTTGTGCTTCTTCTACATTAAGACATTGGAGTAAAATATCTTCTAAACTTCAAAGATATAAGGTGTCTTCTAAATTTGTGAATTGAGAAGTCCTACAGGCAAAGGTTTTCTTTTGGGTAGTTGTCAAATCAAGAGGTATTATACCGTGTTGGATATAGTCAAATGTGTCTTGGTACCATGCTAAGTTAGGACCAACAACAACACACACTAGTTCTGATTTTGGGATGTCAAATGTCGGTATGAGTAGTTGCTCCACAAGGAATTCATACTTAGCAATGTTCTATGGAATGTTGAGGAGCGAACCTATTGTTTCCATGGTGTCGATTGCTCTGTTGTTGATTTGGGGAATCTGTTCAAAGGTGATGGTGACAAAATATTATTTGAAACAATCCACCATTCTCTTATATGGCATCAAATTGTCACCCTTTGTTTGATACTCATCATTTACTTGTCTGATTACTAGTTGAGAATCTCCATAAACCTACAGTTCTTTTATCCTCCATTCGATGGCCATTTTGATTCCTGTAATTAGTTCTTTGTACTCTGAGATGTTATTTGTACATGGGAAAGTAATTTTGTAAGCTTTAGGTATACTATCTCTCTGTGGTGTGAGAAACATGATTCTTGCTCGTGAGCCATGTTGAGTGTGGGACTTGTCAAAGTATAAGGTCTAATGGCTTGTCTGTTCTGTTAACAATATGCTTTCATCTAGGAATTCTATTGTGAGAGGCTGGTGGTCTTCCATTGGTGCTTGTGCTAGTTGATCTGCTATTATCTATCCTTGGATGGCTTTTATGTCTATGTACTTTATGTCAAACTCACTCAATATCATCACCCATTTAGAAACCCTAGTGGTTAGAGCTACTTTTGGTAGTAGGTACTTTAGTGGATCTACTTTTGAGATTAGCTTTACTTGTCTGTTCAAAATATAGTGTCTCAACTTCTGTGCTACAAAGACAACAAAAAGACACGCTTTTTCTATGGGTGAATAGTTCAATTCGTAGCCCACCGATGTTTGGCTAATGTAGTAGACTACTCTCTCCTTGTTATTATCATCCAATTGTGCTAAGAGAGCTCCTAATGTTACTTGTTTTGTAAATACATAGAGTATCATTGCTTTATCTGGAATAGGAGGCATTAATACAAGAGGAGTGAGTAGATATTATTTGACTTGTTAGAGTTCTTGATCACATCTACCATCCCATTTGAATGTGATTTCCTTGTACAGATGATGAGTGAAAGGATGACACTTGTCTGCTAGTTGTGCGATGAATCGCCTTATGGACTCTAGCTTCCCCTAGAGACTTCTTAGTTGCTTCAATGTCTTCGAAGGAAGAATCTCTTGTATAGATTTTACTTTTGCAAGATCTACTTCGATGCCTCTTCTTGATACCATGCACCCTATTAGTTTTTCAGATGTTACTATGAATACACACTTTTTCAGATTGAGCCTCAATTTATATTGTTTGAGCCTGTCAAACACCTTTGCAAGGTTGGTTAAATGGTCTTCTCTTTTGATGGACTTCACTAGTATGCCATCCACATAGTCTTCCATAATTGTGTGCAACATATCATGAAAGATTGTAGTCATTGCTCGTTGATAGGTTGCTCCTACATTCTTTAGACCAAATGGCATGACATTCCAACAGAAGGTCTCCCATGCACAAGTGAATGTTGTTTTATGCTGATCGTTGGGGGATATTTTTATCTGATTATACCTAAAGAAACCATCCATTAGTGACAAATTTGATGTCTTGTGGTTGGATCTACAATCATGTTTATACTTGGAAGAGGGAAGTCATCTTTTGGACAAGCTTTGTTTAGATCTCGAAATTCCATGCAAATTCTTATGCCCTCATTGGGCTTTGATCTGGTACTAGATTTGATATCCATTTAGGATAATCAATTGGTCTGATGAAGCTCACATCTAGTAATTTCTTTAGTTCTATTTTCACCAACAGTGCTATTTGGGGATGCATTTTCTATAGTTTATGCTTGATGGTTTAGCTCCAGGAAATATGGCTAGGCAATGTACAACCAATGCTGGATCTAGCCCTGGCATGTATGCATATGTCCATGCAAAGTTTATCTTATTTTCATTGATGAATGTTGTGAAGTTCACCTATTCTTTAGGATCCAGTGACAATGTATGCTTTGTGATCTAGGGTGCTTTTATTGTGCCAACATTAATAGGTTCATCTTCTTCAACTAGGAGTGTTGAATTTTCTTGATATTCAGAAATAGGGAGATTGAATCCTCCATCTTTGGGCACCCCGGAGAGGTTTTCACCCTTAGATTCATCCTTTATTTTTCTCTTTTCAAGATCTAATAGAGACACATTGTGGTTTTCCCTAGGAGATCTCACTTTTATTTTTACATTGTCTTTTTCAATTTTGCAACTAGAGGACATAATCTCCCCTCTAAAATATGCTCCCTATTCAAGTTCCATGACAAACCTTGCTTTATGATCTCCTGATGGTTTATCAATTTGAAGTCTCATAAACCCTACAATAGCTTCATCATTTTGGAATTGATCCAAAATAGGTGTATGTTGTTGGTCCCAGTCTATTAACTATGGGTGTCAGAGGGGTAGGTTTTCATTGCTATTTAAAAAGCTTACGTAAGTTGTTAAAATGGACTACATAGCTATAGTATCATTTTCCCATTGGGTATCTAGGTCATCATTGCTAGAAGCGAGGGAATCACATTCAGTGGAATCCCACTAATACACATTGGAGTTCATTTCATAAGTGTGGTCTTTAGATATAGTTTGTTTAAGTTGGGTATGGACTATATTCATTTTAAAGCTTTCAAATAGGTCTTCTATTGGTAAGTCAAAGTTTATACGATAGTAGATATCCAATGTCTTAATGTCAGTAGGAGGAGCTCCTTTCTTACAAGAGGTATGTCTAGTGTTTGGAGTAACTACATCTATCGAACCATAGCCTAGTCCCATGTTTTTTTTCTTTGTTCCACTATAATAGGTTCCCATCTACCTTGTTTGTGTAGCCCAAGGCCACTTGTTCTAGTGTATCCCATTTGTTTAGCTAGTTGTAACCCTTTACTACTAGGATCAATTGGAAGGGGTTGTAGTTGTTTTGGTTCTTCTTGTTCTTCTTTGTAGATCATTGATAAGAGGTCCTCCTTGAATATTTCCTCATCCTTCATATCTCCCCACTTGGTAAAGATCGTGGGTTTGACTACCATTGTTGTTGCTTGGAAATTTTTGATCTCCTTAGGCCCTCTATAAACCTTTGGTGTTGGGGGAAGCATTCCAATGCAAAAGGCTTGATTGAAATGATAGTTCTTGTTACCTTTGTCAAGTACTTGAATCTTGGTATCATATTTTGGTAGTTCACTTGATGTGGTTTTAGTTGAGGTTGATGGTAGTTTTGATGGGTCAACATATGAGAAGGAGTCAAATGATATATCATTACTAGGTATTCGTTGGATTTTGTTGTATTTCTCCTCCAATTTTGCACAATAGTCACTACAACAAATCCTTGTGATTTGCTTTTACTCCATTTTTTTCTTCCACCCACTGTTTTAATGCATTTTTTGCCAATTTTATGAAAATGTCGGCTCTATTTATTGGGATGGCACTATTTTTGGCATTTATTTGCACTAATCAGGACAATTCAACACTAATTTTCACTGAAATTAGCATTGCTTTTAGTGCCGCTATTAGCTTCGAGTGTGGCATCACCATTAGCACCACCATTGGCTCTGATTTTAGCACCACTTTTAGTTCTGACTTTAGCTTCAAATTTAGCTTTGGGTTTAGTGTCGATTTAGACACCCCTATGTCGAAGAGACTTATTTATATGTCACATTGACGATGTAAAATAGTGAAATTTCAACAAGATATGAGCATATCAAGGAGAGAATCACTTACATCACATTGACAATGCATATCTACAAGTGCTCAGTGAAACACAACTCTTGGATATAACGAAGTAATGTCGATGAGACATTGAGATATCAGTAAGACAAATAAGATTGTTTCATCGACACTCTTAAAGTAATGATTAAAAGCATACACGCTAGACTGTCAAGAAGGTGAGCAACATATGTGGTAGAGCGGTATACATCGCAACCCTGCAACAAGAAGCCTTGAGCAAGGCAGTAGTGTGGTAAACAGTAGAAGGGAAGGGAAAAACACTGCCATACCACAGTGGGTATAATAAGAGACAGCGGTAGTACGATAATTGTGGCATCATTACAATTTATAGCAATAAATGCAACAAATTGTGTAAGTCATAATCCATTTGAATAAATCATTTAAGGAATCAAGAATATAGCCTACCAAAATACTCTAAAACTTTAATAAACATACTCTAAAAATTTAATCAAAATCTTATTTTAGGCATAGCCTGCCAGAATGGAGTTTTAATTTTAATAAACATACAATAAAACCTTTGTTGAAACCTTATTTTTAGGTGTAGCCCACCAAAATGGAGAATTTTTTTAGTAAAGAATGATAGAGAATGGTAAGGAGATGTGCGTGATAGGAGGCATAGGATTCATTGTTGTTTATCTCATTCCCGCTTTGATCAACAAGGGTTACAATGTTTGTGCTACTGTTTGTAATCCAGGTATTTAATTGAAATATGTTTGCATAATCTCAAATCCCTTCAAATGCTTTGAAGTATCAATGTATCCTATATAGGGTTTAGAATGACTTCTTTTAATTTAAAAAAATAAATATGATGCTTTTGAAGTATCAATGTGTCCTATATAGGGTTTAGAATAATTTCTTTTAATTTTAAAAAATAAATAAATGATGTATTTTCCTATGATTAGATAATGTGGGATCTCCTAAATCTACCCTAGCACACTGTCCTCTTTTGCACTATGTTCATTACTCCAGCTGCTAGGGTTTTGCATTTGACACCTTTAATATCTTCATGATAGTGGCTTTTAAATAGATCTCAGTCTTTTCTTTAATCTTTATCATGGTAACCCTTGAGTTCCATAATCCACCTTCAATCTCTTCTAAGAACCTTGTCTTAAGCTAGACTGCATAGTATGCATATAAAGCAAGTCCTTCATACCTGCCATTGTTCCAAACCACCACTCACCGCCTTGCTTAAAATGTTGCCTCCATAAGCACAATAGCCTATTTTAAAATCATGGTTGCCAATGATTGACCATTAAGGTCACTACTTTCATCAAGATACAATGAGATTTTTGTCTTCAAACTTAAGACATTATGCAAGATAACATTGTGAATTGTTTGTTGTGTACAATTTGATTTTCTTGCACATTTATTGCTTTGCTAATTTCCTTTAAGACTGGATATTGCACCATCAGCTCCAATCTCAAACAACTCACTCACTGTCACTTGAAGATTCCTTTCATGAGCATCCTTGTATAAAATGAAACTATGCCCTATAGACTGCCTACTTACTTACTAATATAGGGGACTCATTATTTCATGGTATTTTGAGTTTTATTTAGAAGGGTTTAATATGTGGCATTTTTATGTGCAAGAAGAATAGATTGTGATGCAACATTCAGGTATGGACGGTTTAGGAAAAATTGGATTGCTATCGGTATCATAACCAGGTTGGATTATACTTTGAGCTGGTGTGAAACACTTTCGAGTGTTTTCGCTTTGAAGCATAACTTGTGTGTAGGAATTTCCAAATATCCGATAGAGGAAGTTCCTACATTCTAAAGATAAAATCATAAATCTACTTATCCAGTTTTTGATCCAACCTAAGATCTTTAATATCTGATAGAGAAAGTTTGTACATTCTAAAGATAAAATCATAAATCTGCTTATCTAGCTTCTGATCTAATTTGAGGTCGTGAATATCGAATAGAGAAAATTCCTATATTCTAAAGATAAAATCATAAATTTTATCAGTCCAATTGGAGATCCAATTTCAAGTCGTGAAGCTCCAATAGAGAAAGTTCCTGCATTCTAAAGATAAAATCATAAATTTGTTTGGTCCAATTTGAGGTCCAATTGTAAGGATTTGTCTTTTTAATTATACTTTCAGACATTTGTCTTGATACAAATTGTTACTTTAGAATTATGGTGTTTCTCTTCTTCTAATGTTTTCAACCCTCATTTCGGGGAAGAGCTCCGAAGATGGTTCCTTTAGATGGAGACTACACTTTTTTGCTATAGGTTCCATCTAGAAACACTAGAATCCAGGTATTTCATACTCAGGTACAACAGAGTTTGAGGTTACCTTGTTCTCCTTGATACAAAATGTTGTCCTTCAATCCCTCTTAAGAAACATCCACTATTATGGACTTCATCATTGTACCTTTCATGCATTCAATTTAATTTGTTATGTGGAAACATGTTGTCTCTGTCTTTGCAAGTGATGACTATTGTGTAAGCTTTTAATCTACATGACTGCCCCTCATGTTCAATTCTTGTGAGTGTTATGATGCTTGGAGTTGCTTACTTTTAACCAGACTATTAATGAAAACTATCTTGGAATCCTTGATGATCAATTTTGTCACAATCATGGCTATGTTGATAGTGGAATGTTCTTATTAATAAGGATAATTTTTTATCAATAAGGAGATTACCCCTTACCAACATACTCCACTATCCTTGCAAATATTGATCTTTAATGCTTCATGGATGGTTTACTTGTGATTATCCTTCTCAAATGAAACAATAGGGTAGTAGGTTGGGCTCAGCCCTTGTGGGATCCACATTTCACCCCACATGTTGTCACCAGATAAACAAAACAACCTAATTTTATCTATACCTGCACAATTAGAAAACATGTTAAATAAAACCGAGCATATGATAGATATGTTTGATAACTTTCTTGTTTTCCTGGACATCTATGGTATGCAAGTTATTTGAATGCACATGATGATCAAATTATATGTTTATAGACGTATGCACATATTTTGACTAGTGATCCTTCATTGCTCTAACAACACTCTTCTCACTCAAATGCAGGGAACCTAGGAGCAGCAAGGAAGACATTGGAGGCTTAGACAAGCGAGAAGACTGAAGATGATGCAGAACAAAGCAACCGAGATTCTTCATTGAGGCAATGAGGGGTCCCCTTTCTCTTTATGTGCATTTTTCTCTTTTGTATCTATAAATGTATAGTTTTTCGATTATATGCATTCAAATAGTTAGTTCCACAAATTGTGTGGAACAACATACATTTACATTATCAATAAAGACTACATTTTTTAAAGGATTGTGCAATCTTTCCAATATTATATGCATCTGCATAAGTGCAATCTAGTAATGTAATCTTTTGATTTTGTTTATGCACATGAATGTAATGTAGCAGAAATAAAATGTACCTTACTCTTCATTTGAAAATCATAAAAGCTCTACCTATTTGAGCTATTAAATTTTGTGTCTTCATGAACATATGTTGATACAAAATGAATGGAAGAAGCATCCAAGTAATCCTAAATTTTTCTGCCAACAATTCATACCAAAGATTGAACAATTTAAGGATATTGCAATAAGTAATTTGTATCGACACAAATAATATTACTGAAGCATTTCAAAGTTTAGGCCATAAGAATCATCCTTTTTTAAACATGGATTGTTTTGTAGCCAAAATTCCATCCTAATTATTTTTGCATACTTCCATTTTCACTCATCTCTTACATCCACCATATGCATAGCATTCCTGTCATAATAACTTAAATTTAATAAAATCCCTCACGTGAGCTTCCAAATAAAACCCTTGATCACAACATCAAAATGTATTCCTCCTTTGAAATACTCCTATGATTGCTCATAGCATATCACCAAGACAAAACCATGTCGATGAGAGTCCCTCCAAAGTCTCCTCGACACTAGCACAAAGCACAGATCAGAAATGTAGATGAGAGTCCCCTATGTTAAAGAGACTTATTTATATGTCTCATCGACGATGTAAAATAGTGAAATGTCAACAAGCTATAGGCATATCGAGGAGAGAATCACTTATGTCACATCGACAAGGTATATCTACAAGTGCTCAACAAAACATAACTCTTGGATATAACGAAGTAATTATTGATGAGACAATAGCATATCGGCAAGAGACATTAAATTGTCTCATTGACATCGACAACCAACATCAGAGGAACATAAGATCTAATGTCAATGAGACATTGAGATATCAGTAAGACAAATAAGATTGTCTCATCGACAATCTTCAAGTAATGATCAAAAGCATACACTGCTATACTGTCGGGAAGGTAAGCAACACATGTGGTAGAGCAGTATACACCACAACCCTGCAACAAGAAGCCTTGAGCAAGGCGGAAGTGCGGTAAACAGTAGAAGGGAAAGGAAAAACACTGCCATACTGACATATCAAAGAAACAACGGGCATTTTAATTAAAAGTCTCTTTGACAGTTATGAAATGATGATTAGTCTGATTGATGTGGCTAACGAAAATATCAATGAGACTACTGCTATTAATGAAGATCTTGATCATAAAGGTGGCACGAGCACCATTTATGAACCAGGGATGGATGAAGTGTCCTGAAATTTGATAAATATGACCTCAAAGAAGTTGAAATCACTGTGAATTATAATTGAAGGATTTGGAGAACCAAGTTGGACGGCGGTAGGCAGTTGGAAATTTGTAGCATTTATCCAAGTAAGTGGTCTAGAATCAGCTCAAAGTATTTTCTCAATAAGTAGATGAAAGCATTGCATGAGTAGGGTTGAGATGGAAAAAACCCTAGGCAAATAGAAAGCAAAAAGACATAAAACTAAAGCTAGGAAATTGAATCAAGACAATTGATCAGTATCGTGGGTCTAGGCCAAAATCCCAAAGAATAACACAACTTAACCCATTGTGTCTGACATTACAAGATAAAAAGAAAAATTTGGGAGATGTATGAACTCCGTGTAGGAGTTACAACCTCTTTATTTATCATTATAGGAAGAAATTTCAACATAGCCTAGTGTCAAACCCGTGGAATATGAATTTGGGTAAACTTGTAGTACCCAACGTATTTGTGAATGTAGAGTTAATCAAGGTGTTGGCAAAGAATTACAATCTGAAGATGAGAGAATTTCATTTTCCTGATGGGTCACAGTTCATGGTCATAAAGCTAGATTATATTTCCATGATTTTTCAACTAGACACTTCTCTCAAAACAAAATTATGAATTAGAGAGTTGTTGGAGGAATACCGCACCATGGACACAAGTTACAAGAGGTGGAAATTGCCTCTGCATAGGGTTAAAGGTGTGGGTAACCAAACTATGAGGTTCTCTAGTGAAGATAAGCCCCCATTCTCTGTGGCTTTGTCTGAAGAATACTTTCAATACACTTATTACTCAGCTAATCAAGTACTGGGAATTGATGTTCTTGATAACATGAAAATTTCTCCCATGGTTTTAGCCACAAAATTCTAGAGCCATAATGCCTGACCCTACGATTATGCAAAGTATTTATCGGAGGCCATCAATAATGCCCTCCATATCATCAAGAATAACAATGAAGCCATTAATTTCAAGCACTATTCTCTTTTCATGCACATGATATTATACGAAGGGCAGGTGATGGGGATATGGGGTGAGGAATTAAGAATAAAAGACTTAGGAAATGATGGAAATTCAAGGCCTGTACAAATGTGGACATCTGTGTGGTACAACAGGTGTGGGAGGTCCCACTACCTATATTTTGAGGAATATTTTGTTAAACCACTATACAAGATTCTAGGCCACAAATGTGACTACAACCTCTCCCCAGAGATCTTAATATTTCTCTAACCAAAAGATATGGGCCATGAAGTAGGGATAAATCACAATTGGGGGGACTGGGACATGTTATCAGGGTTTATGGATTTGAAGCTGCACCTTATTTGCTGCCTAAGATTGTGCCAGACATAGTTGCTTATTTAGAGATCATAAGGCAATTGTCATTTTCAACTTTCATGCATTTAAAGAGCTATGGGAGATAGACTTTCATGCCTTCCACTTTATGCTTTGGTGATTTCACTATTATCTCTAATTCAGGCTATGACTTGGTTAGTGGTAAAATGGATTATTATGGCTTGCCAATTGGCAACAAAAGGGAAAAGTTTGATCTTGAACACTTCACTTGTGATGCCAAAAATTTTCAAAAATTGAAAGGGTGTGAGCATAGTTTCCTTTTAGAAGATGTCATCAAAAATTGTGAAAAAAAAAACATGATGAGAATGAATGCCTACAATAGGGTTATGATGGTTGAGACTTGGAAGGTGAATAATAACCTAGGCTACGTAGGGGCTTTCCCTGAGGTATAGGATCCCATAGGAAGAATTGAACAGTTAATCCTCATGAATAAGAACTAATAAGAGATGTGCCATTTGTGGCATTTGAAAGAGGAAGGGGCATCGGTCCTAGGAGGCAAGTAGAAAATATCACACCACTAGATCACTCATCACCTCAACCTACTCCTGAAGTGAGCTTTTCAGTTGGTTCCCCATCCATGGAAGAAGATAACACCGAGGAGGAAGAAAAGTCTCACAATTTAATGCTCCTATTATACCCCAATATGAGATGCCATTGGAAAGAAGTGTGATCACCTTTGAAGCCTCTGATGAGCTATCAGATGATGTGAGGCAACGTGCAAGTCAGGAATTTGTTGCAGATGATACTTTTGTGCAAAGCCCTGAATTTAAGTCCTTTATATATGAGTATAAAGGAAGACTAATAAGAGAAAGGTTAAAGGAAATTGACCCTGAGAAAGAGGCTTATGCCTTGAAAGAGTTGCAACATGAAGTTGATAGGGAAATGAGAAACATGACTGTTGAGAGAGCAAGAGCATTATTGTAAGAAGCTAGAGTTATGCTCCTTCCTGGGTGGGATATTAGTTCAGCCATTGTGTTTGACAACTTTTGGAAGAGAAAGAATAAAACTTTGCAAATAACGGATGAAGTAGGTGATAGGGTCTATATAGGGTCAGGGTACAATCCTGATAATACCACTTTGCAAATTTGGGCTCTTTACCCCCCAGGAAAGAAGCCTTCTCTCATTGACCATGATTAGATTTTTGGACATCTCTTGGTGCAAAGAGTAGGGGAGACAGATCCCTTGGAGACTGTTGACTTGAATGTGAATGTAGCCAAATTCACCAAAGCCCAGATCCAAAAGCTAGTAAGAGATAACCAGTGGCTAATAGAGGAAAATGATAGGTTGAAACAAGAATTAACCAACTACAAAGATAGGTTTCCTACTTCTCCAAGGCTTTAATCTCCTTTAATTGAACATGAAAGAAAAGTGTTAAAGGTCATGTCTAAGATTGCTCAATGGAAGCATAAATTTGAAAAGGCTCAAAAGGAACAGGAAGAAATAAAAATAAAATTAAAGGCGACTACTTTTGAAGTAGCATAAGGGATAATTTGTATGAAATTCAAAGATATGTGCCAACATGCAGATGGTGTCTGGCATGCTCACAATGGAACATACAAGGCCCTTATGGAGCATGGAAGACTACTTGATAGGATGAAGGAAATGGAATCCCATATCAAGACAAAAGATGGAGATAATAATGCTTTGCTCCAAGAATGTCAGAGCCTCATGAATACACGTGAAAACTTCCAGAATATCTTGACACAGGAATTGAATGATTTCAGCCAGCCACTATGTATGGTCATGCCAGATTTCTTTGAAGAAATAGATTTGAAGGATCAGGAAACTTGGAAAAATGAGATATCAAAATATTTTCCAGGCATCCTTGATGACATCAATGATGAGGATGATGTACTCAGAAAAACACATAAGCAGCTCGAGAGGATTTTTGGATTGGAGAATGCAATGTTAGACACTCTACAAAATGCAAACACTTATGCCCAAGAGAAAAACATTGATCACATGTCAAAAGTTAATTTGTTCCTTGCACAAGTTGTATGAGGAGGTAGTCAGAGTTTGGTTGTTGTGGATGATTAACATGGTGCTTGAGCCTTGAACAGATCTTAGGTGGTCACAGACAATTGTTGATGATTAACGGACTATGGTGCATCCAACAATAAACTCTTTTTTAGTTTCTATGTTATGTTAATTATGCTTTAGTTAAGAAATGATGTAACTTTTGTGAATGGACCTAAAGCTTGTTGCTTCCTGTACAAATAGGGAAACCAAAGTCCGATTTTGATCATCATATCATCATCATTTCAATCCATTAGAATAGATAATACACCATCTCATCCACTTATTCATATCAAAATAAATAATGTAATGTATATATTTTGAGTAATATAATGGAGCAAATACATTATAACTCATAATCCATTTTCATTGTTCAATTGTTGTGTCAATTTTCATGCTTATTTATTGCTTTGTTGTCTCCAAAGTGGTCTTTTCAAGTCGTTTAAATCTATAAGATTTATCAAGGCACATTTGATGTTACTATGTGGATGCTTTGATTGGTTTCTAGTTAGCTGTGAATTAAAGTCCTTTCAAATAATTTACTTTAATTGGTTCGTATTAAGGACTAAAGTTCTCTTAGAGATTGGCACCCTCTTATGGTCTAAAACCCTGCATTTTTGAGACCCAACAGATTGCAAATAACTCTAAAAATTTAGAAGTCTATGAAATAGTGTATATATTCTTGTACTTGTAAATATTCTTGTATTATGCTTATACTTGTATAGTCTATGAAACATTCCTTATTTTCTATGAGACAGTGTATATATTCTTGTACTTGTAGATATTCTTTTACTGCTATGTCTATTAAATAAAAACAGAGTTTGAATAAAAAATACTTCACCCTTTTTTATAAGTGAGTATGTGAATTATTGTTTAAGGAAAGGTCTTACAGTGCTTACATTTTCAATTTATTAGTTTCAAATCTTCATTTGCTATGTATATAAAATTGCATGTGCTCTTTATCTCTAATGATATAAAATAGTAATGTCATCAGAATCAAGGTTTTCAATTTCAACACCATCATTGTCCAAACTTTTCATATCCTATTCACTTTTAAGTACAATCATCAAAATTTTATTTTTATTTCTTGTCCCAATTAATCTTGATTCCTTTCAACACAACACAATAGGTTGCATGTTAAATTTCAAACATTTTCTTTGCATTTTTTGTATATATTGTTTTCTCAGTGCATCATTATGTAACAAAAATTTCACTTTTGAGATATACAGTAAAAATAAATGAAATCACATGTTTTCTTTGTCGAGGGAAATGTATGGTGAATACCCTATTTCTTTCAGATAAGTGTGCAAGCAAAATAAGACATAACTGATTGAATCTGATTTTCTACTGTACAATTGTTTTTTTATGTGCTTTTTACTTTTTGCATGTGGATTACCCTCAAAAAGAGACTACTTATCTTTTCTTAAATGAAGCCTTTACATTTCTTGTCTACGTAAGGAATTTACTACTTGACAACAGGTTCATGAACTTCATACAAATTAAGATTGGTGTAAAAGGCCATCCCCACAAATGTTGTTTGGTCTAGAATTATAATGGAAAATAAAAAAGCTTGCTAGGAGAATAAAACAAGTTTTCAATTGTCCAATTGCAACATAATATTACTAAAGCATTTCAAAGTTTAGACCATAAGAATCATCCTTTTTTAAACATGGATTGCAAATAATTCTAAAAATTTAGAAGTCTTTGTCATTAACATGATTGTATGCTACAATGTCATCCAATGTATCATTGTCAATGTTCATATGTTCTTTGAAGTATTTAATATTATCATCATCCTCATCTTGACCTGCATCATCTTCATCAACATTGAAATTTGACTGTATCTTCAACCATCTATATTGTTACCAGATGTATTTGGATCATCATTTTCTGTACCATCCATATTGTTGTCTTCCATAACATCATCTAACTCTGGATTGTTTTCTTCTTGTGCCTGAACATAACCATCTTCAACATCATCATGGTTGTCAATTTCTTTGATGTTCTCTAATCCCTCTCTCTCATTTTGTTGGCCATCATTGTTTTGCTCAGTATCCACTAATGCATTGTCAAATACATGCCTTAATCTTGGATCATAATGTATGAAAAATATTCATTTCAGGTCCAAAATATCTTCATAGAAAAATACTTGCACATGAATGACATACATATATTAGACGTATGTTATAACCATTTGATTGATTAATAAACACATGTATATATTTGCAATAAGCTATGAATTAATAGATTAATGATCACTATCGCTTCTTGTTTGAGTTAAAGAAATACCTGCTCACAATGAATTGGTAGAACACAAGGCTCCTTATCCTCTGGTAGGAACGATGAGGAATCTATAGAAAACAATCCACTATGGGTATCATTTCTTCATGTCCTCTCAAATGCTTCATACCATCTACACTTAAAAATACAACATTTAAAAGAACGGTAATCCAACTCAATAATTTCTTGTACTTTCCCAACATATTGTAGATTCCCTTCAATTATATTCTTATCTTTTGAGCTTGATCGACTGGATTGCTTGAAGTCAACCATGATGCCACAATTGAAGGATCATCTCTTTACATCTACACTTTCTACACGATAATGTCGACCATATGCCCACATTGTTGGATATTTCCTCGCCTATGAAAGACCATTTATTTTAGTGAAAACAAATATAATGATGAATATTAAAATAGTTAATATTGTCAAAACTATAAGGAAACAACATTTTTTTTAAATTCCAACTATACCCTTCTTTCACATCCTCTAGACATGTTGATTTCATCTTCTGTTATGTTTGAATCTATACCTGCATCTTCTATTTGATTTTGAATTTATTTAGTAACCCATTCTAGTGTGCAATATTTTCCCCATTCCCCAAGAAGATGAGTGGGAAGTGGAGTATTCCTTGGGTTCGATCTCTTAAACTATCTCCTTCATTCTAACACTTCTCTCTTTTTATCATACAGATCAATCCATTTATTCATAAAGTCCATGTGGTACAGAATGAACTTGTCAAGTATAGAACTTTCGTCTACACCTATTACATGTCAACATGTTTATTTCAAACTCCAAATGTCATGTTGTTAATTTGACAAATAAATTACAAAGTAAATTAATGATTGCAAGAAAAACAACCATACTGATCGTGAATTTACTTAATAATTTCTATTTCAACACCATTAGATTGTGGTTTTTCTCCATCAATAATATCTTATGCTCATTCTTCATCCCAAATGCATGGGCCATATTCAAAATCCTTACCAAGGAATTCACATAGGAAGAAAAATGCTCCATTCAATACACACCCTTCAACCATGCAACCCTCTGGATGTGCCTTTTGTCAAACATATCTTTTAAGAGTTTTCATATACCTCTCAAAGAAAAACATCCACCTCGTTGATATGACACCTGCCAATTCAATGTCATCGACTAGGTGTATAAGTAAATGGACTTGTAGGTCCATGAAACTTGTAGGGAGATCCTTCTCAAATACACATACAATTTCTGCAATTTCCTTCTTCCACTTTGGCACTTCATATTCATGGATCTCCTTGGAGGTCACCCACCTAATATAAGATTAGTAAAGTTGAATGAACCTTTAGTCATAAATTAAAATGCAATATAATATCTCTATGTCTCTCACACATGAACATGTCATATAACCACATACCTTGTAAATGTTGACAATCGACTTATGGCATTCCTTAAGTCAACTGTAAGACAGGAATCCACCCTAATTGCCAATGGCATGATATGCTATCAAACACATTTATGAAAAGGTCATTAGTAATTTTTTCTCACACAACAAAATATCAAAATAAATTTAGTGCTTAATCAATGTTACCAATAAATGTTAAATGTTGATATATAATACCTTCATTAAATTATGAAAATCATGTGTTTTAAATCCTGTGATATGTCCATCAACTGTAAAAGTGTTAGCTAATGATGACCCATAGCCAGTAGGTGTCCTTATTGAATAGATGACATTTTTTAGTTGGTATAGCTCTTTTTTTTTCAAAATCCATGGAGCTTCTACATATGTTTCATTTTCCATGTTTGGCCACAAATGTTTTCTATCAAATTTGGTATGCGAAAGAGCAATATCTCTCCTCGAAGACAAGGTGTCCTCTTTCCCTGATATATGTCAAAATATAGAATCTGGGACATTTTTAAAGATGTTCATAGGATCTTGTAGGTAAGATATTAATAGATCCTTCCAATAAGGGAGCTCATAAAATATGGATTTCCTTTTCATTCCTTCTGGCATATTAACTACAACTTGTTATGTTTCTTCAATTGAATCACCCCGATCAAAAAAATCCTCCCAAGCTTTCAATTCAGCATCTTCATACTTCTTAAGCCAATCACCTAGATCCATAATTATGGGAGGGCCTTTATTTTCAAAATTTCCATCAAATTGATTCTTTAGGCGATTTCTAAACCTATGATCTAGTGGTAGAAAAACCTTGTTGTTTGCATAAATAAATTTATGTAGATCTTTAGAATACCGCCCTTGAAATTGTTCTACACATCTTGGAAATGCAAATATCCCCTTTGTTTGAAGCCTTGCAATTCAATAAGTAATGTTAATAACATAAAAAAAATAGTATAAAACTAAGTATGAAAGTTGGGATGAAAATAAATTATGAGTGTAAATACGTAAATATTTTATCTTACCAGAACAAACACCAAGTCCTAGGAAATCATGAATAGTCCAACATAGCACACCATACACCATGAAGGACCTATTTGATGGAGGACGTGATATGTCATACATTCTTATGCCTTTCCATAGTAGTTGCATCTCATCAATAAAAGGCACAACATAAACATCCATATTTTTAACTTGATGTTTTCTTGGAACAATGAGAGTCAGCATAAGGTGCTCCTTTCTAACACTCATCCATGGGGGAATATTGTATACTATCAATCTAATTGGCCAAACACTATAATTTGAGCTCAAGAAAGAGAATGGGCACACTCCATCAATTGCAAGACCAAACATGATACTACGAGGTTCATCTTTGAATTTTGTTGGTCATTTTTCCTCTGTGTTTCATTACTTTGGAGTCGGCCAAAATTCGCATTAATCCATCTTTACTCCTGTTCTTTGCATGCCAATCCATCAATTGTGCTAGTGAATTGCAACGAAACATTCATTGAAGTCTAGGTATAATTGGCATGTGACATAAAACCTTCTTTGGAACTGTAGGACCTGATCATTTGTACGATATCTCTTCTCTTTGCATACAGGGCATTCTACCTTGTTTTGATATTCATCTCTATATAAAATGCAATCATTTTTACATGAATGAATTTGCTTATATTCGATCCCCAACTCAACCAACAATAGACGTTCCTCTCTACAAGTTGATGGCAACACATTCTCTTCAGGGAATGTTTTAGTTTTTAGTGCCCTGTAAGATTGCCAAAGATTAAATCAATTGAATGTTTGACTTATGATGAACATGTTTGATATGAGATTAAATCAATTGAATGTTTAAAAATTATGTACACCAATTGACAATGCAAAGTAAGTAATATATTTCAACTCACTTCAGTAGGGTAGTGAATCCTTTGTCTGACCAACCAAATAGTGACTTGACTTCTAATAATATTAATGTGCATTCTAGTTTTGAGGTTCTACTTGCACTCGATTTGAGCAAGGGTGTCTTCACTGCTTGCTCGATGGAGTCTTTGATGTTGTTATCATTAACATTATGTTGGTGGTAATTACCCCTGCTATCATCGTTACTATCAACCATATCATCATTATTGTCATCATTGTTTCCATCCCCAAAGAAACTTGTAAGCATTTCATTCAATCCTTCTTCATGCACTGCATTTTCACTATCATGATCATCATCATTAAGGCTAGGTGGAATGTCATCAGTGTATGCGACTCTCATCAGCTCTTCAAATTTCTTAGGTAGTAGTGTTCTCTTCAATCCTGCTCTTCTCACCCTGGTATGATCTAAAGGATGGTTTGGATCATCCCATCCAAATCTTAATAACCCAGTTGGATCTTGGGTATTAGTATAATGTGTTTCATCAAAATCTTCTACCTATCAACAAACGCAAGCATTATTTAATGTTTAGCAACAATTGGATAAATCATAAATGTATCAATTTCAAAGAAATATAATCAAATATGGCTTAAAAAATAAAAATAAAAATTGTATGAACATATATACATCAATTAAATAATGGAATATTATTTTATAGACTACCTTTTTTATACAATAATTTAAATAAAACACAATTTTGACAACATAGTTTATAAAATATCAGTCCACACTCATTTATTATTCTTTGGTTTTAATCGATTGTAGGAGGCATACTATCGATTGGAAGCTCGTCATATATGTAATGTCTTTATACAATTACTCATTTGAATTGTTTCTTTCCATGACATACAAAACATCCACAAACAACAATTTTCTCAAAGTATTCATCCCATGTACTATAGTCCTGACCTACCTCTTCTTCAGTGCAATCATTTATTGTGTCATCAGTATCCATTGTCATATCCTCTTCCACCCACTATCATCTACGTGATTTAATAGTTTTAGGTCCACGTCCACGTACATATCTTCTTCTTTTGCTAGTTGAACGCTCAGGATCTACATTTGCTCCAATCTCCATCTAAAATAATCAACATGCATTAATTTATGTCAAGATTGGATAATACATTGTAAATTTCAATAATAATGTGAAAAAAGATGGGCATATCACAAAATTCCATCAGATCATTTTTTCCTAAGTTAAGTCAAAAATTGAGTACCTAATTTGATATGACACAATTTGTTGCCATGGCCTTGTCTCGCCCCTATAATACACAACATAGTAAATAATATTTAGTACACCAATTATATCATTTCAACGAGTATGCTATCCAACACAAAACCTTAGTTTAGTCATATATTTGACATATTGATATCTCCTCTATGTTGTAGCATTTGTGAATTCATAAACACCTTCCTCCTTTGGTTGAGGTTGCTTTCTCTTCTTACTTCTATTGTATCTGCAGATTCCATTATCTCATCTATTTCCACCCACTTTCCTCTCAACGATTTAGTATTTCTATGCCATCCATGTCCTCTCTCCATGGCCTCCTTTGTGAATAAAAACGCTACCACAGAAGCTTTCACCACACTACCGCTGAGAAGGAAGAAGCAACTTGCAGGACTGTGGTAAAAATTGCTCTACTACATCAAGCTGATGAAGGAGCAGCGGGACAACGGTGGTCACCGCAGTACCGCACGCCAATGGTAGAAGACTTGCAGGAGTCACCACAACACTACTAGGAACAAAAGGAAGACTCGCGTGCCACCACAGAAAATTTCACCGCACTACCACCGAGAAGGATGAAGCACCTTGCGAGACCGCGATAAAAACCGCTCTACTGAACCAAGCTAATGAAGGAGCCATGGGACAATGGTGGTCACAAAAATAAGGCAAGAGTTGTAATTATTTCCAACACTCTGGATCCTGTGATACACAACAATGAAAATAGTCACTATACAAAAATGATAGGCACCTAATTAGTTGCACTTGGTGCCTCCTTAGGTGCCCCAAATAGATTACATTAATGGCCAAAAGTCGGCCCTAAAGTTGGCGTTAACTAACGTCGACTAAAGCACCAACTATTGGATCAAAATTTAAAATTTAAAAATTTCTCGCGTGAAGGAAGAAATCAGATGACAAAAAAGGGGAAAACGTTGCGTGAAGGAAGAGAGCAGGGCACTACCAGCAACTGATGAGAAATTCAATTTGGTTTGCGACACCGTAGGTAAGGTTACAATTTTTTTTTTCTTGGTTGAATTCATGATTGTTTACTGGTTCGTGGCCTAACTTGTCTAGGCAACCTCTAAATTGTCCCATCATTATAAATTGAAAACCTTTGAGAAACCAACAAAAAAATTTACCCTACCCATTTGAGCTTTGGCTCAAAATATTATAGCATGAAGTTAGGATGCCTCTGTATTCTTTCCCTAACTTGGGTATCAAGGAAATAGTGAACTACTTGGAAAATATGGGAATTGGGTAGGGCATTGCTGAGCAACTGCTAAAAATAAATGTAGAAACCGCTTGGTTTTTCCTAGTTGCACCATAGTCACCGATGCCATGACAAATTCATGCAAGATTGCATTATGAAAAAGTTTTCATGATAAGGTTATCAACATTAAGAAAACCCAACGAACATATTTTCCCTAGGTTATCAACACTAAGCAAACCCAACGAACATATTTGCCCACAAAACAAAATTTTCATACCACAAACTGGATGAAAACTTTCATACTTGACAGTGTGTACTTCATTTGCCTCCACAGACTGGATGGAAATAATTTTCCCTAGGTCGCCTCAAAATTTCAAGCAATAGAAGGAAGGGAGCATTGTTAGCAGATTATGGCCACAATGAGGTAATTCATTATCAATTTATAGATTTGTAAATGTTCCCATTATTTCTTTGACTTTGACTTTTTAGTTTTATATTTCTAAATTTAAAAGAAGAAATCTAATTTAAATATATATAGGGACATGAGACTGACAAAGATAAAGAGGAATTGGCTTCCATATTGGGGGTAGATGCAGTGAACAAATTGGTTAATGTGGATTGGACAATGCTTGCCATATACATAGAAAAACAATCTGGTAACACCCCTCAAACATTGCAAACAAATCAATTGTGTCAAAAGGAATCAATTGATTCCCCAACCAGTCTTGGATCGAGCAAAAGATCCAGGAGGAAATCAGTGATAGTAAACTCTAAGAATGTGGAACAAGGGTAGAGGCTTCTAATGTCCCAACCACTCTTGGGACACAGACTTCTTCTACCATGCCATGTTATCAATCTTGCATTGGTAGCTACAATACAAAGATAGAATACGAGGTGGTTTCAAGGGAAGTTCGAATGATGGATGTTGGGAAAATATTTGTGAATAGGTTGAAGGAATCATGCCTTCAATGGTTCAAAGACCATCTACATTTTCCATTCTCACAAATACCCATGCATTTAAAAAAAGTAGTTATTCATGACATGGAAATTGATTTTGGCACAGGTTGGTTTGTAAAGAAGATAAAGCTATGAATGTCTCAAAATTTCAAGAGATTTCGGTGCAACCAAACAAAAAAGATAAAAACAATCCCCCTTGAGCTAAGGAAAAAAAGAAGGCCAATTGATGTAAGTGTGAAAGTATGGAAAGATCTTGTAAAAGCACATGAGAAGTTTGATGCACGAAGGAAGTCCAGTGAGGAGAGTATGCAGGTATTTGAATTTTCTCATAAGATTATATCAAATTTATTAAATGATATTTAAATTTTATTTGTGCATAGTTAAATTGAATTACTATATGTTTCAGGACAAGGCCTCCAAGGCTAGGCTTGAAAAACTTTGTGCCATGCATTGTAATAGATAGAAAGGTTTAGAGGCCTTGATCTATACATTTGTAAGTATATTTAATATGTTAAATGATATATATATATATATATATATATATATTTATTTCCTTCGAAAAAGTAAATGATTGCATATTAATTAGTTTAACTAGTCCATGTGCCATGTTTTGATAGGAGGAGAAATATGGCTGCCATCCAAATCAATTTGAAAAGAATATGTTACAAAACAAAAAGTAGAACGATTTTGTAATCTAGATGGAGAACGAGGTATCAATAGTTGATTTTCAATAACTTAGTTGGATATTGTTGTGCTAATATGTCAATTTGCATCTCTTGTGTTGAGTTGTTTATTGATGCGTAGGGTGAATAAATAGAGCTCAAATCTTATGATTACAAGATGACTGTTTATGTGCATGAATAAATAGTAGAATGATGTACATGAATTGAATTCATTTGAATTTATTCCTCTTAGAAGGAATTCCTCTTGAATCTCTAATATCAGGTGCCCAAGACTTCCTTGTAGCTTTTACCTTTCATTGTCGCCTTTCCTCTTCACTTTCAGACTTGTCTCCTTTTTCCTTATTTGCATTTTTGGCTTCGGATTCTAATTCATCCCATGTTTTACCTTCCTCCTCTTCATAGTCTTCTTCTTCTTCATCCTCCCTTGACTCCATAGGAGATTCAACTTTTGAACCTTCCTCATCTGATTTTGATTCCTTTTCTACATCAAAGGGTTCGTATCCTTGATCAGACTCTTCTGAATGATTGGAATCAAAATCACTAGCTTCAATATTCAAAAATTCCCAACCACCATCTTTAATAAATTTATCTGGATCATCAGTAATAGTCTTCAAAATTGGTCACCAGTTCAACTTCATTCTACTTTCATAATACTTTATATCCATGGAGTTCAATAATTCCTTGATGCCATCAAGCGAAGATTGAGTAATGGCATACATGTGGAGTACATCCCACTTGAAGTCTTTGAAAACAATAGCCATATCAAATGCCTTTTTCCTAAGTCCAACTCTCTCAAGGTTAACAATTCTCAATCTCACTAATAGTGATTACTAAGAAAGGTAATTCCACAAACTCTACCAAATAGTTTACTATAGGAACAATAAAATCAGAGGCTTTGAAAGGAACTCCATGAAAACCAAGCTCTCTAAATGGTATATCAAACTCTAGTTCAAAATATTTTAGATTAGGCTGCTCCCATAGCTCTCTTACTCACTTGACAAATCCTTGAAACTCTGACTTCTTAAAATTCAAAAGATAAATGGAATGTCCTCAACACCCAGTAGAGCTATCCAACAAAACTAATTAAAAACACAAACATGCTCCCACACACAATGGCCTAATGGCTGGTTGTCATAGAAGTCAAACTACTAAAGTAACAACACTGATCAAGTTATCATATATGCATCATTTGCATAAACAATTAAAATGTGTAACAAATGTTAATCAATACATTGAATTTTGAGATGCATTGAAATAATAATAAAAAACATGTTTTGGGGAAAATATCAACGGCGTGGGGGAAGAAAGCATTAACCCTAATAAAATCATTTTTTGTTGTTCTCGATACACCATCTATAAGTTTTCCTTGGATGGCAGTACTGAATTTCTATATGTTGTACCCCTTAAATGTCCTACATGTTACAGATATGGAATAACAATGCACAACTTTGTATCGAGTCCAAAGGCCAAGGCATTCTGAATAAAGGTAGCCAAACTTGATAAGGATGTAGTCACTATTACATGTATTGACAATCCAAAATAGTCATGTAAAGACAATTGCCTGTGAAAACCATAATCAATCAAATTATGTACATTCAAATCTAAGTTTGAAAGCTTGAATTTTAGTCCATGTATCTAAGTCCTTGTTGAAGATTGAGGGTGTCAACAACAAAACTAGAATATCTCTCCTTAAACCATAGCTAGTTTTAAAGTGCAGTATTTTCAAATTCAAATCCACTTCTCAATAAGGAAAGGAGGTAGGATTGTCAGGTGCTACCTCAAACAAAGAAGGCCATATAAAACATTGAAATAGAAGATCCAATAAGTGAGATGACATAGTTGTAGACCATAGATAATCAAAATTATTGCAATGCACAGATGCTTGTGATACAAAAAAAGGTGCTTACACATTGGCTGAATATTTCCTCAATAAAATGACCAAAAAGAAATTTCAAATTTGTAAGTAAACTCTGATAGTCAAGAAAAATAGTCATAAAAATTGGAAGTAAACTTTGATAGACATGTAGGTGAGCTTCATTCATCTGAATTTATGCCTCTTGGCAGACATCAAGATCTCCCCTCCTAAAGTTTGGACCACATCCATTACCTCCACATAAAACTAGGCATCCTTGGTCTTCTTGGTTCTCACACCATGATATGGTTATGCAAATGAAAATGAAGCAAAGTAATCATCTCCTTCTCCGCTGGCTAGAAGAATGCATGCTTAATGTTTTGATACATGATATCACCTCTCTCTTCTACTCTCATGGTTGAATATCAAAATCCATTACGGTGGGCCTCCAAAGTTCCAGTCATCTTTCATCCTCTTCCACCAAATGCTGGTTTGATCCACATGTTTTCCAACCAACCTAATTGGATTTGTTTTTGAAAGCTGAAGTTTCTCCTGAGTCACCAGTGTAGTTCTCTCTGCCTTTTCAAACTGTTTCATTGCTACAAATCATCTCTGGGATTTAATCATTTGTACCACATGGTTGATGTGCTTTGAATCCTTACATCTAAAGGAAATCTACTTAACATAAATACTGCTAGGGAATTTCAATGTTGCCATTGTAGTTGGCATTAAAGCCAATACCCACAACATTGAAAATTATCCTTATATAAGAATTCCCTCCATCTTGCTAGCTTGTAACACTCTTGATGGTGGCTACATGAAATATGATTCTGATTCCTCTTCCACATTAGAGGGTTCATATCATTAATTTGACTCTTTTGAATTATCAAAATCAGAATCACTAACTTCCATATTCAAAAATTCCCAACCACCGTCTTCAATAAATTTATTTGGATCATCAGTAATACTCTTCAAAATTAGTCACCAGTTCAAGTTCATTCTGCTTTCATAATAGTTTATATCCATGGGGTTCAACCATTCCTTGATGCCATCAAGTGAAGATTGAGGAATGGCGTCAATGCAAAGTACATCCCAATTGAATACTTTGAAAACAATAGCCATATCAAATGCCTTTTTCCCAAGTCCTGCTCTCTGAAGGTTAACAATCTCAATCTCACTAATAGTGATTACTAAGGTAATTCCACCAACTCTACCAAACAGTTTACCATAGGAACAATAAAAGAAAAGGATTTGAAAGGAACTCCATGAAAACAAAGCTCTCTAAAAGGTATATCAAACTCTAGTTCAAAATATTTTAGATGAGGGTGCTCCCATAGCTCTCTTACTTACTTGACAAATCCTTGAAACTCTGTATTGATTTTATTTTTCATGTCCCTCTCTTGTTGTTCTTCCTCAATTTCATCAGGATCATACATTGACCTTCTTTCCCCTCCTAAAGTTTGGACCACATCCATTACTTCCACATAAAATTGAACTTCCTTGGTCTTCTTGGTTCCCACGTCGTGATATGGTTATGCAAATGAAAATGAAGCAAAGTAATCATCTCCTTCTCCGCTAGTTAGAAGAATGCATGCTTAATGTTTTGATACATGATATCAACTCTCTTCTACTCTCATGGTTGAATACTAAAATCCATTATGGTGGGCCTCTAGAGTTCTAGTCATTTTTCTTCCTCTTCCACCAAATGTTGGCCCGATCCACAAGTTTGCCAACCTAATTGGCTTTGTTTTTGAAAGCTGAAGTTTCTCCTGACTCACCAGTATTAGCTGTAACTTTTTTGAAATTTTATTATGGTATGTGCACTTTGATATGATGTAATATGATTATGGTTTCGTCTCATATGTTGTAATATTATATATATAACAAAAAAGTAAATTATTGCATGAAATAAATAATAACTTTGCATTTTAAATGTTTTTTTTGTAGAACACGGGTCTCTTAGAAGATCAAGACGATCCTCAACATGATATAGATCCACAAAATATTGGTTATACTGGTACAAATCACATGGTAGAGGATGATGATGACACAAATATGGAAGACACCAATACCAATGACAATGATGATGACGACGACGATGATGATCACGATGGTGATGATGATGATATAGTTGGTGATAGTAACCAATGAAATTCATGATCATACAGATTACACCATGGATCATTGTTGATATATCGTTATGATGACTCTTTTCATGGCCTGCAGTACTATATTGCCGAGTTGTATCATATTGACATGTATCATTTTCACTATATCATTTGGACATGTATCATCTTGACTTGTATCAATTTGAGTTACATAATTTATCAATTTTATTTATATCATTTGTACATGTATCATTTTCACTTATGTCGACTGTTGGACATGTATCAGTTTGACATGTTTTTGATGTACTAGCATATTTGACTTTTACTTGTTTTAGTTATATATGATGATGATCTTATCAGTATTGACTTGTCAATTTATATATCTTAAAAGTGGTCGATGATTTTTGGATGAATATTTATTAATTATGATGATTTTAATTTATTGGTCAAGAAGGATGTCAAATTCAATTAAATTATAGATATTTGACTCACTTGTTTTAATTATAGATGATGATCATGTTACAATAATTATATTGTTATTTAATCATATGAGTTAAATAATTAAATTACTCACTTTATAATCATATGAGTTATTTAAGAGGCACGATATATTTAACTAATTAAATTGAAATAAAACATATTAAATTAATAAATGGAAGCAAAACAAGAAACATTTATAGAAGTAAAAAAGGTAGCAACAATGGAAGCCAAACTAGAAGCAAACTAAAGCAATCTTGGAAGCAAATCTGGAAGCAAATCTGGAAGCAAACCTCAAAGCAAACCTCGAAGAAAAATTGGAATCAAAACCAAAAGCAAAACCAGAAGCAAAACCGGAAGCAAAACTGGAAGCAAAACTAGAAGCAAAATGGAAGCAAAACTAGAAGCAAAATTGGAAGCAAAACCAGAAGCAAAACCGGAAGCAAACCTAGAAGCAAAATCGGAAGCAAAACTGAAAGAAAAACCAAAAGCAAACTTGGAAGCAAAACCATAAGCAAAATAAGAAGCAAAACTGGAAGCAAAACTAGAAGCAAACTTGGAAGCAAAACTAGAAGCAAAACTAGAAGCAAAATTGGAAGCAAAATTGGAAGGAAAACCATAAGCAAAACCAGAAGAAAAACTAGAAGCAAAACCTGAAGCAAACCTGGAAGCAAAATTAGAAGCAAACTTGGAAGCAAAATTGGAAGCAAACCTAGAGGCAAAATTGGAAGCAAAACTGGAAGCAAAACTAGATGCAAAATTAGAAGCAAAACTAGAAGCAAAAATGGGAGTAGACATGGAAGCAAAACTAGAAGCCAAATTGGGCACCAATTTTGGTGCAATTTCTATCGTTACTTCTGGGCGCTATTTTGGGTGCTAACGAAGGTGCTTTGATTTTCTAGTGATAAATCTAGTGCTAAATCTAGCACCAATTCTGGTGAAATTTTTGGCGCAAAATATGGCGCCGAATTGACCATGCATGTTTGTGCCGAGTTTAGCGCCGGTCCAATTGCTTAATTCATGTACTCAAAATACACTAAAATCTGGTGCAAATTCTGGCACTAATTACCTGTTGTGTTGTTGTGAGTGGAAGGGTTCAGGATCAACATATAATGTAACCTCCTTTCCTTCATGAGGAAACTATAGACAATGGTGGAATGTCAAAGGAACTGTTTGTAGTGTGTGAATCCATGGGCATCCTAGAAGAGGGTGATATGGTAGCTTAAGGTTCAGTACTTGACATGTGGTATATGTTGTTATTGATCCTATTTATATAGGTAACTTGATTACCCCTTCTGAATTTCTTTCGAGGTCATCATAAGCCCTTATAGTGATACTTTTGCCTTTGTTAATCACATCATTAGAATACCCCAACCACTTGAAAAATTTCAAGGTACAAATGTTTAGACCTGCACTGTTATCTATCAATACTCTTTTGACCTCATGTTTGTGGACACCAACCTCTATATAGAGGGCTTGGTCATGGAATGATTTATGTGGAATGTCTTTCTTAGAAAAGACTAAATGATGAGTGGCTATGATTTTTCCAACCATGGCTTAAAACTAATCAGGATTGAGGTCATTAGGAATTGATGTTTCCAAAGCTTTTTCTAGTATTTCCTTATGTGCAGGTGATAATTTTAGCTGCTTTAGAATGGAGATCAAAGCGGGGGTCTTGTTTAGTTGTTCCATAATACTATAGTCATTGGATGACTTAGCTGTGGGTTCAGGTGGGGCTCTTGTATTGTGACTTTCCCTCGACAAGTAGTTATGTTATATTCGATGTCCCTACCTCGTATTGTTAACACATTGACCCTAGTGTCATTTGCTTGGGAGAGGGTACCTAGGATAGTGTCACCATAGGTGTAGTTGGAATTGCGATAGTCTTGTTCTTTCTCTTTTTCATTTCTCTTAGCATGGTTAGGAATTAGATTCATGTAGATTTGAATGTCTTTATTCCCAAGACGATGTTCTATATCAACTTCTCCTTTGTCGATTAGGTCTTGTATTATATGTTATCTCATACAGTTGTTTGTCGTATGGCCTTTGATCTTGTGGAACTCACATAAGTCTCTCTCATTATACCATGGTGTTTTAAAACTCAGCTCTTCATAATTTGGGTGCTCGTTGACTTTGATGAGGTTTTGTTGAACTAATTTGTGTATGATTGTCTTCAGTGGTTCTCCCAATGCAATAAATTTCCTTCTTGGTTGGTTATATTGTCTTTGTCCTCCTTGATTTGTCTGATGGTTATCCGATTGATTGTTTTTGGGATAGCTGAGTTGATTATTTTGTATGTTGTTGGGAATGTAGCTTGTTTGTATGACTTGGGGTTTTTTTAATGGTACATTGGGATTTTGTATATTCCATACAACTTTAGCATCAAGTACTCCATTGTTGGTAACATTATTGTTCTTGGCCCAAATCTTGGGTCTATCATTCAAACTAGAAAGGTTGTCCTTTGAGGTGTTTAGTTTAATAACTCCCCTTGCTATGAGAGCTCTTTCAATGTGTAGTCCCTTTTCAATAGTCTCTTTGAAGTTAGTGGGGCATAACATGGTGAGTTGATAATTGATTTTTGCTTGCACATTAGAAACAAAGATATCCACTGGTTCTTTGTTTGGAATAGGCCACTTGCACCTACTAGCTTTATGTCTCCATCTTTGTAGGTAGGATGTGAAGGATTCTCCTTGACTTTGTTTAATCTTGTAGAGGTCAGTGATGGTGACATCCTATTCTATGTTGAATGAAAATTGATTTACAAACTTGGTAGTTGGCTCATCAAAACTTTTAATACCTGGTGGTAGATGGGAGAACCATTCCATATCCTAACCAATAAGACTGCATGGAAAAAGTCTCATTACATAGGAATCATTGTTTTGCACTTCCATGCAAGAAACCAAGAAATCTCACACATGTTCTACTAGATCTCCCTTTCCCTTGTAATTATCAAAAAAATTGGTATTTCAAAATTTTTAGGGAAGGGGAGCATAGTAATAGAGTGATCAAAAGAGAATGGACATATATCCTATAGAGTGTAAGTCTTCTTTGGTTTTCCAATCTGGTTGTCCAATATCTTTTGATTTAGGGCCTATAGTTGCATGCCTACCTCTGTGTTTGGTGCATTTGTTTATGGACCTTGTGTGTAGTAGCCTTGTTGTCCCAAAATTTTTGTTTGGTCATATAGTACCTTAGTAACCATGTTGGGTGGAAGGAGGGTTAAGTCCTTGTTATGAAATGAGGATTAAGTCCTTATTAAATGTAAGAAGGGTTAAGTCCTTGTTGAATGTAATGAGGATTAAGTCCTTGTTGAATGAAGGAGGGTTAAGTCCTTACTATATGGAAGGAGGATTAAGTCCTTGTTGTACAAAAGGAGGATTAAGTCCTTGTTGTATGAAAGGAGGGTTAAGTCCTTGTTGAATGAAAGGAGGATTAAGTCCTTGCTGAATGGAAGGAGGGTTAAGTCCTTGCTGTATGGAAGGAGGATTAAGTCCTTGGTAAATGTAAGGAGGGTTAAGTACTTGCTATTTTTATTGAAGAGGGGTACCTTGATAGTGCATTGGCGGTATGCTTTGTTGTTAGGATGAATTGTATTGAAGGTTACCCTAGTAGTGCATTGGTGGTATACCTTGTTGATGGGATGGATTATTTTGAAGGTTACCCTAGTAGTGCATTGGTGGTACACCTTGTTGATGGGATTGTTGATTGGAAAGGGTACCATATGGCACACCTTGTTGATGTTGATTGGAAAGGGTACCTTGTGACACACCTGGTTGATGTTGATTAGGAAGGGAACTATGTGGTTGATGTTGATTAGGAATGGGACCATGTGGCCCACCTTATTGATGTTGTTGATTTGTTTGAAGGCTGTTGAAGTAGTTCGCATGTGGCACACCTTGTTGTGGATTTTATAGTGGAAATTGCCATGTTGATTTTGTATGTTTTGGGAAGGGTCAATGTAGGAGGTATTTTGGGGCATGTATTGAGTTGGACCTCCTTGATATTTTGGGCCACCGATGCTTGCTCGATTTGGGATAGATTCCTAAACAAAGGGTTGTCCATTGATGTTTGCTTAGGTTGATCATTTCCTTGTGAGAAGATGGGTGACATATTTGGAATCTCCATTAGTCTGGGTATTTCTCTTAAGATTGATTTATCCCCTAAGGAAATGAGGTGAGGATCTTTAAGACCTTCCATATTAAATTCTATAAGTAACTTATCACTACTTCAAGTGCTAATTTGAAGAAGTAGGAATTTAGATCCTTTCTTACCAGTTTGTCCATCAATTTAAGTACTTTGGGATTGTTGGAGTGTTGAAAGTATTCTTCTTCATCTATCTCTTCCTCACTATCCACTTCTTCTATGACCATGCCATTGGGATTTTGATTTGACCCATCCATTATTTCTTTTTGTCTACGAATTACTTCCTCCTCATTTGGTGGTTGGTTTGGCATTGCTTTGAATGTTGGTTCCTTTTGAGGGGTTATAAGTGTAAGGAAAGCAGAGCTGTGGAAACACTTTCCTAATGTCAAAACCATAGGGAAGAATGCAGACAATACTTTTAATTTTCTAAATATAGTCTAATTAAGACACATATGAAAGATTTACAAAAACATAACAAATACACAAAGACAAATGAACACCAGATTTATGTGGGAAAACCCTATCGAGAAAAAACCCACCACACCAAGCTAAATCTCTTTATATTTCAGTAACAACAAATTACATACAAATTAGAGATACAACTCTCTGGTATTAGTTTACAGTAGCTTCATTTACTGTTCATCCAATTACAGAAAATGCTCTCTCGAATCCAATTCACACATCTCAGAATTGATCTGCTTTTATCTTATCACATTCTAATTTTTCTTTTATGTTCATCCTTATCCGCCATTGCCCCATGGTAGAAAGTTTCCTCTCATTGCAAATTTTTTCATTGCATATAGTTCAACTCTAACGTCGCAGCTGTTGCAAAAAATCTAACTGCCATTCATTTGAAATTCGCTTCCTTTGATTTGTCCACGAAGCTCCACATAGGATGGTCAATCGGTCAAAGGAAACATTCAACTTTGTTGGCATGTCGGTGAGACACTAACCGTGTCTCCCCAATGCCACAAAGTCTTCATATTGATATCGCCAAGAGTCCCAATAGTCAGCAAGATGACATAGCAAATGCCTCGAGTCATACTGAGTCCATCGACATCCATTGCATTTCTATTAGTAAGAGTTTCTACATCGGCAAGACGTTTTACCGTCACTCACAAGTTGCATCGACTTTAGTTTTCCTTTCGGCAAGATTATTGCTCTTCGGTGAGACCACATATCGAATGCCACAAGTCATATCGATCTCAAAAATGCCATCAGAAAAACTATCATAGATCGCCAAGACCTCATACCAAAGTCTTCAAGTCATGCCGTCGTGAGTTTTCCATTCGACAAGACAAACATCTTTCGCTAAGACCTCTCACCAAGCATATTAGCATTTCCATCGACACCCATCTATCGCTGAGACATTCAATTGTCGCCAAGAGGTTTCATCGAGATCTCTTATGTTACTCCGAAGCACCTGACAGTCGGCAAGACATTCATCTTTTGCCAAGACTTCACTCCGAGCAACATGTCTTACCGAGTCGGCAAGACTTATGTCTTTCACCGAGACCTCACCCCGAGCACAACCAAGTCTTACCGAGTATCACATACTATCGGCGAGACTCTCCATCGGTCGCCAAGACTTCACACTGAAGTCTTTTGTCACCGTGAAGGCACCAAGTGAATACTCCCATCGGCAAGACCTTTCTTCATCGCTGAGACTTCTCCCTGATGATCCTCGTGTTACCCCAATAGCCATATGCTATCGGTGAGACATTCTCTAGTTGCTGGGACTTCTCCCCGAAACCCTTGAGCTACTCTAACATCTACTTTGACACCCGATAGCAGCCTTTGTCGGTGAGACATTTAATACTCGCTGGGACATCTCACCGAAGCCCTTGCGTTAGCTCGATGATCTATCGGTGAGACTCCCTTCAATTGCTGGGACTTTATGTCGAGTGATCAAGTTACCCCGAAGAATCGATAAGAACATACTGTCGGCCAAAGGTCTCCATTCGACAAAAGGTCACAGCGATAGACTTCATGTCACAGCGATAGTCTTCATTCGACAAGACCTCAACTTTGTCTCGGCGACATGAATATTTCAAACGGATTTAGAACAGTTAGTCGGCTAGACATGAATAATGTCTCAACAACTTTTCCCTTCAGGAGTTCCATGTCAGTAAGAATTGAGGCACATATTCCAACAAGCTCCCACTTGGAGAAGATCTTACTGACACCTATAGAGCATAATAAAACTACTAAAATTCATGGGCCAAGAGGCCCATTGAACTGACACACCACCTGTACTTGTCTGTGCTCACAGGCTTCGTCAATGCATCTGTAACATTCTCCAGAGTATCCACTTTCTCCAAAGAGACCTTCCCATCCTCCACCATATCTCGTACAAAGTGATACTATACATCTATATGTTTTGTTCTGGCATGGAAAGTAGGATTCTTTTCCAAACATATAGCACTCTGACTGTCATAGTAGATAGTAATTTTTTCTGCATCAAAACCATTGTTAGAACATAAACGTTTTAACCAGATTGCCTATTTATAGGCATGTGTAGCTGCCATGTATTTTGCCTATGTAGTGGACAAAGCGACTACAGCTTGCCACTTGCTCATCCAACTCACTGCACCACCATTCATCATGAAAACATATCCACTAGTGGATCTTCTGCTGTCAATGTCCCCAGCCCAATTAGAATCCACATAACCTCGAATACTAAGAGTCCTTTGTGATTCAACCAAGTTGCCATGGTAACACAAAGCATAGTCTGAAGTACCCTTCAGATATCTGAACACTCTCTTCACAGCATCCCAATGTGTCCTTCCAGGATTATCCATAAAACGATTAAGAACTCCCACTGCTTGGGCAATGTCTGGCCTTGTACAAACCATTGCATACATTAGACTGCCAACTGCACTAGCATACGACACACTGGTCATGTCCTCCATCTTAGTAGGAGATTTTGGACAGTCCTCAACAGATAGGTTCGTTCCCTGCATAACTAGAACAACTAGCTGCTTACAATCAATCATACAAAATATCTCTAGAACAGTCATGATATACTTACTCTAACTAAGCTAAAGTTTTCTATTCTCCCTGTCCCTAGTTATTTCCATTCCCATAATATACCTCACTGCACCAAGATCTTTCATTTCAAATTTTGCAGACAACTGAGACTTAACATCAGAAATCATTAGCTTACTATTGCCTATGAACAACATATCATCAACATAGAGAGCAATAATAAGGACTTGATCACTTTTAGCTTTGTAATACACACAATGATTAGATTTTGATCTTACAAATCCTAATAACAAAACACAAGTGTTAAAATTTTGGTACCATATTCTAGGAGACTGTTTTAAACCATACAGAGATTTCTTCAACTTGCAAACCAGTCTTTTTTTACCTTTTTCCACAAAGTGCTCCGGCTGGGACATATAAATTTCTTTTTCAAGATCACCATGAAGAAACGTTGTCTTCAAATCCATCTATTCAATTTCTAAGTCATATGCTGCTGCAAGTGACAAAAGAAATCTAATAGATGTCAGCTTAGCTACAGGAGAAAAGATTTCTCCATAATCAATTCCCTCTACCTGGGAATAACCTTTTGCAACCAACCTTGCTTTATATTTTTCTACGCTGCCATCCAGACAAATTTTCCTTTTAAATACCTATTTGCAGCCCACAACTTTTTTGCCTTTAGGCAATGGCACGAAACTCCAGGTATCATTCTTTTCTAATGATGCCATCTCTTCATTCATGGCTTCCAACCAAGAGTTTGAATCAGACATTTTAAATGCCTCTTTCACAGTCCTAGGCTCATTAATGCTAGAAATTAAAGCATAGGCACAAGTAGACTCAATCAAAGAAAACCCATACCTATCAAGTTGCTTTCTTTCACAAATTGACCTCCTTACAAGCTGAGGCTGAGGTGGTTCTTCATCTTCATCAGAACTTTCAAAGCTACTTAAGCTTTCCTCAGTATCAAGTACATTTTGATTTTCCAATTCCTCTTTATCTGGTGTAGGAGGAATTTATGTTACATCCTTGTCATTTTCTGATTTCTTCTCTTACTGCAGATCCAATGTAGAAGGCTTCAACTCATGAAAGATAATGCTTCTGCTGTGCAAAACCTTCTTAGTCTCAGGATTCCAAAGCTTGTATCCTTTTATGCCAACACTATAGCCAATAAAAATACATTTTTCAACTATGTTTTCCAATTTAGATCTTTTTTCAAATGGCACATATGCATATGTCTCATAGCCAAAGACACGAATATGTCTCAGAGAGGGCTTCTTTCCAGACCATGCTTCCAAAGACGTCTTCTCAACAAGAGCAAAGTTAGGAGAACGATTTACCAAGTAACATGCTGTAGAGACTGCTTCAGCCCAAAACTTCTCCTCCAAGCCAACACTACTTAGAATACTTTGTGCTCTTTCCATTACTGTCCTATTGAACCTTTTAGCAACTCCATTTTGTTTTTGTTGTGGAGTGTAAGGTGTAGTCTTATATCTTTTAATCCCATGATCATACAGACTTTTTGAGATTGATGGATAAGACAAAACTCACCACCATTGTAGGTCCTTAAACATTTTATTTTTCTACCAGTCTGATTTTCTACAAGGTTTTTAAATTCCTTAAACCAACTGAACACTTCTAATTTACTTTTCAGAAAATATACAAATGCTCTTCTTGAATAATCATCAATAAATGACACATAGTATCTTGATTTAGACAAAGAAGGAACATTCACTGGACCAAACACATCAGAATATATATAATCAAGCAAACTAGAAGATTTGTGAGGACTGAAATAAAATGAAACATGGTGTTGCTTTCCATATATGCAATGTTCACAAAATTCAAACTCAAGATTACAATCTTCAAGCCCTTCTACCAGGTTTTTATTTTTCAAGGTTTTTAAACCTTTCTCACCAATGTGGGCTAGCCTATGATGCCAGAGCATAGTCTTCTCTATTGTAATTTTAACCTCCATGGAGTTTACACCATCAAGAATGTTTTCCTTCTTTTCCCCATGAGTAGCTTTCAGTGACTTTGCAGAGACACTATTGCATTGAACAACATGTGCATCCAGCTTGTACAAGGTACCAATTTAAGCACCCCTAGCCAGCACCATAGAGCCTCTAGTCATCTTGCAACCATTTCCAGAGAATGTGACTTGCACTCCAATATCATTTAGCTTACTTATTGAAAGTAAATTACGAGCCAGACCTAGTATGTGCATTACATCATTAATTCCCTTCACTCTTCATCAGGGAATTGAATTCTGACTCTTCTACGACCAACAATTTCCAAAGATGAATCATTTGCTAAATACACCTTTCCACCATCATAGTTTTCATACTTTGTGAACTAGTCTCTACGAGATGTCATGTGGAAAGATGCTCTAGAATCAATTAGCCAGACATCATCTGATGCCCGTGTTGCCAAAGTTGCAATGAAGGTGTCTGCATCACTCTAAGAAGAATCATTGCCAAAAGATTTCTTCTTCTTCTTTTTCTCCTCCTTGCAATCCCTTCAGACATGACCAGGTTGCCCACAATTCCAACACTTCACCTTGGACTTCTTGCCAGGAGACTTTGATCTCCCACCCGATTTTGATCTAGATTTCTTGTCCTTCTTCTTTCCTTTCTCCTTCGATCTACCTCTGACAGCTAGAGCCTCCTTTGCCATCTCAGAAGATTTCCTTCTCATTTCTTCTGATAACAGAGAAGCAACAACATCTTCCATCTTGAATGTGGATGTTGTACTCCCAATAGCCATCACCAGATGATCCCAAGAATCTAGCAATGAACATAGCAGCAGCATGCAATGATCTTTATTTTCAATCTTCACACCAACAAATGCTAATTGAGCAATCAACATGTTGAACGTGTTCAAATGATCAGCAACGGATCCTCCCTCCTGCATTCTCAAAGAGTACAAATTCTTCCTCAAAAACAATTTGTTCACCAAAGAACTTGCCTTGATAAATAGATGCCAATCTTTTCCATAAGGAAGATGCAGTCTTTTCTTCATGAACGTTCAAAAGAACAAAGTTTGTTAAATAGAGCCTTATCAGCCCTTTTGATTTTCTATCTGACAGGTCCTAATCTTCTTGCTTCATGGCCTGAGGTTTTGTTTCAGTCACAGCAGTCCAAAGATCTCGGTCCACTAACATATCTTCCATTTTGAGTTTCCACAACTCAAAATTGCTACCATTGAATTTCTCTATATCCATCTTTCTGGATGTGCTTGCCATCTTAATCTGTAATTAAATTATCAGACATCCACCAAACTCCCATTGGAAAAGGATTGACACAAAAAACCCAACCCACTCACAAGGATAACACAATTGGCTAGGCTCTGATACCACTTGTAAGGAAAGCAGAGGTGCGGAAACACTTTCCTAACGTCAAAACCATAGGGAAGAATGCAGATAGTACTTTTAATTTTCTAAATATAGTCCAATTAAGACACACATGAAATATTTGCAGAAACATAACAAATACACAAAGACAAATGAACACCAGATTTACGTGGGAAAACCCTATCGGGAAAAAACCCACCACACCAAGCTGAATCTCTTTGTATTTCAGTAACAACAAATTGCATACAAATTAGAGATACAACTCTGGTATTAGTTTACAGTAGCTTCATTTACTGTTCATCCAGTTACAGAAAATGCTCTCTCGAATCCAATTCACACATCTCAGAATTGATCTGCTTTTATCTTATCACATTCTAATTTTTCTTTTATGTTCATCCTTATCCGCCATTGCCCCATGGTAGAAAGTTTTCTCTCATTGCAATTTTTTTCATTGCATATAGTTCAGCTCCAGCGTCGTAGCTGTTGCAAAAAATCTAACTGCCATTCATTTGAAATTCGCTTCCTCTGATTTGTCCACGAAGCTCCACATAGGATGGTCAATCGGTCAAAGGAAACATTCAACTTTGTTGGCACGTTGGTGAGACACTAACCGTGTCTCCTTGATGCCACAAAGTCTTCATATTGATATTGCCAAGAGTCCCAACAGTCGGCAAGACGACATAGCGAACGCCTTGAGTCATATTGAGTCCATCGACATCCATTGCATTTCTATCAGCAAGAGTTTCTCCATTGGCAAGACGTTTTACCATCACTCACAAGTTGCATTGACTTTAGTTTTCCTTTCGAAAAGACTATAGCTCTTCGATGAGACCACATATCGAATGCCACAAGTCATATCGATCTCAAAAATGCCATTGACAAAACTATCACAGATTGCCAAGACCTCATACCGAAGTCTTCAAGTCATGTCGTCGTGAGTTTTCCATTCGGCGAGACAAACGTCTTTCGCCAAGACCTCTCACCGAGCATATTAGCATTTCCATCAGCACCCATCTATCGCTAAGACATTCAACTGTTTCCAAGAGGTTTCACTGAGATCTCTTATGTTACTCCAAAGCACCTAACAGTCGGTAAGACATTCGTCTTTCGCCAAGACTTCACTCCGAGCAACATGTCTTACCAAGTCGGCAAGACTTATGTCTTTCATCGAGACCTCACTCTGAGCACAACCAAGTCTTACCGAGTCGGAAAGACTTATGTCTTTCGCCGAGACCTCACTCTGAGCACAACCAAGTCTTACCGAGTGTCACATACTATCGGCGAGACTCTCCATCGGTCGCCAAGACTTCACATCGAAGTCTTTTGTCACCGCAAAGGCACCAAGTGAATACTCCCATCAGTGAGACCTTTCTTCATCGCTGAGACTTCTCCCCGATGATCCTTGTGTTACCCCGATAGCCATATGCTATCGGTGAGACATTCTCTAGTCACTGGAACTTCACCCCAAAACCCTTGAGCTACTCTGACATCCGCTTTGACACTCAATAGTAGCCTTTGTCGGTGAGAAATTTCATACTCGTTGGGACATCTCACCGAAGCCCTTGCGTTAGCCCGATGATCTATTGGTGAGACTCCCTTCAGTCGCTAGGACTTTATGCCAAGTGATCAAGTCACCCCAAAGACCCAATAAGAACATACTGTCGGCCAAAGGTCTCCATTTGATAAAAGGTCACAGTGATAGACTTCATGTCACAGTGATAGTCTTCATTCAGCAAGACCTCAGCTCTATCTCGGCGACATGAATATTTCAAACGGATTTAGAACAGTTAGTCAGCCAGACATGAATAATGTCTCAATGACTTTTCCCTTCAGGATTTCCATGTCAGTAAGAATTGAGGCACATATTCCAACAATAAGGTCACTTGGCCTGTATCCCCATGAGTCACTTCTATCGTTTGTGGTGTTTTCTAGGGGCATACTAGCGCTACTTTTGTTTGCTTCCATCTTTTTCTATATTGGGATCATGTAGTTGTCTTAAACAAGTGTCAGGATTTTTGGTGGTTTCTAAGTATGGAAGAAAAAAATGCTTTGTTTTTGGGAATTTTTCTAGTTTTGTGTGTTTTGGGATTTTCTATTTCTAAAAGGATGGTACCTATTGCCACACGAGAGGTGGTAATATGGGCCTTCCGACTATAAGATCTGCTTTCCGTCTCTCTTTATCTAGGATGTTAGCTGCATTTCTTCACTGGGTTGGTGTTTCACTTTTCTCAAATACAAAGCTTCTCAAACCGCCAATGATTCCCATTTGTTCACCTTCAATTTGTGTGAGGTTTGGTTGTATGATAAGTGTCCTAGGATTGGGTTGTTGGATTGGAGCAATTAGATGCCAAATGGTCATACAGTGAGTGATATGGGTGAATGATGAATTATGATGTGAAAGATAACCTTTTGGACAAAAGGTGTTGGTGTTTCTCTATGGTTTTCGTGATACTTAAGACCCTAAAATTTAAGTGGTGTTTTGGAAATAATGCTAACTTTTAGGATTTCAAAAATACTGATAACTTGGATTGATATTTCTGTAGACACGTCAAATTGACATAATGCATTCAACTAGGTAATATTCATCCATTTGGAAAACAAATCAAGTTTATTTATCAATCTCCTAAAGTCATTAGCTTAAATCAAATAAATCAAACTTATCATCAACCTTTTTAATCAAATAAATCAAACATCCATCATAATGCATTTCCATCCTTCTTGATTTAAATAAATCAAATATTTATCTCAAAAAGGTCAAAACACCCTAATCATCATCTTAGCTAATTAATCCCGATTAAATCTAATCTAATGCATGTCACATCCTAACCACTTGCATTCTCTAGATTTGGCCACTTGCACATGAAATTGCATTTAATTGATTTATCAAAATCTTTATTTTCAACTTGGCATAAAGGGAGAATATTCTCCAAGTTTGAATCTCCCCAAGTGGACATGTACACCCAACAGAGCATTTATGAGGCCTTACATGTCTCTTACATGTCCCCTTCCAAAGTCAAAATCAGCATTTATTGCCAATTTGAATTCAAATTTTCCCTCTCATGGGCACTCTTCCCAAATCTTGCACATCCATTGACCACTCATCACTTGACAAGTGGCCTTATCTTATTGGCTTGATCTTTGTCCCACATTGGTCCCTCTTCAACACTTAGCATCAAGAAAATCCTTAAATAGAGGCTTCATCTCTTATCAAGCTCCTCCAAAATTTCATCCAAAAAGCATATGCAAAGTTACTCTCCTTGAGAACTAATTTTGCTCATCATTTCCATCTTATCATCATCATCTAAGCTATCAATCAAGGATTGGGAAAGGGTCACTAGCACATGTGACACCAATCCAACTATGGAATAGATATGTATCTTGTTTCTTTCATGCTTTCAATTTAGTTTGATTTGCTATCATGTTTAGGAAGCATTTTGCATTATTTCATAGGAGTATTTTGATGAATTTGTAAGTCATTAATCCATGCTTGAGGTTTAGTGTTTACCCAGATTTTAAAGGTCCTCCACGGTTTCATATGATGATGGAAGGGCCGGGGTTACTTGAATTGATTACCAACTATGAATAGAAAGTCAAAGATTCTCTGCTTCTAGTCTAATTAAAGATTAGGCCATGATTGCAGATACCTTCTTGGTAGCTGCTACCACTCATTGTGGATAAATTCAATTTTTGTAATCACTGTTCTCTATGTTCTTATCTTTATATACTCTTTATTTTTTTGCCTCAACTTTTAAGGTACGGTGACAATCTTAACAAAACTTAACACAATGGCTTGGTCAATCTTGTGAATCCTCACATTATTGAATTCAACAACACCCTATTGCCTAAGGGGCTCGAGAAAGCTAATTGATTTATCTTTCATAATCAATAGTGCATGATATATTTAACTATCAAATATAACATATAGAACATTGTTTAGCTTACATTTTTTAAAATAGTTTTGGAGATTTAAATAACTTGTTTGATTCTACTGACAATCTATCGTAGTTGCATTACTTGAAAATAAAATATTGTCAATGACTAACTTAATATGGAGCTTTCCATCGATCACAGTGAAGTTTAATTTCCAAACATCAAACTTGAGCATGTATCTGGAAACTCGCCACCAAACAGAAATGCGTCAAGTTCAATAAAAAAAAGAAAGTTGTACATTATTTCTCCCACTCATAAGTCACGTATTTGCACCTCACCTTTCTCCTTCCCTTTAGTCTTGCGGACAACATTTTGGATTTGATAATAATACAAGTAGATGGCGATATTTCCAAATTCCAATACTCACTTTCTTATATACTTGGCAACCTGTCACAGTTACAGCATTTAGAGTTGAGGTATTATGCAGAATTAAATAGCCTCCCTGAAACCTTTGGTAACTTATAACAGCTGCAACTTTTAGACTTGTAAAGGTGTAGTAAATTAAATAATCTCTTTGATTTCATTATTAACCTATCTCTATTGCGGCACTTGATCATGATAGAAAGCTTAAAGGCTTATATAACATGCTTATCTATGGTAGTTGCAGCACTTGAACATAGAAGGGTATAAAAATTTAAATAAACTACCTGAGTCAAATGGCATCGCACCTTCCAGCAGCGTTCACTTGAGAGTTTCTTAAGCCTACGTTGGGTAATATATCCCATTCATTGAGTATTTTTAGTCGCTGTTTACTATTTATATTGATACCATTAATGTTAAAAGATCGATACATAGACTTTAGGTTGGCAACTAGTCATCTTTTTGCTATCCAATGCAACCTGAGATAAGAAGTGAAATCAGTTGTTTTTAATTCGATAAGGCTTAAGACAAGATTGTATTTGATTAGGGGAGGTGTTATATTATTATTAAAATCTTTGGTTATCTAAGTTTGTGTACCACAATAATATCTGTATTATATGAATATTGAACTCAGTTTATATGTATCTATACGAATATATATATATATATATATACCATTATATATATGAATACATTTATAAGTGTTCTTAATTATTTGTGAATTATTGAATGATTAAGATATGTAAATGGGTTAGGGATCTATTTGAATGTAATGGTTATAATATGACTTCATTTGTTGGATAAAAATCCTTCTATAGAAATAGTATGTATTGATATTTGTTTTCATGGATTTTGTGTGGGAAATGTTGTAAGGACAATTGTGATAACTTTAAGATAGGGGAAAGGATTCAGCCTTATTTTAAAAAGGTTAAGTATAGAAGAAATCAAAAAAATGGATTACCTCCTAGCTTAAAATTGAATAGAGGATAGTTACTTGCATATTTCAAACGTAAGAAAAGAACCATTTCTTTGATTCTGAAACTAAATGGTTATATTAAATAATGTGTTTATACCTTGAGAAATCAACGATAAGTTAAACCTTGGTGTCATATGAACCGTTGCTAAATTTAAACAATATAGAAGAAGATTAAGGGTATGGTAGTAAATATGTAGAGAGTTTCTTTTGAAATATCAGTCTTGTTAAAACTTTAGTTCCATTTAGACTTGAGTGATACATTGAATGTGATGTTGAACTTTACAAAATGTTAATTGGTTGTATTGTGAATTCATTACTTATTCCATGTTGATGTTTTTGGTTTCTAGTTGTGTGTGAAAACAAGTGAACGATTGTTGCTTGATAATGGAATTGGGGATGAAAGGGGTACTTAAATTGATATTCTTTAAGTTTGATTTATCACATTTTCCCATGCACGATTTCACAAGTGGGTGGATTTTGTTAATCTTGATTGAGTTTGAAGAATTTGATGCGATGTTTTTCACTATTTGTTCTATTGTTGTCACCTTGATGGAAACCATTGTGTAGATAATTTGTTGTCTTCCAGAGGATAGAGGGGATATGATTTTTATTTTATATTTTTGCAAGGGTTGGTATGGGGGCCGACGACCTAGGAGGATCGCCTTGGGTAACCCATATCAAGCCCGGTGTATTTATTGAGTTTAATGTTGTTTCACCTGAAAGCAGGTGGTTTTATGATTCTGTCTAGTACTTTGATGATGGTTGATCTTGCACTTGGATTGTTTTTATGTGCTTTGAGCCTTGCATTTGAATGTGGTTTTTGTTACTTTGAATTCCTATCGTGAGATGGTGCATGCCTCACTTGATGCAGTTATTTTATTGGATTACGTTTCTTGAGCAAGTTGGCTTTCTATTTGAGTTTTTGAGATATGTTGTTAGTAGGGGAGTGGTTCTTCATGGGGGCCGGCACACAAAGTGGTGCCTGGGTAACTCATGTGGAATTAGTCTAATAAGTGAAAACTAAATTAGTGTATTAGGAAATGGGTAGACTAAAATATTTAACTTGATAATTATGCCTCGCTCATGGACTCAAGGGCTAGTTTAGACTTGGGAATGAGTCGAGAAGGCCTAGAATGGCAAGATCATTATCTTGTCTTTATGAAAGATAATTGATTCCGCATTGGATTGCATGTGGGGCCGGGTTTCGTAAGAGGTCACTAGGGTAACCCAAGTTGGGGGCCAGGGCCTAGGAAGATTCGCCAGGGTAACCCATGCAACATTGCGATGACACTCTTCCTTTAACAACCAAGTATGCTTTGTTTCCCTCTATGTTATTCTTGGGCCTTTGGAAGCACATGTTGGAATTTGTATGTTGATGCTTTATTGGTTATTCCTTATGTTGGGCACATCTTGTGTTGGTTATATCTTGTGCTGGAGATTGTCTTATTTTATTGTGGATCTTGTTGTGAAGTCTTGTATCCTTGTTTTGTATGATGGTTTAGTTGGGGTTCCTTCTTGTCATCTCTTAGCACGGGGGGTGGGCCTTCAGGTCCATGTGGTTGGGTGGAACGTGCTATGCACCCCATTGGGTCCCCAATCATCGATCGAGAAGTGTGAACATTGAACCTTGCAGTGACTTCTGAGTTGAACCAGAGTTGAATCCAATATTGCAACTTTGTACTCCTCCATTTCAAATGTATCATTCCATTTTATTGTATCTTCCCCATTCATGTTGGGAAGCGGCATTGTAATATTGTAATCCTTGATTAATGTATTGTCCATGTTCATGTTATCTTATGGTTACTGGTGTATACTTACCTTTCATGTGATGTAATGATGTTGTTGTGAAAAGTAATGCAGTCATGTAAACCCGAGGGATTTGTTATATGTAGTTCATGTTTAGTTTCATTTCATGTGATATATGATTATTATGATGTATGTTAGTACTTTTAAAAAAAAATTGGTGCCATAAATGTTAGATGTATTAGTATCCTTTGGGGTTGCTTGGCGGGGCATTACATGCTATACCTCTAAGGTGATAATACTCCAAGACTCAATGATTTTGGTAAAATAGGACTCAAATTATTTTGGAAATAGGACCCAATGATTTTGGTAAAGTGAAACTCAAGGATTTTGGATAATGGAACTTGGACTCAACATTTTGCAATGTTTTCCTTTTCTCAATTTTCTTGTTTTGGGGAGTCAAAGTTTGAACATACATCAATGTGGTGAATTCATTTGATTTAATCTTGGATTAATGAAGTTATTTTTACCACATACACTTGTATTTATTAAGTTCAAACTAAATGTCTATGTCAAAAGAAACATCTATTCCAAAAAGTTCATTTTGTGAAAAGGACAAAGTTAGGGGCATATTTACCTAGGTTAACTTTGGGAAGTATGGATTGAGATGTAAACCAAAATATTTAGAAGTATCTAAGAATAAATTCTTAGGACAAGAATTAATATCAAGGTTTTTTCAAGGGGTATCCATACTTAGACCAAAGGGTTTGAAATTTTGAAATGAGTTTGTTGATGTTTATTTGGAATGTTTTGGAACCAAGCAAAGTATTAAACTAACTCACAAGCATTTACAATCCTAGGTTGAAATGGCCATACATGTTGAGTCCCCACTCGGAAACACTAAGACAATGCTAATAGTTAGAGATTTGGTGACACTGGCTCCCCTCCACGACACACACTTCTTAGGACCACCAAGTCTCAAAATCCTGAAGATCCTAAGATCCTAAGGATTTTTTTTGTTTCAACAATGAATAGTACAAATGTGGGGCAGCTTTAGAACGACTGTTCTTGCACCAACAAGTATTAAGGATTTTGGTTTCTAAACAATGTTTCATAATAAGGGCTTCCATTCAAGGTGGCCATACATGTGACAATATTAGCTCAAGATTATGTAGAATCAAGAGGCCTCCCAGTCCCTTCCTAAGAAGAGATTTTGATGTACCACATAGGTACTATGGGTGACACTTGTTAGTATGACACATCCACACTTGGTGTTTATGACTTTAGCCACAAAAATATTTTTATATAGTGACTTGGAAGAGCATGGAATTAGCTCATTACCACTTGGGTTGTTCCCTCCTTTTGAAGTGGAGAGGTAGGCCCTCTAAAGATAAACAATAGCAAGAAAGTACATTTGTAGTTCGATCATCCAAGTTCGCATGAAACAAGGAGAGAACACACACCACGCATTTTTCGTACACTAGCATGGGGTTCATTTTTAATCCAAATTGAAAGATGTAGGTGATTATACAAAGGGGTAAGGAATGTTTTTGTTTCTCAAGATTGTCGAATGACACGAGAGAATTGCATACACATTCAATGACAAAGATGTAAATAAAAAACACATTAAACACTTGTTAATTTTAACCCCTAAAGCTAAGATGAATTCATTTTATGTACCAAATGAATTTTTAAGTTGCCTTGTTCAATTTTAAAACCCAAAAGACAATGATGAAATGAGGGTTCAGTTTTTAACTAACTCTGAAGATGAATTTTAAGCCCAATTGAAAGCTAGTTGGTCCTAAGATTGTAAGTTTTAAAACCCAATGGAAATTTAGTGGTCCTAAAACATAAACCAAAGTAGGATATGATGGGTTATAATTTCACCACAAGTGTCAAAACATTGTTACAATAACTAAAACTAAGAAAAACCGAAAATTAATTTTTATTTTTTTCGGTTTTCCTATGTTGTACTAAATTGTGTTTTTGGAGGCCTTTAGAGCGAAATTTGGGGTCAAAACTTGCGTCAATCCCTAAAAATTGATTGTCATGTTGGAGCCTAAAATTTCATGCAAATTTTGGAAAAATTTAGGGCTCCCATAATGGAGAAAATGGACAACAACACTCAGAAACAAAGATTGTGAAATCTACTTCAGGAGCTTACTTCGAAAAATCACAAAATGAAGCCACTTCATTTCCATGAAAAACCACCTTACAAGCATGATTATTTTCCATATGTGAGTGTTTCCACCTGATTTCAGCCTCTTATGATCTGATTTGAGGAAGTTTTGAAGTATCAAGTTGAAAGGTTTTGGGAAAGGTTTGTTTTCTACACAGTAAAATTTGTCAAAAAAGGCAACTTTGGATGACAATAATTATCAACTAGAATATTGAAATGATGAAATGATTAGTGTCTCTTATTATTCCCACCTTAATGTGCTTTCATGCCAATTTTTAGAACCTCATCTCCTCATTTGGTATTTTTTCAAAATCAAATCCAAATGGGTTTTGCACAGTTTTGACTTCTGCACTTTTAGAAAGTTGTCACAGAGGTCAACTTTGATGCCTGATATTTTATGGAGATGGATTAATGGAAAACCATTTTGCACACATGTTCATTTGACCTAAATGAACTAGTATCTAGGATGGTAGCTTCTCGTAATCACATTTGATATTTTTACAAAATAGCAAGTTGGTGAGTTTCAATTGGGTTTGACAAGAGTAGTTTTCAGAAAGCGCTGAGTGAGCTACTTTGATTGTTAACGGTTTTTAGTCCTAATAACTTCATGCCCAACCATTTGAAAACCATACTCTCCTATCATAACTCAACATGTTGGTGTATTTTCATGGCTCAAGGAGAAGTTTTGGTTAGTTTTTCCAAATGATTCCAGAAGCTACTTGGCTTAATTTGATCATAGTGCTTGATGACTATCCACTTTAGTTTTGATGGTTTTTTTTTTCCTTGCTCATTTTCTCTTATACTAGTTGAATTCATCAATATCAGTTATCGAGGTCTGAGTTGCTAGTATCGACATGGAGGAAAACTCAATGGGGAAGCATCGTCTAGTTTCAGGAATAAGCTTTCTTTATTGTGCAAATTAGAGGAGAGAAATCAACAGGAGTAGACTTCAATAAAGGCTTTGAAGGAATGCAATGATAAAATACATAAATTCATTTGGTGATATGCTTGGATGTATAAGAAATAAAAACATACCTCTGGGTAATATTCACTATGTTACTATTAGAAGCTTCCTACAAAGATCTTGGAAACTCCCTACAATATGGGAAATGGGTGTACATCCCTGATACTATATCTAGGTTGCCAATTCAATAACATTACAAGGAGAAGACTCCCCTTTTGTATGAAATGTCATGCTCTCCAATTGTAGGTGTCAATGTCATATCATGTGACACTAGAAGAGGGTTTTTTCTTTCTTAGAAGGATTTCATTCGTGGAGTTGATCCAAACATTATTATTAGGTTGAGGGCATAGAAGTTTCATCGAGGCATCATAGTATTTGAGAAACACACTCACTTGAGATGGCTTGTGCTACGGGTGTTCCTATTGGTATGTGGTGAATGATCATGCTATATTGTACACCCCGACATGTATCCTTGCTAGGGTTTGGGGCTGGGATGGGCCCCAAGTGGGGGTTCGGGGGTGACAGCCTCTGAGAAAATTTTTCCTCTTACTTTTTTGCATCGTCACCGAAAAGGAAAAATCAACAGAAAAAGAAAAAAACCAATTTTGTAAAACCCGAATTTGGAAGCTTCTAAGTTTGTTAAAAAGGGGTTCGGATGGGGGTTACATTATGATGAAAAATGTGATTATTCGCAAGATTGTAATAGGTTTTTACACTAGATAATAAAATCATTGGATGACTACGATTTGGTGGATGTAGCCCGGATTGGGTGAACCATGTTAAACTCTTTGTGTTATAATTTATTCTTTGTGTGTTTTAGTTTCTTTGTTTATTACTTAAATCTACATTTAATTGTTAGATATTTTCCTTTCTAACCCTAATAGTTCCTTTATCTTTTCTTCTTTCTAGAAGAAAAAGTATCAAGGTCTTGTCTCAGATATTAGGGAAATCGAAGCAAAGTACTCTTGTGATTCCAAATATCAAAGGACGAGGATCTAGTTAGGAAATTATTGTCTCAAACATCATTTGAGTTTTGATGAATCCTTTAAGGACGTTAAGGAAGGAAATGAAAAGATTCATATAATTAATAGTGAGTATGATGAATCAAAAATGCAAAAGTAGAGGATCAATTGAGGCCAATAAATGATTAGTTGCAAATGATAAAAAGTTTTAGCTCCACCCAGATTTGTTATCTTTCGAGCATAGGAAACTAAGCATACTATAGGCAAGGAACAAACTGATGTGAGTGTCTCAGATATCAAAGGAGAAAATATCATAGAGGAACCAAAGGTTATGCCTCCTTTGATGAAGAGGCAAAACATGAATCTTACCTAGAACAATCCAAAGATATCGAAGCAAGCAATGCATTTTCAAGGCATTCATAGGACTCGAAGCTAACACACAATATAAATGATGTAAATGAGGCTTGCATAAAATCATACTATGCTCAATTTTCCAAAAATACTTATACTAAGGGTTACACCAGGCATATTGTGGAGAGAAGCCAAAAAAAGAGGATTTAGTTGATGTGGGGATCTATTGATTGATTTTATTTTATCAATTTCTTCAAAAGTGTAACACAACTCTCGGTAGCGACATTTCAAGCCTGTAATGACATGGGAAATGTGTATTTGCATGTTGTTATTCATGACCAAGGATTTACTTCATGACCTTGTAAAATCACATGAGAAGGTAGTATCAATGGTAACTAGTTCCCTTATTGGAAGCTTGAAAAAAATATGTCCTACATTATTAGACAAGAAAGATGTTGGGTGCATGATTGATGAATGGAAAAACCTTGAGTACTTAGAGAAAAATTTGTTTACAATGACATTTCTGGTGTGGAACTATTGTTCGAAGATCATGTTTCATTTGGCGAAGGTGGAAGTAAGGATGAAGATGATGTAGTCAAAGACAATGAGCCATCATTTGGTTTAGATGGAGAGTAAGTGAGGGCAGTGATGAATACAACTTACATCAAAAGAGGAATATATTATAATAGTGATTCACATATCCGATTTTCTCAAGTGATTGTAGATACTGACAATAACAGTATCAATGAAGTGATCATTGTAGTGTCTTACCTTTTTTATCATGAATACTATGAAAACCCCAAGCATTTGACAAAGATGAGAGTGATCTTTGGATAGTGATAGCTAATGATAGTTAAAGAAGCTCATCTAGAAAAAATAAAAGGTAACCCTAAGTGTTTTCCACATTTCCAGGAAATCTTGACAGTAAACCCTAAAATGGATATCGGGAAGACCAAGCAGTATCATTGGGAGTCACTTCAAAGTATCACCAAGATGAGCTACCGTGGAGTACACAACAATAATAAAGTATATGATGAAAAAATAATTCATCAAAGAGACACATTAGTATCGATGGGAAAAAATGTTAAGTCCCTCTGATGCCCTTAACAAAGGTAGGGTATAAAATTTTTATCAAAGAGAGAAGTGCATATCAATGGAATATAATAACAAGTCCCCCCCGATAGTCTAAAAAAAGAAAAGCATGTGATTGAAATTCATCGACAAGAGAATTAAATTTCGGGGAAGTTAATATTGAGTCTCTCTAATACTCCAAAATGCATATGATATAAATTCCAATAGGAGCATAAAATATGGAAAGATTATGTTGAGTTCCCAAGTATTGGAATATAAAATTATACGGAGTAGGTAAAAATATTAAAAATTGAGCAAACGAAAAATGCATAAAAATGCAAAAGTGAAAACTTATTAAAAATATTCACTATAGGTTATTTAAAATGCAAATGTTTTCACTGGGAAGTAAAACATTTCCCCATGGAGTTAAAATGATTTAAAGAAGTATGGAGAGGGTAATTATTGTACCCAAAGAATATTTTGGGTAAAATATAAAGTGAGAAATTGCCAGCAAAGGAATTGAAATTAAGGTATTGCGAAGGGATTTATTTTTCACAAAAAACAAAGACAATGAAGATTAAATTATTTTATTTTTCCAAAGACAATTAATTAAATGAAGAGTTGCATCGTGTAGATATGAAGGGTCATAACCCTAAAAATGAAATGTATAAATGTAAGATGAAATCATATCATCGATAATTAGATACTAAGTTAGAATCATCATCAGTAGTAGTAGATACATTCATCCATTAGTATATCATATTCCACTCATCCATTTTCATATTTCAAAAACTTCTGTTATTAATGTATATCTTTTAAAGCAATATAATGGAGAAGACTGTTCATAATCAGTGATTTATTTCCAGTGTTCAACTATTGTGTTAATATTCATTCCTATATGTTAATGTATTATCTCTATTACCTCAAATTCGATTCTTTGCTTTGCTTTACTATGCCTTATGTCAGAATCTTACATTAGGCGGTGGTTTATTACTCATTTCAAACCTGGGAGGGATTTTCACTAGTTTTTCTAATTGTCCGCCTCGCTGAACTTATGTTGTAATTCCCTAGGTCTAGGCGGTGTTCATGAATTTACCTTAACCTATTGCTTTATTAAAGAGAAATTTTGCATGTTGGTGACCCGTGTGATTAATTAGGTCATTTGTCAGAGGTCGTCTATTAGCTTATGTTACAAGTTATGTTATGGGTGGCATTCCTCATAATCTTTGAAACCGGAGTGGTGTTTTATTAAGTTCAATTAACAACCTGCTTTCTTGCCTAGATGCAATTTCAGTTAATTAATGGAGTGAGCAGTGAATATTGATTTGCAAATCAGTGCATTACATGAAGAAAATAAAATTGGTACGAGCAAAAAATGAACAAATCCATGCATACAGTAACACAAAGATAACAAAAGATATTTTATTTATATATATGTGTATACATCGCATTGGCAATACACAATTGGGTGATTAGATTACCTAGTAGATATCGATAACAAAAGCAAAAAAGGAGATATTCATGTTTAGACACACAGAGAAAACATCAGGACTCAGATGCCCTCAGCCACTATCTGGAGGTGTTCAAGTTGAATAGGGGACAATAGGTTATCATGTGATTGGAGGAATTAGCCACAAAGCCCCATATCATTCCTTCCAATTCCTACACGAAGAAGAGAAACTGCTTCCTCCACGGTCTCATTTTGAAGATCCAACACTATACAAATGGCATCACCTATCAATCCACTCTAAGGATAGTGACTGAGCCCAACGATAGCTACATTGACATGATGATGGTATTCAGGCCTCACCAGGCATTCTAATGCTCTGACAACCTAGTCATGGTGACTAGAGGTCTTGATGACCATGTACACAAAATGCTTTAACATGGTGATGTTGTGTACATGCACCTAGCTCAGAAACACTTTGCATAGTATTCTGCGAAGCACTTCTTCTTCCACCTCACTCTATATCACAAAGACTTCCTTCAGCTGATCTAACATGTGCCTAAACAATGGACTGCATTCAATCTCCTCTAGGATGATGAAATTGTTTGTAGAATCACCATCACTTTGAGTGCTCACCATGTTGGATGCTTCTAAATGATGAAGAGTGGTGACATTGGTCAAATTTATAGGAGGCTGATCAAACATTGGTGCTTCTCTCTTAGATTTTTGGAAAGATAACTTGGTTCAAATTAATGGTTGATTTGAAACCAACTTTAAAGCTATAAGTGTGAAAAAGTAACAAGTAAAAGAACAACTAAAAACTTCTTAATGAAAAATTGTATCAAGATTAAATATGAATTTAAACTAATTTAAAACATTGAAAATATTGAAGACGTCTCATTGTCTCTTATCTCCAAAGATTTATCAAGTTATAGAAGCTCTCAGATTTGTAAGCACTGTAACTGTTTAAAATGCCTATCTAGAGACCTGAATGGATGCTAAATGCAATGATGTGATAATTGCTAATGATTTCTAAATGATATGATGCTACTGTAAACTATCCTGATGAAAAATGATAAAAGGAAGCTATAGTAAAAACTAATGATGCTGCCATGATATGAAATCTACTAATGCCATGATGCTATGATGATACTAAAATGCTAATGCTAATGCTTATGATTGTTTGGTTGCTTGGTTGTATTCCTGCAGAGTAAATTTGCATAAGTTGGGATTTCTCGGATCATTTTCATGCTTCAAAAGGATGTATATATAGATTTCCGACAACAGTTTTGCATAGGGGTAACACAATAGAGGCTGAGATTAAATCTGGGGATTTTGAATGGTATGAGATGAGAAGGTGGAGTTGATCATGGAGGATTGTTCCTCCCCCATGAAAACACCAGGTAAGATGAGAGGAAAGATTTGATGCAGAAGATTGAGAGGATTTCCTGCAGGTTTGTCCCCAAGGATTTTCCCGTGAATGCCAGTTGCATTAATTAGGTTTGAAAAATCTAATTTTATTGGTGAGTGAATAGAGGGATTTGATTTATGCTTTTATTTAAATATTTTTGGTTTATTTAAATTAGCAAAAAGAGATAAATAATTTAACAAACCAAACTATAGAAGTTTATTAAATTAAAATAGAAGGATTAGGATAATTAAATTAAAGATTTTTAAAATATTTTTATTTAATTAAGAGGAAAATATTATAAGATAATTAAATAACACAAATTTATTGAAGCTATGTACTTAATTTAATATAGAATTGATGGATGAAGTATAGAAGAAATAATAATGGTAATAATTAAATAAAAAAAAGTATTTTGTTTATTTAATTAAGAGGAACACACTCACAGTGGAGAAACACAACAATCATTTTAGATGAAGAGGAACACACTGATATTGAGGTTGGAAGGCCCCTATTACCACCACCTGCATGGTAATAAATATCTTTCTTTCTTCCATAATTTGAAACTATTTCCACATGATCTCATGAAAAATCAGGATTCCTAAGCCAAAGTATACAAGTCCTCATTTTAGACTTAGGAATCTTACTCCAAAGCTCTTAAGAAACACCTTCGAGCAGTTCACAAAAACAAAAACAAATTGGTAGCAAAATTTTATAGACATGCTTCAAGGTATAGTTCAGAATTGTTTGTATTCTTTTGGAGTCAAAATCCTAGGCTTTTTCATGATACCCAACTCCTCTAAATGATTCATCAAATAGTCAAAATTTGTAGGGGAAAATATCCTGCACTCTATTTCAGATGTAGGAATCATAGAAGAAGATATAATCAAAAGTGGGCTTCCATATTTTACCGCAACCATTACACTTTGTTGAGGAACTTTTATGCCCGAGCTAGGAGAGCCGAATAGGTTTGAACATTCCCATCATTCCTCTCATTTTTTAGGATTTGAACATTTTAGAGGTCTAGCATTATTCTCATTACCTTGGTCTTGTTACAATAAAGGTTCACTATAGGTCAACATTGGGTCCAACATTTCACTCACCCCTTCATCAAAATTCCATCCTTCACCTCATCTATCTTTGCAAAAATTCAAAATTCACCAACACTTTTGGACTTAAACATCAAACCAACTTGCTACCTTGGCTACTTTGTATGTGAAATGTATCCTTTTACATGCACTTAGTTGAGATAGTTATCATCTTTTAAATATCTTATCTTGAAGGTCACAAGTATACCCTAAAGATTTCTAAGTTCATTAGATCATCCTTTATTCCAACATCAAAACATCAAACTCAAGTCAAAAGTGTAGTCCCAAAACTCTTGAAAAGATTACCTCCCACATCACTCATCTTTTCATACCACATTATCATCATTTCTCCAAAAAGACTTAGAGCATCCCTTTTACCTAGTTTTGAGTCAACTAGAGAGTTCAAATATTACAAAACTCAACACAACTCTCCCATAGCTGACACCAAATTTATGGTAAAGACAAGATCACAACACAAGAGAATCATGGAGAAAGAAAAAGTTACATTTACCTCAAGTGATCCAAATCCTTTAGAACTTGATCCTAGAAGTCATGTTACACCATCACAACAACCATCATCTCCTTCAGGACCATACGAAATCAAAGACATCACAAATAACCCATTTGATCTCACTAGAGAAGAACTTTTAGAACATCAACATTCTGAAAGTGTAGCTCCTATCTCTCTGACATTTGTAGCATAGAGTTTAACCCAAGACTTCACAACTCCATCACAAGGGCTAAGTCAAGCGTACATACCTAGTCTTGCAACCAACCTTGCTAAATATTTTGGTCACACCTTACCATTTGAAAGTAGTACACTTGTGGGTACTCTTGAAACTAATCCTCCACCTCCCACCACCATTTGGAAACATACCTTTGGTGCTCCTCCCATTCTTGAAGATCCAAAATAGCTACACACTCTACTTGAACTTCACTATTCCACCACTACTTTGACATTTCAAGGAAACCCTTCTTCAACCACACCCATGAGTACCACAAGTATTCCTACTATCACACAGAGTGGTACAACCCAAAAATATCAAAACAACACAATAGGGCATGTCAATACCATATCACAAAATCAACCCTCAATGCAAATAGGGACATCTTTATCCAACCCTCTAGTGGGTTCATCCATTCCATCTACCATTATTACATCATCCACTATCAATCCATCTCAAGGAAATCCCTTGGTTACACGTTCTATCAATCTTGGGAATACCTTGATCACGAACCCTTTTTTTACATCTTTTGCACAAGGCAATCCTCAAAGCATAAGACAAGGGGATCTTTTCAATCAGTGGACTCAAGGTTCTATTGTGTCATTTCCATTGCAAAATTTAACGAAATCATCTTTTCCAACAACTCCTTTTTATATGTCAAATCAATTAGGACCTCAAACATACATTCCTCCACCTCAATCTACCATATTGCAAGGAATGTTAAACCAAGGGAATCCTCCATCTTTCACTAGAAATCAAATAACCATTCAAAACATCAATCTCCCTATTTATTCATAGATGTCTCAACAACCACTTGATCCCACATTGAAAGCACATTCCTTATCTTTACAGAAATCCCAAAAAACTTATCAACAAGCCATGCAACAACAACAACTAACAACTTTGGCACAACAACAACAAAAAGCACAACAAGCATCCTTAGCATCTCAACAATTATCCTTAGCACAAAATAAACATCAAGCTCAACAAGCAACCTTAGCACAACAACAACAACAACATCAAGCTCAATAAGCAGTGCTAGCATAACAACAACAACAAGCGTCCATTGCCTAGCAAGCTCAACAAGTAGCCTTAGCAGGACAAGCCACACAACAACAACAAACACAACAAGAAGCTTTATTAGCACAACAACAATAGTATGCCAACAATAAGCCCTAGTGGCACAACAACAACAAGCCTTACTATCCCAACAATACACCCAAAAACAACAACAAGGTTCCTATTTTCCTCATATAAACATCGTCAATCCAAACGTATCAGGAACATATTCATCACCTTCACAAACTATCATGCCTTCATACACTCCATATAACTCATCTCTCATCCCACCATATCTTCTTCCACCCAATCCACAAGATGATCTAGCATCAATACAATTGAAAGCACTTTCGCAAGAAATGCAGGACCTTCGCATGGGCAAGACAAAGAAGCCTCATACATAGAACTTGTGTCCTTACCCATTTGATCAAAACATAGCAGTGATACCATTCCCCCTTGGTTTTTAAATCCCCAAGTTTAATAAATACAAAGGGAGAGGAAGTTTTGTTGACCATATCAAAGAATTTAGCATCATGTGCATGGAAGTGACTTATAATGATTCATATCTAATGCTCCTCTTCCCTTGAAGTTTAATAGGTACTGCTATGGATTGGTTCTCTCATTTGCCTCTTGGTATCAAAACTTTTCAAGAAATCACTAAAAAATTCATTGATCACTTCTCCTTCAATCTTGATGCAGAGGCTAGGGACTTTGAAAGAAACACAAAGTTTTAAGGCTAATAATGATTCACTCTCAACCTTCCAACTAGGCACCAGTATGAGGCCTCAATAATGCACCAAATGATTTATTTGATTTCCCTATGGACCCAAACCCTAGGAATGCTCTTAATAGACACAATTACACTTGTCTTAAATGAAATCAAAGCCCCAAACCTCTGTTTTGAACAAAATCCACTTTTCCACCCTAACTAGGCCTTCTAGCCCAACTAGGCCTCTAGCAAAGGATTTTTTGACTTTTCTCTCAAAATTTCCAAGGAACCTCCAATATAATGACTGATTAAGATGTGTTTTATGATGGAAAAAAACATATCCAAACCTTGATATCACTTGCTTCAGACAAACCCTTCCAAAATCTGTTGTCTCCTCAAAAACTAGGCCTAATTAGCCCACTTTTTCAAAGAAACCCACCTTTAAACTCAACCCTTGACCATGAAACTTTCAACAGTCCCTTAAAATGACTCAAAACCAAGGATTCCAAGTTTTTAGGCCTCTATGACACCTCTAACATGCTCAAACACAAAACCCTCCTTAACTTGCCTTAAAAACTAGGGCTTCTTGAAAACTAACCTTCCAATCACTTCCAAAACTTGCTCATTGACTCTAAACCATTAGAACAACATATTTAGTCTATCCCAACTCAAAAACATGCCCCTCATTAAGGCAGATCTTCTGCTGCTATACCCTAGCCTCCAACTTCAAACACTTTGCATTGTGAAATCTTGGTGTACACCTCAATATTCTTCTTCCCTGCACATTAGTTTGTTAAATATGTATGTTACATGTTAGGAATGATCCATTTCACAGGTCACATCAGCATTCTACCTTGAAATGGATCAATCATCCATGAAAAACCTCAAAATTAGTGAAAAATCTACACTTTCTTGAGGACAGTCAGCAATAATATACAAAGAATTGATTGCTTTTGATTTTAGGACATTCAAATGACTTCAAATTTTTTTTATACAAGTCCCTAAACCATCCTACTAAACAAATATTCAATAGAAATCAATAAATCATCAAAAGAGCACAAGAAAAATGCAAGAAATTGCTGCTTTTTTGCTTTTTCCTGTAGCAGTCCGTACAAAATCCATACCAGCAACCCAAACTCCATACAAATGATTCCTTTAGGGTTATAAACCCATCCCACAACTTCTCAAACCGTTTGGAATTGGTTTGATTACATTAAAGTTGCTAAAACTCCTAAAAATCACTTTCCCGCCCAAAGTTGGAAGTTTAAAATTTGAATTTTCCAACTTTTATTTTATTAACTCCTACTAACTAAAAAGCCTTCAAACCTATTAAATGGCATTATTCAACCTTAATTAACATGATTAAAACATTAAAAACCTATCTAGAATCTTAGGACATTATTTGTCCAATTACAATGCATTTTGGTCCTATGGTTCTTATCTGGACCCTTAGGACATTTGAATCCTTTAATGTTTTTAACCATTTTAAAAGTCATAATAGGCTTCAAAATGTCATAATTAATGTTCTAAGTTCCTTGATAGGTCTTCATAACCCCTTCATCCTCATGTCTCTTGAAGTGTCCTTGAAGAGCTTGGGTGCTCCTGCACCAAATCTTGACATGGGCATTAGTCTAGAAGAGTTGTACACTCTCAAACAAAATCCAAGAGAAACCTTTGGTAATTTCTTACAATGATGGAGACAAAAAGCTAGCAAAGAAGGTGGCCTCTTCTTGACGAACAACAAGTGGGAATCATTATATCCAACCTAGATCCACATCTATCATTCCACTTGAAAATGCAATGTATCACATCATATGATGAGCTTGTTCCAAGAGCCCTTACACTAGTAGAATTTGGAAAATAAATGACTAATTTGGTCATCGAGTAAAATCACAACTAAATGACTAAATAAATGACTAATATCAAGCAAATAAAAATGACTAAATAAATGACTTACTCCTCTATTCTTTTTTCTTTTGAATTTGATCATAATCCATAGAGCTTAAGCCCCCCTCATGGGACCCCTACCTAATCGGGCCATTTGGCCACCTAGGTTTTTTGGTGCACCAAAAAAACCTATTGTGTGAAAGGAATTGCCTCTCAGTGCAATCTTAAGGCCTTCATTATATTATTTTAGAGTATAAAAAATTAACATTTATATATTCTTTAACCTTTTAGTTATTTATGTTAATGAATCATTAATGTTTTTTAACTAACCCTATGGATTTGAAGCTTGATACATTCAAATTTTTAATTAAAGTGGATAATTAAAAAAAAATTTGGAATTGAGGGAGCTGGTGGTATTATACATGTTTAATATAGCAATAATAATAATATATTATTATATAATATAATTATTATGTTATTATAATATAATATAATATAATATTATAATATTATATAATATAATATTATATTTATATTATATTATAATATAACATATATACATTAGTATTTATATTATATTATATAATATAACATAATATTATATATTATTATTAATAATATATATGTATAATACTTTCCATTGTATAAAATATAGAGATTTATATATCATAATTTATTTAATTTCGCACCCTAATGGGTGGGCATAATGGGTGGGCAAATCTTGGCCATAATTTTCAGATAGCCTGCCATAATTTTCATTTTAATAATCACACTAAATGTTGAATGGGGTTGGGGTGGGGAAGTGATTGAATGGAGGGGGGATAGGAAGCACATTTGAAGAAAGCTAAAGCTCCTAGTGATTGAACAAAGGGGTCGATAGTTTCCTACTAATGTGCCAGGAGGTTGAATCATTTGTTTCTCTATCCTGATGATGGATCACTGAGTGTGATCTAAAACATTGATGAAAAAAGACTATCACATAATCAAATCTAGAAGCAATTAGATTTAAATTCATATGGATTGTGGAAATCTAATTACATTGATTCTAGGTTGCGGCTGGGAGAGGTACCCTATAGAACTAATGGGGCCCGCATTTAAAGAAGGTTCACTTCTTGCTGTCATCTTCCAAAGCCATTTTTCTCAGGGATTCTAAAAACCTCATCGAAACCTTATTTTTAGGCTACAACTCAACAAATTAGAGAAGTGAAAGGTCAAAACAAGCGAGGAAGAGTTTGGAGGAGTCAAAAGAAATAGCGATAGGGAAAGCAACAAAATCCAGAGGTAAAGGATGCCATAATGTTAAAACCTAAATGTGCTCAGTATTAGGATCTTGGCCATAATTTTCAAGGATTCCCTAATGTTAAAACCTCAATGTGCTCAATATTAGGATCTTGGCCGTAATTTTCATTTTGAAAACATACTCTAAAACCCTTGTCGACAAGGACTCACTAGGTGAAGAATGACTATTTTTCCTTGAAAAATGACTATTCATATGGGTAGAACATATGTAGATTATCTCTTCCTAGTAACTACCATGGCAACAATTCTCACTGTAGTATGCTCCTTGTCTCAGCCATATATCTCTATTTATAACTTCTTTTTTTGTTTTTCAAACAAAACTATTGGACATGCTTTTGGAACAGAAATATGGAGGATCTAAAGAGTTGCTTCTTGGAGAGTTTTAGTTTTCCTTCATATATTTCTTCGTATGCATGTTTTTGTGGATCATCTTCCTAATGTGCTTTCTTGGTATGTATGTTTTTGTGGGTCATTTTCCTAATGTTTTACTCTTCTAGTTTTTTTTGTTTTCAATTACAATTTTTTTTTAATTTATAATGAATTTATTTGTGTATTGAGCAATGCAGATGGGTCAATCACTTGAATCTTTTGGCCAATGAAAAGCTATTTTGTGCCTTATTTTGAGTTGCGGAGAAGCAGTAAGTGTCTTCTTTTTTTTGTAGGCAAAACATTCTTGCCCACTGGTTTTATTTTCAATTGTTAGTTGCCAAAGGAATCCATGTATCTATATGATAAAAAATTGTAGAAGACCTTGCAAAAATTTGAAAGGTCTGAATGAATTTATATTTTAAAGAAAAATAGAAAGTTAACAATCTTAATGTAGATCATAGTGATCCACATAAAAAGACCTTTGCATTGTCTAATGATTTATATTTTGCATCTCATTTCCACTACTCCAAAATAATACTTGTATAGAATGGACATGAATATCGCCAGGGAAAATTAAGAAACATTGTTAGAGTTTCTCAAACAGAATGCCATAAAATGGCAACATAAAAGTATGAATCAAAAATCATCAACAACCATTGATTGGACCAACCTCAATTAACCAAAAAAAAACTAAGTGATTCTTGTCATACAAGAGATGAGTCCAACTAAACACATTCATTCAATACATCTTTTTCCAATTCATTGCAACACACTATAAAAAAATGACTTTTACACTTATCAAAGTAGTGGATCCCATTAGCCAAAGATAAGTTTGACTCGAAACTACACGGTTGAATCTTGATAGAAATATCATAATTTGACACGCTGTGGAAATATACCTCCTACTTATCAAAGATAAGTTGTCAAATAAGACAAAAAAGCTTAAAATATAGGATCACAAATTTGGTATGAGCCCAACTAGAACTCTATTTTAATTGCACAGAACTTAACACAAATTGCAAACTAAGAATTGAAGTCAATCTGAAATCAAAACAGAAATCTCAAACTGTTGAAATGTTTGAAACTGAAGTTGCTGACAATCTAAAAATCTAAAACTGCTAGAAAAAATGAATCTGAAATCTACAATGTTGAAATCTAATAATAGTGTACCTAGATGTCCATGTCTCAATTTTGGACTGCTAATACTAAAACATAATTCAGATTTGTTGAAACTGGAACAAGAATATTGCTAAAAATACAAGGACTACTAAAAAGCCTATTGACTAGAAGTTGGGAGCGAATATAGTCCATGTCATTTGTCATTTTGATAGTGAGAAGTCACATTAGGTGACTCAGATGAGAAAACACATCATGGAAGGAAGAATTTCTCATGGTTATTGTATAAACTAGAAATATTGTTGCACATGCATTTGAGGATGTCTGAAAAAATTAGAATATTAAGTGCTTGAAGCTCCCACTAAATTTTTTGTATAGCATTTTAATTTTATTTAGCCATTTCAAGATGATCTCCATCAGTAGCCATTACACCCTCATGTATGTTGTTAATGATTACAATCCAAGGGGACCACGCGCACAAGGATAAATTTTAATCGTATGATGATACAATTAGATGTCATCAGTAGATGATCAAAAACACACAGGCCAAATCCCACAAATAATAATCCTCTAACCTTACAAATATGTTTCACAGATATATGTTACCATAAGACAGAGCAATGTTTTTCCAAACACAGAATTTCAAGAATGATTGGCACTAAACAAATTTTTGATTTTGCAATCATTGAAAACTCCAGACTCTTTCATTGCTAGTGTAAATATTTCACTTTGACTAAGACAATGTTCATCCTAAATGCAATATTGCACCTACCTATTAAGTTCACTTAGGATAATAAGAATATTTAATTATTCTCACATAGGTATTTAATAATGACAGTTGTTCACTTTGATTTGAGGTACTCAAGTGCCACAACTACTTCATCAATCCTTGATTGATGGTAATTAGGCGTCGCCTATGTTTAGTCAAGGCCAACTATATCTCAATTAGATTGAGTTAACTCACCTCTCGATTGGGAGTGACTGAGAGTTAAACTCATAATTCTTGGACATGTCATCTCCTTGATTCATACATCCAAGAGGCCTATATATTTGTAGGTTACTATTTGTAATTTTCTCTATTATATAGAATATTGAATATCTTTATTCTATTCACCCGATTTTTTTATTAGGTCCCAAGAAGAATTCTTGTTTATGTAAAATTCTAAAGAGCATTTAGAATTATTTTCATAGGTTAGAACTTCTACACTATAATTTATGAACTCATATATTATGAAATTAATTTATATCATTTTCATTTGAAGCATAAATATATTTATACATAATTTAGCTTTAGTCTAAATGTGCTTCATTGCATCATAAATAACTACTTTAATTTTCATCAACCTAAGAATGAATTAAGGAAAAAGAAAAAATAAATTTGGTAACTACTAACTCAAATTTAGTTGAGATGCGAATCAAGACCAAGAAGCCATATAAATCCCTAGGGAGACTAAATGGGGCTCTAGAACATGGCAATCATCTTGAGAACAAGCCATGATCATAATACTATCTTAAGTTGTATGCCCTAAGAAGTATTTATTCACTAAAATACTAAAGGAAATGAAAATTAAGCTTGGAGAAATACTTTATTGTCTTGTGCTCAATTTTGGGTTAATTTAAATGGAGAATTTACGCATAACTCTTCCCACCCCAAGCAATTAGTAGTGAATACTTAATTTCATACTTTTGCAACCACTTTTTGAATCATGTATGCTATACAAGGGTAATGCCATCCCTAGAGAAAGTGGATTTAAATTATAAGGTTGTTTCCAAAAAAAATTGCACCACGAGTAGACCCCATCTTCCATGTAAAACTTCACTTCTGCATAAGCTTCGCTGATAATTTTACTACTAATGCAGGTTTTGAATGCCAATTGGTTTCAAAGACACCCAAATGGGAATGACGAGGTAATGAGATTATTTCATCTTCATCCCACTTTCTATGGTTATAACTAATTTAACATTCTCTATAGTAAGTTGCTTCATTTGTGTTAGTTTTTGAAATATTCAAGAAACTACGTCTTAATAAAATAGCTCACTTTTTCATAGTGTTCCATGCAAATTTCCTAGGATAGATGACATGCCAGCTTCTTTTTTTGAAAATAAAATTGATTTTGTGTTGAAATAAGATATGCAAGAATGTTCAAATTAATTGGTTTCATTTTTCCAATATCTTCTATAGCATGCAAAATATATCCTTCAATAGAAGTTTATCCTTTTTTGGATCCAACTAAAAGAGTAGTGTTGCTGGAAATACTCAGCCTATATTCATATATGATTCACATGTACCATAGATTTAACTAGCATCTTAGTAATAATGTTTAGGGTGTCCTCAATATAGCTAGGACGGGCACAAATGTCAACCATGCACACCTCATGATCAACTATATATGTAAATTGTAATGCAATAAGGGTTATTGACGTGTGAAGTATGTGCAACACTCATCCATTAAACCTACATGACTGCATGCACCTAGAACCCAAGCAAAGCTTACAATGTTAGGATGTGTTCTAGAGTGCTTCATTAATTCAAATATTTTGAGAGGTTCCTTGCAAAATCCATTTTGTGCACATTCTACAATCAATCATTTCATTCCATGAGATGACATCTCTTTGAGGCATTCTGTCAACAATTCAGGTGTTTTGTCTATGATTCCACATCTTACATATATGTCTACCAGAGCATATCCAACTACAACATCAAGTTATCTTTTTAATTCCTCTATCTTTCATCAATCTCTAAATAATATTTGAACCTTGTACAAATTTTTTAGAGAACATAAGTTGCAGCATTTTTAGGATCCAACTAAAAAACTAGTGTTGCTGGAAATACTCAGCCTATATTCACTATTAGCCTAACATTACTACATTGGGGGAACTCCCCTCATAGCTCCACTGATAGATCGATGAAAGCATGTTGGTAGCACTAGAACATATCGATCAAAGATAACACAACGTCTGATCGATGGGGCGATAGCATGCTTAACCATGATAGCATATAATAATCAAGTTAGTTAATTGGTCAGCTAGGTTTGTTGATTAATGTTTTTTGATGGATTTGTGGATGCTCAACTATTGTACAAGATCTTTGATAATATGACAATGATTTGATTTAAATATTAATAAATGGATCAGAGACTTTTTTTAGAATGCTCCTTGAATTTTTGGAAGGAATGATGGATTTATAGATTTAGAGGTGAAAATATGAATGGCTGATCATGTTAGTGTAACTAATATTTAATTATGCTTGCATAAGTTTACTTAGGCATTATTTAATTCCTAGGTTATAGGATCTTATCTTTATCTTATCAAGCTATCTTGTTCCTCAAGATAAGATTAGGTTGTTGCATCTTTGCTTTTATAAAACAAATTATCTCTTGTAATTAATTGTCTTTTCGAATATATCAAATTGCATGTTTTTATGCAAATCTTCTGCTTTTTCATTTTCCTCTTCTGTGGAAGGTCTATTTTGGTTTGCAATCAGATCTTGGTTTTCTAACATGGTATCAGAGCCTTGATTCGCAGCCCCTTCTCAACATTTTTGGAGGAATACAGTGCAGAGCTCATTCGAGGTCCCTCAAGGGTTTCATTCCTTGAGCATCATTATGCAGCATTTTGGATCAGATCGGGGTTTTCCGTTGGATTCAAAGCGCTGGAAAAAGTCAGAAATGACTTTCATTTTATTCATTTTCATCACCGTTTGCCAGATCTACGAGGGTCTCAAGCTCGGTGATTTTTTTGATAGATCTGGCGGTCGCCTGATTTTCAGAGCACTTTGGGCCCAAACAGACCTCGCCGTTGGATTCGCAGTGCCCAAAAACCCCCATTTTCATATAAAATTTGTTTGATTTCGACACAATCGTCTGGAGAGGAAATTTTTTTTTGCCCAGGGGCCGTACGGCCCCCAGGCACAGTTTTTGGAGGCTTCAAAATCGAAAAAAACTAAAAAAAATATTTAAAAAAATCAAAAATTTCCATGCAAATCTGCGCGGCCAGTATATTTGGTTACGCTGCCCGCACACCACCGGGTAGCCACCGGCCCGCCATTGTCGCTAGTGCCCACCGCCGAAGCTCAGCCAACCGGAGTGCAGCCCCCACGGGCTTAAAACACAGCCGGCGGTCCTGTGAAGGACTTGGAGCCGAAACCCAGGCCCCCACCAGGTTTCTAGCCCTACGCCCTGGTCACGTGGGTGACCAGGGGCTACGCCCCAAGAGCCAACTGCTAGCCCCCTATTCTGCCTAGGTGACTAGGGGTTGAACCTTTTCAGCCCCTGAGGGCTTACTGGAGAGCTTATTGGGCAGTTTTGAGTAGTTTTACGGAAACGCACATAACTTTCACATACGGTGTCATTTTTTTGCAAACAAGATATTTCCGGAAAGATGTTTCCGAGCTCTACACAATGGTACTAGTGAGATTTTCTGGTTTTTCACTTTTTATGGTTTTTTCGGCCTCGGAAATTAGATGTTTCCTTTTTCACTTTGGGAGACGTATCTTGTGACTCGCTTATCCGATTTTCACAATTTTCACAGCGTTGAAAAGCTGGTTTCGACCTCTATGCAGATCTGAGGTCATTTATAGAAAATGTGTAACTTATTTTAGGCATGCATTCATTTTTGTTTCGTGCTCTAGGTTTGCATTTTCACTTATGTTTTTGTAGTTTTGCATCATCTCCTTATGCAATCATTGGGTATTGTAATAATGAATTGATATAAAGTTCCATTAAGGGGGGTTCTTGCATCCATCTTTCATTTTGGTGACAACTCGCATGAGTTTGTTTGGTTTCTGTTGTCTCCTTCTAGCTTCTTTCTTGCTTCGTTGGACACATTGTTGGTTTGCTTTGGTTCACACTTCACATTGGGATTTTACAGTTCTTGATCTGCATTGGTTCATATCTTTCTCATTTGAGGGCCATGTTTTTATGGTTAATGTTCCAGAATCTTGATGGTACTCATCCTATGGGCAGTTTTAGTTTCAGTTTGGCATTGGCTTCGTGAGACACAACTTCCAGATTTGTCATCATTATGGGTCCATTCATCTTTCATCTACTGTTGCTTACAGATCCCAGGGTTGATCCAGTATGTGAGTTTCTAGTGTTCCTTGGCATCGGGTTTGTTGTTGCATTTGTGATTCTGATTGGTATCTTGCAACCAGAACTATATTTCCTTTCTTGCTAAATTTGGGGTTCCAGTGTTGCTTCATCAGAGTTCTTCTAGTGCTTCTTCGCAACAGTTCATCTCTCTGAAGGGGGGGTTTTTCCCACTGGGTTTTCTCTCTCTTTACATTTGTACATGAGTACCTGATCAGGCCTTGTTTCCAGGACTCATATTTGCATAATAATTAGCTTCTCCCTAAGTTGCATTTATGGGGGGGTGTTAGTGTAATTAATATTTAATTACACTTGCATAAGTTTACTTAGGCATTATTTAATTAATAGGTTATAGGATCTTATCTTTATCTTATCGAGCTATCTTGTTGCTCAAGATAAGATTAGGTTGTTGCATCTTTGCTTTTATAAAGCAAATTATCTCTTGTAATTAATTGTCTTTTCAAATATATCAAATTGCATGTTTTTATGCAAAGCTTCTGCTTTTTCATTTTCCTCTTCTGTGGAAGGTCTATTTTGGTTTGCAATTAGATCTTGGTTTTCTAACAGATCAACCATACACACCTAATGATCAACTATATATGTAAATTGTAATGCAATAAGGGTTACTGACGTGTGAAGTATGTGCATCCCTCATCCACTAAACTTGCATGACTACATGCACCTAGAACCCAAGCAAAGCTTACAATGTTAGGATGTGTTCTAGAGTGCTTCATTAATTCAAATATTTTGACATGTTCCTTGCAAAATCCATTTTGTGCACATTCTACAATCAATCATTTCATTCCATGAGATGACATTTCTTTGAGGCATTCTGTCAAACAATTCAAGTGTTTTGTCTATGATTCCACATCTTGCATATATGTCTACCAGAGCATATCCAACTATAACATTTGACAAAAATTCCCCCACCATTATGCTTTGGTGCATGTTCATAGCCCATCCCAAAGCTCCCATTTGGGAACAGGCAGGGAGGACTTAGGCAAAAAATTTGGATTTGTACCTGCCAATTGCATCGTTTGAAAGTTTCGAAAGCCTTTTCAAAAAAAAAAAATTCTACAAAACCTACAATCATTGCATTCCATGAGATGACATCTCTTTGAGGCATTCTGTCAAATAGTTCACATGCCTTGCCTGTGCTTCCACATTTTGCATGCATATCTACCAAAGCATTTCCGACCATAATATTTGATAGAAACCCACCTTCTATTATGCTTTGATGGATGTACATACCCTATCCAAAGATCAAATTTTATTATAGGTGGGGGGTATGCTGGCAAAGGTTGTGGAATCTAGCTTTACACCTAAAATATTACACTATGGTTTTGCAAGATATGTGTTTCAACAACATTTGGTATGAAAATTTGGGTCCCTCTATTAGCAAAGCATATATTATATATGTATGTCTAGGTTTGTGTCTATTAGGTTAAATAAAATGCTTGTTCAAAGGTTATGTATGTAATATACTTGTTAGTTATAGAAAGTGTGAGTTTCTTAATTATTTCATGCAACACATTGTAAAATATTTTAAATAAGTGCTTTGGACACTTAGTTTGATGATTCAATATCATTCAATAGAATTCAGTAATACCTATATTCTAAATTGTTGTTGAGATATTTTTTATTATTATGATTTTGTGAGTTGAATATTGCTCAACATTTATTGAAAGCTTTGTATTTCAGGTGTAAAGTTGGTGATTATAGCTTAGAATGAAATTATTGTGTTTAACTTATAATTTCTTGTATGCTTAA